>JAKSZT010053801.1:10213805-10451132 GCA_026826555.1 Tolypeutes matacus | reverse complement strand
AAAAAAAAAAAAAAAAAAAAGATTGAAAGGGAAGGACACTAGACAGTGGTTCAAAGAGGCATAAAGAAATAAAAGACCTCCAGTAAAGGTAACCATTTGAGTAATTATAAATGCCAGTATTATTGCATTGTATTGCTTGGCCTGTGACTCCATTTCTTGCTTCCTACAGGTGCTAAAACGCAAATGAATAAAAAGTAACGATAAATCTCTGTTTTTGGACATATAATGCACAAAGATATAATTGGTAACAAATACAAAAAATGGTGGGGGTGAGAGGGGTATAGAAAGTGTATGTGGGGTATGGTTTTGAAGTTAAGTTGGTATAAAACCAAATATGTATGTTACATATTAAGGATGTTAAATATTAATCACAAGGAAAATAGATGAAAAATATATCCAGAAGGAAATGAGAAGATATTCAATATGGTACAACACAAAAATGCAAATAAATATAAAAGTAGTCATTAAAGGAAGTGAGGGACAAAAAAGTTATGAGACTTACAAAGTCTAAATAAATGGCAGATGAAAGTCCTCTATTATCTGTAGTGACTTTAAATGTAAATGGATTGAACTCTCCAGTCAAATGGCAGAAACTGGCAAATAGATATAAAAGCATGACCCAACAATATGCTGTTTAAAAAAAGACTCACCTTAAATTTAAAGATACAAGAAGATTGAGGGAAAAGGGAAAGAAAGAAATATACCATGCAAGTAGTAACCGAAAGAGAGCTGGGGTGGCTATACTAATATTGGAAAAAATAGATTTTATGTCAAAAACAGTTATGAGGGACAAAGATGATTCTTACATACTGATAAAGGGGACAATTTAACAGGAAGATGTAACAGCTATAAATATATATGTGCCTAACATCAGAGCCCCAAAATATAGGAAGAAAATATTCAGAGATTTTAAGGGAGAAATGAACAGTTCTACATTAATAATAGAAGACTTTAACATACCATTTTTAATAATAGATAGAACATATAATCAGAAGATCAATAGGGAAGAACAGTACTTGAATGATACACTAAGCCAACTAGACCAAACAGACATATATAGAACACTGAACCCAATGAAAACAGAATACACATTCTTCTTGAGGGCACATGGATCATTCTCCAACATAGATCATATGTTGGGTCACAAAACAAGTCTCAATAAATTAGAAAATATTGATATAATACAATTTATATTCTCTGACCACAATGGAATGAAGCTAGAAGTCAGTAACAGAGGGAGAAAGTAAAAATTGACAAATATGTGGAAAACTTTGCTAAAAGAAATGAAAGAAGACCTAAGTAAATGGAAGGCTAATCCACGTTCTTGGATTGGAAGACTAAATATCATTAAGATGTCAATACTACTCAAAGGAATTTATAGATTCAAAGCAATCTCAATCAAAATTCCAACAACCTTCTTTTCAGAAATGGAAAAGCCAATCAAATTTATGGGAAAGGTAAGCGGCTTCTCATAGCTAAGGACATCTTGAAAGAGAAGAATGCAGTTGGAGGGCTTACACTTCCCGATCTCAAAATATATTAAAAACTACAGTAATTAAACCAGCATGGTACTGGCACAAGGACAGACATACAGACAAATTAAATAGAATTGAGAGCTCAGAACTCAACTCTCACATTTATGGCCAACTGAATTTTGACAAGGTGGCAAAGACTACTCAAGTGAGAAAGAGTAGGCTCTTCAACAAATGGTGCAGGGGAGAAGAGCCCTTACCTCATACCACAAACAAAATTTAACTCAAAATGGTTCAAAGACCTAATATAAGAGCTACAACTATCAAACTCCTTGAAGAAAATGTAGGGAAACATCTTCAGGACCTTGGTTAGGCAATAGTTTCTTGGTTTTACACCCCAAGCACAAGCAACAAAATTAAAAAAACAGATAATGGAATCACCACAAAATTAATAATTTTTTTTTTAACCTCAAAAGATTTTATTGTGAAAGGAAACCAACAACCTATGCAATGGGAGAAAACATTTGAAGACCACATATCCACTAAAGGTTTATTATCCAAACTATATAAATCTTCAACTTAACAACAAAAGGACAAACAACCCAATTTTAAAAATTGGCAAAGGACTAGAACAGACATCTCTCCAAAGAAGATACACAAATGTCCAGAAAGCACATGAAAAGATGCTCAATGTGACTCATTTGCCAAACATTTTGTGTTTCTGATTTTGCAATCAAACATTAATAATATGAACCCATTTTTTCATATAAAAGGGACACATGTGGAGTCTAACAAGTGCATTTAGGAAGAATGAAAAGCTTCCTGCAATAAGGATCTTGATAATTGTTGAATGTTTCAAAGTATTTAATTCTTAGATTGTAGAATTCACCTGTGAAGTCATCTGGTCCTGGACTCTTCTTAGTTGGGAGGTTTTTGATGACAAATTCAATCTTGTTACTTGTGATTGGTCTGTTGAATTCATCAATTTCTCCTTTCATCAGTGTAGGCTGCTTATGTGTTTCTAGGAATTTGTCCATTTCCTCTAAATTATTCTTGTTGGCATACAATTTTTCAAAGTATCCTCTTATGATACTCTTTATTTCAGTGGGGTCAGTGGTGATATCCCCTTCCTCATTTCTTATTTTATGTATTTGTATCTTCTCTTTTTTTTTCTTTGTTAGTCTGGCCAAGGGTTTGTCAATTTTATTAATCTTCTTAAAAAACCAGCTTTTGTTTTTGTTTATTTTTTCTATTGCTTTCTTATTTTCAATTTCATTTCACTCTGCCCTAATCTTTGTTATTTCCTTCTTTCTACTTTCTTTGGGGTTAGTTTGATGTTCTTTTTCCAATTCTTCTAGGTGTGCAGTTAGGTCTTTGATTTTAGCTCTTTCTTCTTTCTTAATATAGGCATTTATGGCTATGAATTTCCACCTCAGTACAGCTTTTGCTGTGTCCCATAGGTTTTGATACATTGTGTTGTCATTTTCATTTGTTTCAAGGTAGTTACTTATTTCTTTTGCAATTTCCTTCTTGACCCACTGATTGTCCAAGAGTGTGTTGTTTAACTTCCATATCTTTGTGCATAATCTGGTTTTCTGCCCCTTACTGATTTCCAGCTTCATTCCATTGTGGTCAGAGAATTTACTTTGTATAATTTCAATCATTCTGAATTCACTGAGAGTTGTTCTGGGCCTAGCATCCAGTCTATCCTGGAGAATGCCAGAATAATGTATATCCTGCTGTATTTGGGTGTAATGTTCTGTATATGTCTATTAGGTCCAGTTTCTCTAATGTATTATTTAAGATCTTTGTTTCTTTATTGATTTTCTGTTGAGATGTTTGGTCTAATGGTGACAACGGTGTATTAAAGTCCCCTACTATAATCGTAGAGGCATTTATTTCTCCACTTAGTTTTTCCAATGTTTGCCTCATGTATTTTGAGGCACCCTGGTTAGACAAAAAATTTATTTTGTCTGATATTAGTATAGCTACTCCCACCTTTTTTGGTAATTGTTTGCATGTAAAATTGTTTTCCAACCGTTCACTTTTAGCCTCCTTGTGTCCCTGGGTCTAAGGTGAGTTTCTTATAGACAGCATGTAGATGGGTCATATTTTCTTATCCATTCTGCCAGTCTGTGTCTCTTGATTGGAGAGTTTAGGCCATTAACATTCAGTGTTATTACTGTCAAGGAATTACTTACATTAGCCATATTTTCTTTAGGTTTATGTGTGCCATATATTGTTTTTATTTCTCTTTTTATCTTTTTTGTTATTCTTACACTCTCCTCCAACTCTCTCTCTCCTGTTTTTTCCTTTCACCCTGCAGAACTCCCTTTAGTATTTCTTGAAGGGCAGGTTTCTTATTGACAAACTCTCTTAATTTCTGCTTATCTGTGAATATTTTGAACTCTCCCTAATTTTTGATTGCCAGCTTTGCTGGATAGAGAATTCTTGGCTGGAAGTTTTTTTCTTTTAGCACCTGAACTATGTCATAGCACTGCTTCTTGCCTCCATGGTTTCAGATGAGAAACCAGCACTTAATCTTATCAATCTTCCCTTGTATGTGATGGATATCTTTTTTCTTGCTGCTTTAATTATTCTTTCTTTGTCTTGAGCATTGGATAATTTGATAAGTATATGAATTGGGGTAGGCCTGTTAGGATTTATACTGTTTGGTGTGTGCTGTGCTACCTGGACATGTACATCCATATCCCTCAATAGAATTGGGAAATTTTCAGCCATTATTTCCTCCAACTGTCCTTCTTCCCCAGATTGTAAAGTATGGGAACTTGACATAAACCCAAACGTGGATGGTAGTGGATGGGTATTCTGTTCAGTGGCTCTAAAGCTGCATCATGGAAAACAATCCCTTAATCCAAAGATCTGTCCTGCCCACGTGCCAATAGCTCTTCTCTGGCATTCTCACTCTCCCTCTGTCTCCACAGTTGAAAAACATCTGAAGCAAAAACTTTAGGACTATGAGGAAGGAGGGCCTTTGGGGAAGATGGTGGAATAGGGAGCTCCAGCACTCAGTCCTTCTACCAAAACAGCTATTAAACAGGCAGGAACTCTCTGGAACAACTGTTATGGGTCTCTGGAGGCCAGAAGAACACTGTACAACATCCAGGGAAGAGTGGGAATAAGAAGCTGATGAACTATGGTAGAGAACAGTGAGTTACTCTCTGTCTCTGTGGTGACTACAGGTGCCTATTCCCCACTCTCACAGTGGTCACCTTGGGTTCTAGTCCCTGGCTAGCATGCTGGTGACAGTAAGGGACATAAATTCCTCTCCCCCAAGAATGGGGGGAGGCACAGCCAATTACAGACCCGTAGCTTTGATTAGCCAATTCAGATCACTTGTTCCCAGCTCTGAGCTGTTGTTTCAACCTACCCTGGCAAAGGTGGTGGCTATCATTGTTTGAACCCCATCCCAGACAGAAGATTGAAAGATGCAGTGCCTACACAGGGCTGCAGGGGACAGTTAGCTAAAGAGCTGCATATTCTTGGCAGGTCAGGAAAGCACAGCTATGGGGAACTGTCAGAGAGGCTTTTATGGCATCCTTCCTGATCTCTAACCCAGGGCACCTTGGAGCTAGTCTATGCCCCCTTCATTGGTCTGAGGCCCTGTATTGGCTGGGAAATAATGCTTGGGAAAGTTCTCTGCAGGGTGACCCTCCTTCCAGAATTTGTCCTCAAGGCAAAAGCAGCTAGAAAATGAAAGGAGTGTGAAAAATTATATAGGCAAAACAAAAATAAACAGAACAGATCAAGATTCCTGGAGAAGGAACAGAAGAAAGGAAGCTTTCTCTTGGAGGTACAACAGTTGCTGAAAAATTCAGTCTTAAAAATTGTACTGTATAATTAGGCCAAGAATCAGAATGAGATAAGCTGAAAACATCTGATCAAACATAGACTATTCTAAAGGTCTAGAATAAGGTGGACTAAGTGCCAAAGAAGAGCCTTAACACAAAGCCAATCAACAATAAAACCCTAGGCAAAAGAGAGAAATTAACCTTCAGAGTAAACTCATAAGATAATCAGATGCCTAGATATCAGCAAAATATTACAAGCCATGCTAAGAAACAGGACAATATGATCCAGTCAAGGGAATAAATTAAAACTTCAGAGGAGACACAGAATTTGGAGCAACTAATCAAAGATGTTCAAGCAAATCTCCTAAATCAATTCAGGGAGATGAAGGAAAATATGGCTAAACATATAAAGGCTATGAAGAATACAATGTGTGAACAGAAAGAAGAATTTGAAAATATGAAAAGTAACATAACAGAAATTATGAGGATGAAAGCCACAATTAAGAGATAAAAAAAAAAAAAAACACAAAAAACAAACAACACTAGAGGTACACAGCAGCAGGTTTAAACAAGCAGAAAAAAGAACCAGTAACCTAGAACACAGGACAATAGAAATCTTACAGACAGAAGAACAGATAAAGAAAGGAATGGAAAAAGTTGAGCAGTGTCTCAGGGATTTGAATGACAGCATGAAGCACACAAATAGAGATGTCATGGGTGTACCAGAAGGAGAAAAGAAGGGAAAGGGGGTGGAAAGAATACTTGAAGAAATAATGGCCCAAAATCTCCCAATTCTTATAAAAGACATAAATAGACATGTCTAAGAAGTGCAACATACCTCAAACCAAATAAATCCTAACAGACCTACTCCGAGACACACAGCAATCACAATGTCAAATGCCAAAGATAAAGAGAAAATCCTGAAACGAGGAAAAGTGACTCATCACATAAAAGGGAGCTTCAATAAGACTAAGTTCCAATTCCTCATCAGAAACCATGGAGGTGAGAAGGCAGTGGTGTGATATATTTAAGGTACTGAGAGAGAAAAACTGCTAGTCAAAAATTCTTTATCCAGCAAAACTGTCCTTCAAAAATGAGGGAGAGTTTAACATTATAGTGAGTATAACTAACATGGCTGACTTATAAATGTGATTGTGGCTGAACTGCATAGTCTAGGGACATAAATGTCAATCAAGGGAAAGCTAGAGAATAATCTTGGGACTGAATAACATAGTGAGCCCAGTGGTGGATGAGTAGTATGGTTAATAGTACAAATACAAACTAGAACAAATGGATGTCACTATTACAAGGTAGCAAGAATATGGTGATGCAAGGTAAAATACAATTAATGTAATTTATGAACTATAATTGACAGCAATATTGTAAGATCCATGCATCAATGTCAAAGAAGGTACTAGATCAACACTGATGATCAATAATAGGGGGCTATGAGATTTTTTCTTTGGGCCTAAGGAAAATGTTTAAAAATTTACTGAGGCAATGACTGCACAACTCTGTGATGAAAGTGAGAGTCACCGAGAGTACACTTTGGAAGGATGGTACAAGGCATGGGACTATATAATACAGTGAACCATGTGGTGGAAGATGGAGTATGGTTAACAGTGGAGATATGATAGTGTTCTCTCATGAAATATAACAAGTGTACAATACTAATACATAGTGTTAATAATAGGGGGTTTATGGAAAAAATATACCAAATGGAAACTATGGACTATAGTTAGTAGTTATATTTTGATGATATTCTTTCATAAGCTGTAACAAATGTCTCACAACAATGTAAATTTTGATGGAGGGGTGATGTCTGGGAATTCTGCATATTATGCATGACTGTTCTGTAAGCTCAAAACTTCTCTAATAAAATATTTTTAAATATTCACAGATAAACAGAAACTGAAAGAGTTCATCAATAAGAGATCTTCCCTAAAAGAGATATCAAAGGGAGTTCTATAGGCTGGAAGGAAAAGACAAATGAGATTGGCTTGGAATAGTATGAAGAAACAAAGACTATCTGTAAGGGAACTAAAAGGATAAAAATAGAGACCAAAAACAAAGATAAAGCATATAAAAACCAAAGGATTAAATGACTGAAGTAAGTACTGCTTTTATAATAATAACATTGAATGTTAATGCATTAAACTCCCCAATCAAAAGACTGAGAGCTGACAGAATGAAGGAAAAAGCATGATCCAACTATATGCTGTTTACAAGACTCACCATAGACCCAAAGACAAATAGGTTGAAAGTGAAAGGATGAATAAAGATATTCCATGCAAATGGTAAGCAAAAAAGTGATATTAGTTATACTAATATCAGACAAAATAGACTTTTAATGCAAAACTGTTATGGGAGACAAAGAAGGACACTCTAAATTAATGAAAGAGGCAACCTGCCAAGAAGAAATAACAATCATAAATATTCATGAACCTAACCATGGTGACCCAAGATATATGAGGCAAACACTGGCAAAACTGAAGGCAGAAATAGACCTCTTTACAGCAATAGTTGGAGACTTCAATACACCACTCTCACCAATAAATAGAACCTCTAGTCAGAGGATCAATAAGGAAACAGAGAACTTGAATAATATGATAAATGAACTAGACCTAAAAGACAAATACAGAACATCACATCCCAAACAGCAGGATATACATTCTTCTCAAGTGTACATGGATCATCCTCTGTACAAACCACATTTTGGGTCACAAAACAAGTCTCAATAAATTTAAAAAGATTAAAATTATACAACACACTTTTTCTGACCATAATGGGATGAAGCTGGAATAAATAACAGGTAGAGAACTGGAAAAGTCACAAATATATGGAAGGTAAACAACACACTCTTAAACAATCATTGGGTCAAAGAAGAAATTGCAAGAGAAATCAGTAAATATCTTGAGATAAATGAAAATAAAACCACAACTGTGGGAGCCCAGCTCAGGCTCCCCCTCCTTAAATGAAACAAAGCCCAAGCACATAGTCATCTGTATGACCCAGATATAAGTTAAAGATTAACAACCCTCCCCAGAGGGAAAATAATGTACAGATAGTATCATAAACTATAATCTTCTCCATACAGTACACTTCCTTCCTGCAATAACATCACCAGACCCCATTTGTGTGCTTCATGTGACCTTAGCAGAAACTTTGTTATGAAATGTCTTTGTTCTGAGACCCTTTATATTGTCCCTCATTTTCCCATCTCTTTGCAGAGTGCTATCTTCATTCTCTGGACCACCATCACTGGAGAATCTCTCCTGTTCATAAATCCCAATAAAGCTTATGTCTAACTCAGTGCCAAGTGTGTTCTCTGGTCTTGTGGCCACACCAACCCATGCCCTTCAGGAGTTGGGTTGGAACAACATTTCAAAACTTATGGGATTCAGCTAAGGCAGTACTGAGAGGGAAATTTATAGCCCTAAATGTTTACATTAATAAAGAAAAAAGGGCTAAAATCGAAGACCTAATTAGACACCTGGAGGAACTAGAAAAAGAACAGCAAACTAATTCCAAAGCAAACAGAAGGAAACAAATAACAAAGGCTAGAACAGAAATAAATTAAATTGAGAATAAAAAAAGAGAGAATTAACAAAACCAAATGTTCGTTCTTTGAGAAGATCAATAACATTGAGAAACCCTTACCTAGACTGACAAAATAAAAAAGAGAGAAGATGCAAATAATTGAAATCAGGAATGAAAGGGGGAAGCATTACTACTGACCTCTCAGAAATAAAAAGGATCTTAGAGGATACTATGAACAACTGTATGCCAACAAATTAGACAATCTAAATGAAATGGACAAATTCCTAGAAACACACAAACAACCTACCCTGACTCTAGAAGAAATGTAAGACTCAACAGACCAATTACAAGTAAAGAGTTTGAGTCACTCATCAAAAACCTCCTAACAAAGAAAGTCCCAGGACCAGTTGGCTTCACAGATGAATTCCACCAATCAGTCCAAGAAGAATTAGTACCAATCCTACTCAAATGCTTCCAAAAAGATTGAAGAGGGTGGAACACTACCTTAATGCATTCCGTGAGGCCAACTTATCCTAATACCAAAGCAAGATAAAGATGCTACAAGAAAAGAAAATATCATAGACCAATTTCTCTTATGAATATAGATGCAGAAGTCCTCAACAAAATACTTGCAAATTGAATCCTATAACACAGTAAAAGAATGATATTCCACGATCAAGTGGGTTTTATCCTACATGTGCAAGGGTGGTTCAACACAAGAAAATCAATTAATGTAATATACCATATTAACAAAACAAGGGGGAAAACATATGATTGTCTTGATTGACACAGAAAAGGCATTTGACAAAATCCAACATCCATTCTTGATCAAAACAGTTAGAAAAACAGGATTAGAAGGAAATTTCAACATGATAAAGGACATATATGAAAATCCCACATTTAACATTGTACTTAGTAGTGAGAGATTGAAAGCTTTCCCCTTAAGATCTGGAACAAGACAAGGATCCTCACAGTCACCCGTTATCCAACATTGTGCTAGAAGTTCCAGCCCGAGCTGGTAGGCAAGAAAAAGAAATAAAAAGCATCCAAATTGGAAAGGAAGAAGTAAAACATTCACTATTTGCAGATGACATGTATAGAAAGTCCTGGAAAAAAATCTACAACAAAGCTATTAGATCTAATAAATGATTTCAGCAATGTGGTAGGATACAAGATCAATGTAGAAAAAAAAGCAGTGGGGGAAGCGGCTGTGGCTCAATCAGTGGGGCTCCCGTTTACCATATGGGAGGCCCTGGGTTCGGTTCCCGGGGCCTCCTGGTGAAGGCAAGCCCGCCCGCAGGGCGTGGTTAGCTGACCCAGCGAGCACAAGCAGCAAGGGGGGGATAAATGAATAAATAAGTAAAATAAAATCTTTAAAAAAAAAAAAAAAGAAAGAAAAAAAAGCAGTGGTGTTTCTATACACTATTAATGAGCAATCTGAGGAGGAAATAAAAAAAAATTCTATTTACAAAAGTACCAAAAGACTCAAATATCTAGGAATAAATTTTACCAAGGATGTAAAGAACTTTTATACAGAAAACTACAAAACATTGCAAAAAGAAATCAAAGTAGACCTAAATAAATGGAATGACATTCTGTGTTCATGGATTGGAAGACTAAATATTGTTAAGATGTCAGTTCTACCCAAATTGATTTATAGATTCAACACAATCCCAAACAAAATTCCAACAGTCTTCTTTGCAGAAATGGAAAAGCCAACTATCAAATTTATTTGGAAGGGTAAGGGGTCCCAAATAGACAAAACCATATTGAAAAAGAAGAATGATGTTGGAAGACTCATACTTCTTGACTTTAAGGCAGATTATAAAGCTACAGTGGTCAAAACAGCACGGTACTTACATACCATGGATAAATATACTGACCAATGGAATGGAATTGAGATTGCAAATATAGACCCTCACACCTACAGCCAAGTGATTTTTGACAACTGCCAAATCCACTCAACTGGGAAAGAATAGGCTCTTCAACAAATGTGCTAGGAGAACTGGATATCCATTTGCAAAAGATTGAAAGAGTTCCCCTATTTCACACCAGATAGGAAAATTTACTCAAAATGGATCAAAGACCTAAATATAAGAACCAGGACCATAAAACTCCAAAGAAAATGTAGAGCAGCATCTTAAAGATATTATGGTAGGCAATGGTTTCTTAGACTTTATACCCAAAGCACTAGCAATGAAAGAAAAAATAGATAAATGAGACTTTCTCAAAATAAAAAACATTTGTGCAAAAGACTTTGTCAAGAAAGTGAAGACACAACCTATTCAATGGGAGAAAATATTTTGAAACCACATATACAACAAGTGTTTAAAGATGCAGAATATATGAAGAAATCCTACAACTCAACAATAAAAGGACAAACAACCCAATGTAGAAATGGTCGAAAGACTTGAATAGACATTTTCCCAAAGGGGAAATACAAATGGCTAAAAAGCACATGAAAAGATGCTCAACTTCACTAGCTATTGGGGAAATGCAAATCAAAACCACAATGGGGGATCAGATGTGGCTCAAGTGGTTGAGTGCCTGCCTTTCACACGGGAGATCCTGGGTTTGGTTCCCAGTGCCTTCTGAGAAAAACAAAAGCAAACAACAAAACAAACAAACAACAACAAAAAACAACTCAAGGAAGCCGATGTGCCTCAGTGGTTGAGCACTGGCTTCCCACATACAAGGTCCCAGGTTCAATGCCTGACCCCCAGTACCTCCAAAACAACAACAACAACAGCAACAAAAAACCCCACAATGAAATATCATTTCACACTTACTAGAATGACCACTAATTAAAAAACACAGAAATCTATAGTTTTTGGAGAGAATGTGGAGAAATAGGAACCCTCATTCATTGCTGGTGGCAGTGAAAAATGGTGCAACTGCTGTGAAAGACAGTTTGGCAGTTCTTCAGGAAGCTAAGTATAGAATTACCATATGAACCATCAATCCCACTACTAGGTTTATATCCAGAAGAACAGAAAGCAGTTACTAGAACAGATGTTTCCATACTGATGTTCATAGCAGCATTATTCACAATTACTAAAAGATAGAAGCAACTCAAAGTGTCCATCAACCAAAGAAGGAAGAAACAAAATGTGGTATATACACACAATGGAAAATAATTCAGCCATAAAAAGGAATGAAGTTGTGATGCATGTGACAAAATGGATGAACCTTGAGGACACTATGTTGAGTGAAATAAGCCAGGTACAAAAGGACAACTATTGTATAATCTCACTTTTATCAACTAATTATAATAAGCAAGGTTGTAGAGTTAGAATCTAGAATATAGGTTTGGGGAGATAGATTGGGGTTAGAGATTGAGGAGTTATGCTTAGTAAAATATTTCTAGTTGCTGATGGTAAAGGTTTGTAAATGGATGGTGGTGATGTTAGCACATTCATTGTGACTATATAGGTGAATGAGGTTAAAAGAGGAAATCTTAGGATGTATATATTATTAGAGTAAAAATTAAATGGTAAAACACAGTGAACACTATTGTAGATGTTGTACTATAGTTAATAGTACAAGTATAAAAATGTTCTTTCATGAACTATAGCAAATGTATGATACTAGTACAAGGTGGTAATAATAGGGAGGTATATGGGAAAAAATACACCTAATGTAAATAATGGACAATAGAACTATTTTAATAATCTTTCATCAATTGTAAATATAATAATATATGTAGTATATATTATAATATGTAATTGTAAATATTCCACACCTATGTAAGTTGTTGTTGGTGAGGTAGTATATGGGAATCTTGTATTTTATGCATGATCTGTAAGCTCACAGCTTTTCTACTTAAAGGAAAAAGTTTAGGACTATTGCTACACCATTTGTGGTTTAACTTCTCCCTCCTGTGGTCAAATCCTGTATGTACACTATTGAGGTTATTTCCCACTGTATTTTTTTTTTTTTTCTTTTTCACTTAAAAGAAATGGAAATGTTTTATTTTTAAAGAAGCTTTAGATTACATAAATGTTACATTGAAAATATAGGGGGATTCCCGTATACCCTACCCCCTTCCCCTCCCACACTTTTCCCCACTAACAACTTCTTTCATTAGTGTGGTACATTTGTTACAATTGATGAACACATATTGAAGCATTGCTAACCATGGTCTATAGTTTACCTTATAGTTTATACTTTGTACTGTACAATCTTATAGGTTTTGACAAAATGTATAATGGCCTGTATCCGTCATTGCAATGTCATTCAGAACAATTCCAATGTCCCAATTATGCCCATGTAACACCCATTCTTCTTTTTCCCTCCCCTCAGAACCTCTGGTGATCACTGCCTTTATATCAATGTTACAAGTTCTTTCATTGCTAGAATAATAATGTCTATTTTAGTTAACAGTTGCATTCTCCCCTTGTGTTTGTTTATTCCTCAATCTTGGGGATTTGGGGATGGTGATGCCCACTCTGTTTCTGATTGAGAAGGGGCTTGGATCTCATGGGGCAGATGTATGGAACTGTCTTGTTTGCAATTGTAGATACTCTCTGCTTCTTGAGATGGGCGTTGTCCATCATCATCACCTTGTTAATTGTTCTGGGTGAGTCCAATGAGCCAGAGAGTAGGTGTTGCAACTCTGCTGAAATTCAGGACTCAACCGGCACATGGATGGACCAAAGATTTAAGTCTCTGGGACATATATTTAACAAGTATGGTGCTAATTATAGGTTCAAATAAACGAGGCAGAAGAGCCATGTGTAGGGAAACCATAAATGAGTCTAACTCTGTTACACTGGGGAGCATAAATTCCAAAGTGAGGCCCACTGACAGGGTGCCAAATTCCTGAGATTGCCTGCTCTGCTTATAGTGTCTGGATGTCTCTAGAGCCCCCAGGGGTCCCACTGTTTGAAGCACTGTTTACTGTGGCAGTCAATAAGATCTTCCTGAGACATGCATAAGTGTAACCTCTGGAATGACCTCCCAATTCACTTTGAAACCTCTTAGCCATAAAAACTCATTTGTATTTAATATTTCCCCCCTTTTGGTCAAGGTCTTTTTCCAAATGCATTGCTAGTTGGTGCTTGGTAATAATCGCTCAGTGCCAGGGAGGTTCATCCCTGGGAATCATATCCCATGCTGAGGGGAAAATAGTGAGTTCATATGCTGAGTTTGGCTTAGAGAGAGTCCACATTTGAGAAACAAGGAGGCTTTCAGGAGGTAACTCTTAGGCAATATGTAATACTAGGCTAAACTTCAATTTCATAAGAACAAGGTACAACCATCAATATCAAGGGCTTGTTGTATTGGTCTGTCCTCCTTCACTAGGCACTGCCCATATACTCTAGCCACTCTATTAGAGAAGGTAGCAGGACTTCCCAGAATACAATATTCTATTGGTTATTGTATACCACTGCATTTTATCATTACAATTTTCTGCTTCTGTATTTCTAGTTTGTAATCTAAACTTATCAAACTATATTTAATATGTAAAAATTCTAAATTACTGTGTTAGATACACAGTTATAGATATGGATAGGGAGTCATACAGATAGGCAATAGTTTGATTTATTTTCCCTTCTCTGTTTTCTTCTAAGTTTTTTTGACAGGGAAATTTCCTCAATGTTATATTTTACAATGTTATTATCAGCTGATAATTTGTTCTTGACTTGATGTCTTTTCCTCAATTTCTATCTATTCTGTGCCTTTTAATCATGATATTTATCTAGTTTTCACATGTGATTTTTCTATACAGTTTGTAAGTAATGTATAATTACATAAAGCACAGATCCAATTAGAGCTGCAAGGGACTTCAAGGCCATCAAATCAACCATTTTAATTTTACAGATATCCTCTAAGATGTCAAGAAGACACATGGGCCAAAATAAAAATGTTTGCATTGTTGTTGTAAGGCAAATATGTAATTTAAGCAAAGAACCCACATATGAAAAAGAAATAACTGTGCTTCAACATTAGAAATGTGGATCTGTAATCTGGATGCAATTTGTTTTGGGGTATAAGCTCTGGAGGTAGACTTTGGGATTGATTCCTCCCTTAGCAAGGCTGGTGAGCTATCAAATATAAATTATATAAGCCTATTTTTTAGGGGTTGGGAGAATCACTCTCTGTGTATTGGTTTCCTCAACTGAAAAATACCTACCTCTTAGGTATTTGTGAAAATTAAATGAGATAGTCCATATGTGAAGTCTCTGGTATGTGTTAGTAAGCACTTAATATTAGCCACTATCAGGGAGAAAATTTCATATGGTATCAGAAAAACTGTACAATTCAAATTCAAGATGAATGTGATTAGGAACGACATAGTTATTTTTTCCAGAAGTGAAGTTGGCTTAGCCCAAATCATCAAACTTTATTATACCAGCCTATGTTTCCATCCCTTCCTACCTTTCCTCCTTTCTTTTGATCTTTTGAAACTGCTCAAATGAATTTTACTGAAGTATAAGAAATATTGGGGAAATATGTTTAATTTGTGCAGAATTTTTATTAAGGTTGATTGTAAATGTTTGGAAATGGATAGAGGTGATGGTAATACTTTATCATGAGTGTAATTAAGAGCACTGAATCATATGTGTGATTGTGGTGAAAGGGAAAGTTTATGGTTGTGTATATCACTAGAATGAAACATGGGACCGTATAACATAGTGAAACCTGCTGTGGATGATGAATGTGGTTAATAATATAAATATAAGAATGTTCTTCCATGAACTAGAACAAATATATGTCACTTTTACATGGTGTTAATAATTGGGTGGTATATGGGAAAAATACACCTAATGCAAACTACGGACTATAGTTAATGGAAATATTTTAATATTCTTCCATCAGTAGTAAAAATGGTACCACACCAATGTTAAGAGTCAATAATAAAAGGGTCTAAGGGACATGGGATTTTTCTTTTATGAACAGTGAAAATGTTCTAAAATTGATTGTAGTGGTGAAAGAACAACTCTGATTATACTGAGAGCCAACTGATTGTACACTTTGGATAAATTGTATGGTTTGTGAATGAAACTGCTTGAAAAATATTGGGGAACAAATTACATGGGGGAAGGGGATAAACATATATAATATATTCAGAGGGTTTCTCCTTCCTTTGCTACTCATTTAGTTGCATGGAAATTTTGTTGGTTTTATTTACTTATTTATTTATATATTTATTTATTAAACAGGAAATACACATATAAGGTGCAAAATTCATGCAGTACCAAAGTATATACAGTAAAAAAAAGTCTCTTACCCTCATTGGCTTCCTTCTTGTGGGGAGAAGGGGTCAACCTCTATAGCCAATTCCTTAACACATGTATTTTAAAGGTTGAATGGTTAACAAAATGAGTGGAATTTCAGGATGATCAGATATTATGTTCCTTCTTTAGGAGAGAAAACAAAGCAAGTGCCTGTGAATACCCTTCCAGCATTATCTACTAACCCTCTGTACACACTGAGTGGTTCTCCAAGGGACTAGGCTGCCAGCATCAGCATCACCTGGGAACAGGTTAGAAAAGCAAGTTCTTAGGCTTCCTTCATAGACCTACAGATTACAAAAATGCTGGGAGTGGGGCCCAGCCCTCTCCAGTTTAACAAGTTCTTCAGGTGATTCTGATGGTTTTTAAAGTTTGAAAACCCTAATATAAGAATACCAATGCTTGAACCCCACCCCAAACTGATAACAGACTCTCACACCTGGTGGGGTAGTTTAAAATATTTCCTCAGGTGATTCTAATGTGCAAGTAGCACTAAGAACTGTGATAAGAAACTTTAACAAGGATGCTAAAGCCCCCCAAAATGATCCCTAACCTCGTACTGAAGGGAGGCTGTATAAAGACAGGGATAGGAACTTGGAATTCAGACCCAGACAAATATGAATTTGAATCCTAAATACACCGTTATTGGCTATGTCACTGCCTGCCAAAGGGGTGCTGATGCAAAGTACCAGAAATCTGTTGGCTTTTATAAAGGGTATTTATTTGTGGTAAAAGCTGACAGTTACAAGGCCCTAAAGAGTCCATCTCAAGGTTGCTTTCTCACCAAAGTCTGTTGCCACTGTTGAAGCAAGATGGTCACTAATCTCTGCCTGGTCTCTCCTCTGCAGGCTATCCCAGGCAAATGGCTCGTCTCTCCTTGGGGCTTTAGCTGTTTGAGCCTTTTCCCTTATATCACATAACAAAGTTCTGTCTCCTGGGGACTATACAGCTCTTTCTCTTCCCCTATCTTCTTGAGTGAGTGTCCGTTTATAAGAGCTCACCAAGGGTGGGAACTCAACCTGAGTCACGCCCTACTGATATGGTTGAATCAAAAGCCCTAAATTGATTTTATCAAGTAAACAAATCTTTTGAATTTAATACAAAGTGTATCACACCCAGAGGAATAGCTTAGTTTATAAACATAATCTTTGTCTTTTGGGGATTCATAAATAATCTCAAACTGACTGCCACAGTCACCTTAGAGAAGTTCCTTCAGTTCTCCAACCCTCAGTTTCCTCATTTGTAAAAATAAAAGTACAATATTGGCCTTATTGATAAAATGAGATAATGCAGGTAAAGGGATTATTGTTCTCCAAGAAGTCTGAAATCACTATAATGGATGACTTTCAAACTTGTGTGACCATGACTTTTGGTAAAAGATATATTTTAAATCATAGCACAGCATACATAAACATTTGAATACATACATATAAATATATATCTATAACAGAAACAAAATTTCATGAAATAATGCTAGGTACATTCTAAGCATTAATGTGAATCACACAAATTTAATTAATTAACTTATTTATATTAAGAAGTTGTGGGTTTACAGAACAATCATGCATAAAATACAGGATTCCCATATACCACCCTACTATTAACAGCTTGAATTGTTGTGGTACATATGTTACAAGTATTGAAAGCATATATTTATATATTTTTATAATTGTGCTATTAACTGTAGTCCATGGTTTGACGTGGGGTTCACCGATTCTGCTTGTTTTTTTTTTTCAGTCTCCAGAACCCTCAAGTGTTTTTTGTTTTGTTTTTTGATCAGGGTTTATTGTTATGATTTGTAGAAGAATCGGTTTGTTAGGAGCTTACTACAAATGGCACCATAGGTATAAGCAAGCAATTGATATAGGAGAAGTTAAGGGAGGGTATAAGCCTCAAATAGTAAGCTTTGTTAAGTGATGGAAGGAAAAGTGTGATCTGGAAACAGTATTAGAAAGCTAGAAGTTTATCAGTCCAACTTGCTTTGCTATGAGAATCCACCATAGAAAATGTATGAGGAATATGGTAGCATTTAGAGAATATAGTCAGGTTTAAAGCAATGAGGTCCTATGGAATGCAGGCAGAAAGAAATGTCACACCCAGGAGAGAATCTGTTCACAGTGTAAGAGAGGTTACAAAAAGCATAGAATGGAGTGGACCAATTCAGGGGTGGGACTGAGCTGCTGATAAAACTGGGAGAGGAGGTAGGAAAGAGGGTTTTATCCTCAAGGCAGGGGTTTCTAATAAAAGAGGTAGGGAAGCTGGGGGTTAGGAAGAGGTTGATAGAGCATATAACCTCGTACAGAATCATCAAAAATAATAAGTACCCTTATGCCCCACACCACCCTGGATCCACAGCCAGCCCCAAATGATAACCCATCCTCACCACCTCCAACCCTAATCCCTTTCCCTTTTTGTGTGTGTTTGCTTTAAACAAACCAATCCTTGATTCCTGTGGGAAACCTACTAAACCACCACTGTTGGACACCAATAATGGTACAAGCCCGAGTTCCTCTCTCTCTGCTTGTGCGCTCCCCACTTGCTGGTTGAGCCCCCAGAGCTGATTGTGCTTCCCATGGTGTCCCTCTCCCCCCTCCAGGAACTGTAAGTAATAAACTATCTTGTTTCATACATTGTTGTTTTTGCTCCCTATTTATATCCTACTTGACCTCCACCAGAACCCAAATTAAAAATCAATTCAAAACACCCCTCCTATTCTGACCGTTTGCCATGCGAGAATGGAGTATCCCAGAGAGAGGTACTCCTTCATTCTGGGTTCTGGAAAGACAGCATGTGGCGCCAAGATGAGTCAAACCCAGCAGAGTTGTTCTTGACCTGTAACCCCAATGTAATGTGAGCAATAAATAAATATTTGTTGATGTAAGCCACTGAGATATTAAGGTTGTTTGTTTTTAGGGCCAGGACTTGGGTGATGTAAATAAGGTACATTATTTGCCTTGGGTGCAAAATTCAAGAGGGTGCCAAAAAAAAAAACAAAAAAAAAAAAACAAAAAAAACCCTCAGTATTTAAGATGAGTGATATTTTCATGCAATACTTTAAAAAAATAAAAACTAATGGCAAAGAATCAATGATGAACAAAATATCAAAATTTTGAAGAATGGAAGATCAGCAGAATAGCCTAGCAAAAACTGACTAAAGGAAAGACTTTTGTTATAGCTAAAACAAACCCTATCTGTAATTTTAGTAAGAGATGCTAAAGAACAAAGAACTGATAGGACACAAAGAATCAAATGTTAACATCAGTTAGAAACCTGCTTCTGAGTTAATGATCCATTATCACATTTCCGTCTTCGTTTTTAGTGAGTTTTTAAACAGATCTGTCTCAGATTGCAAAGAAAGACCAAATAAAAACCTAGCCTCAAACCTTACCTTCCCGGAAAGGATTAGAGGCCAAATTGGGGGTATAGGTTACAAGGCACCTCCAGCCTGGCAGGAAGATTCTTTTTATGTTGTGTAGTTTTTAAAAAATGAGGCTTTATTGTGGGTATACCTAGGAACTTAATTGCAACAATTATGTTTTCTATTTTCATCTCAGAATGATAAATAAAATAATACATTTAAAGCAATTCAAATCTATTTTAAGCAAGATAGATATGAAGAAATCATGATTGAATCTATAGTAAGTTAATATATCAGGTAGATTTAGCCACCTGGAAATTTTGACCAGTTTGACTAATTTCACTCAATAAACTGTCCAAGATTTTGCTTTGACATTGACAAGACCTATAATCACTGTTATCATAATCAAGGAGACAAATGTGTATATTAGAAAGCAAATAAAGGACAAAAGTTAACAGCATCTGAGAATATTTGCAAGAGCTAAATTTGTAACTTTTTTTTTTTAACGTTATAGACTCTGTGCAGATAATACAGCAGAATTTAAAAGGCAACCGTGAGATCAATTCATAGAATTAATCTCTGTTGTTCTGCTGCCTAGGACAGTACCTATAACATGTGTTCTACAGAGTGTTGAATGCGTTTTTAAGTGATTAATTGTGGAAGTTTGCCACCTCTGCCACACATCAGTCCCTAAAACATATATTATATCCACTTACATAATTTACTCCTTTTTGAAAAAGTAATTTTAACAGTAAATGAGGGCACATGTGAATCATTGCAATAAAATGATTTCAGTGAACATACATCCTGACAGGCAAAAGTGCCCCGTCCATAATTTCCCATGTTGTGGCTGCCCTGGTAGGACAAAATGTATGACTCCTATGGAGTGAGACTGCAAGGCAGAAAGAAAGAATACACCTTTCTTTCAATTGGTAACTTAAAAATGTCTATTTCTGCTACAGAAAATAACCCAACTAGATTGTATGAAACTCAAAGAAAACAGTTTTGTCTAAATGGCTTATTTAAGTAAAAGAACCATACCCCTTAACATAGAATTTTAATTATTTTCTTGGTTATAAATACAATCATTGACAAAATATTAATAATTGCTGATACTCGTGAAAACTCAGCTGTGCTCAATAAGTCAGGACAATTCTCATTAGACTTTTAAACTGTGTTCCATGTTTATGAAGGACTTTTATTAGAAATTATTGATATTAAGCTTCATATTTTGGTAATTCTACTTGCCAGTTATAGCTCTCAAGCTAAAATTATTTTCTAGATCAAATAATATATCTTATAGGTGAAGTTTTCTATATGATACTTCTTAGTTTCCAAAATTTGAAATTACTCTTAATATTACAAACCTCTGCAGTAGAAATTTGCTATCTCCAAAACAATTATTTTATTATTTAAAAATGTATTTAAACAAAATATTGACCTGAATAGCACTAAAAGTATAAGGTTTCATTAGTTTAAAACAAAGGCACTATTTAAGTTCTCTGATTTCATTATTAAAAGAATCAAGAGAGAGAGTCGTATGATTCATTCTTTCACTCTAGTATAAAACAGAAACTATTTTGAAATGAGAATTCTCTCACAGCACAGACAACTTCCTGGCACAAGTTTGATTTAAATCTCTTTCTTTTTAGATGTAATAGTTAGAATATAGGTTCTGTTGCTTTGTTAGAGACTCAGATTTCTAACAGTGGCTTAAATAAGCCAGAAGTGAACAAAGTTTGCAAAGTCTCTGCTCTCAGAGAATTTATATTATGGTGGGAGGAAGCAGACTAACAAATAAATAAAAACACTAAGTAACTAAATTAAAGAAATATTATTTAGCTACTAAATTATTACCACATTTTTATTGCTGGAGAAGCAGCAGGGGCTGGAAGCAGAGCTGAGGGCATTCCAGAAAGAAAAAAGCAAAGCTTGTAAAAACATATGTTTACTATACAGATAGTAGAAAATGATGAGGCATTTGTTAGGAGAAGTGAAGATAAGCCTGGAGAAATAGTTTGGAGTCAGGCTGTGAAGGATCCTGGAATGGCAATTTAAGGAAATGTTAATTTTATTCTATAGGCAACACAACAAAATACCACAGATGCTTTTAATGAGGCTAGTGACAAGATAGTCTTTACCTTGTAGGAGTATTTCTGTTTTAATATTACCTTTTCACAGCATTTTTCCTTCAAAGAGCTTGAAATTTCAGATTTACTTTTTAAAAGTTTATTAAGAAGTGATACAGTAAGTGAAACAAAACAGTAGGACCCAAGACCCATAAGGAGATACTAAGTTATACATCAGACAACATGTTGCACGTGGGACTCCTATTCCTTCTGAGAGTACTATTCTAAAGAACCAGGCTTCAGTTTTCCCTTCTATGGTGAATACATTCTGATGGATGCAGGTTACGGAACCCCTTTGCCTTTACAGATCAGTGGCCTAGAGGCAGTTAACTTGAGTACCCTACTCCCCATCCCCAGAAGCCCCAGTGTCCTCCTTAACCAATGCACTTGGAAGTTCTCAATCCCAGTTGATCTTAGAGAATAAGAAAAGTGGACCAATGTCCCTTTGCTGGTTCTGAAAGATGCCACCATGTAGATTCTTCCTTTAGATTCCACTCAAGACATGTCTGAGTCTTCACCTCTGGACACGTCTTTCTCTGAATTCTCATAGCTCTTTGTAAATATGCCTATTGGAACGCTTAGTAGGCGTACTCTATAACTATTTATGTAATTATCTTCCCCATCAAACTTGGAACCCTTGAGGACAGGACTAGCTTTTTATTTCTAACACTTAGCTAAGTGCCTGGTGCATGGTATATGGTGTATGTTATAAAATATTCAACATATGAATGGATGGCTACTGCTGCTTGGCTACTTTCTTGAAGTGGAAATTTCTCTGGTATTGACAGAAAAGCAATCTGGAATAGTGAGGCTGCATTCCAGCAGCAGCCCTACTATTTCTTGTTTAGTGAAGCTATATATTCCAATTAACCATGCACTTTGAATCCAGACCTTGATAGGTTCTGGGACTTCAAACTTTATGGACTCCAACTTTGTAACAGAAACCGCCAAAACTATGCAGGCAGATTTCCCACTAATTTTACAGTCAATGGATGGCCTAGAGTTAGCCCTTAGTAAGTAAACTCTACATGGCAAGAAAGGTAAGGGTAGAGTTACCCCTACATGGCCAGAAAGGATTTTGGAAAGCATTGGGAATTTGTTTTGATTTGATTCACTTGTCCCTTGACTCATGGTCTTGACATTCCAATGGCTTTACTGGCAAAGATGCATTAAGCAAAAAGCATTCTTGGAAAGAATTATGTGCCACAGCAAGTACCACATAAAGATAAAGATGGTCCAGTCAATAATGACATTTCTTTAACCTAGTCAAAGAAGAATTGTGTTACAACCTTAAAGCTGCCTGAAGAGCAAGTTACTACAACAGTGTGTTGTGGGAACACAGGTTCAGGGCACAAGCGAAACTTTCAGCAAATGATCCTTTTATTGTACAGAATAGAGAGTCTCTTCCTGTCATTTATATGAAACAGAGTCCCAAAGAAGAAGGGAAGAAGTCCCTTCACGGTGGTCTCCCAGGGCAGCCCAAAATGGCTCTGGATTGGGTTGGTCAATGGCAGCCCTGAACACCTCACTTCTAGGGAAACAACCAATAGGAGATATCTGTAAATATTATGAGATTTTATAAAATTGTCTCATGCAACTGTGGGGATGGGCATAGTACAAATTCCATAGGGCAGGCTGCAAACCAGGAACTCCAATGAAGGTCTTCAAAGAAATCCCCAGGAGAATCTGGTTGACTGATTTGGGATGGAAGTTCTCTCTTCTGACTGCTGAAATTATCACTTCTCCTTTTAAAGCCTCCAACTGATTGGATGAGACTTCTCTCATTGTTGCAGGCAATCTCCTCAGTTGATTGTAGACATAATCAGCCATAGATGCAATCAATTTACTGATGATTTAAGTCCATGAAATATCCTTGCAGTAACAATTAGGCCTGTGCTTGCTCAACTAAACAACTGGGAACCATTACCAGGCCAAGGTGACATGTAAACTTAACCATCATACCTATCTATATTGAGTATAGTTTTATCCACTGGAGAAGAGGGCCTGCCACTTAGAATTCCTGTTCTGATAAGCATTTGAGGCTGCTTGTTCCCAGTTTCTGTTTCTGGGCTTAAGGTCTGGCAGGGCTTTACAATGAGACTTAACATCTTCCCCCAGGTTGTGGAATGGGACATTAGCAAAGGTCAAGGTAGGGAAAGGAAGGCCGGAGGATAGCCACTTAGTGTTTTTGTGACTTCCCCAGAGGAGGTGGAGGTAGGTGAGGTCTAGGCGATGGCTGCATTAACTGATACCTATGACTTCCTTACCAGAGGAATGCACCCCTGATCAAGGCCAAGTTAAATGAAGGACTCTGGAAGATGAAGCATATGGTCATTATTTTGATTAGGCTCTTTAGGTTTGGAAGTAAATTTAAGTCGCCAGGTAAAGGAGGGATGAGGGTTGAAGAAGGGAGATAATTTGAGGATCTACATGGGGAAATAAAAAAGGAATTTCAAAATTATGGGAGCTAGAGCTTGAAACCCATCAGGAACCATGAGGGCAGTCTGGGAACAGACAGGTTTGTCTCTCTAAGTTCATTTTCAGTATCTTAATTTCTCTCAGTCCACCACTAGTTCCTATTCCACTTTATCCTTTCAGTTTCTGTTCCTGCAGTTGACTCTCAGGTTCTCAGTATTTCTTACTTCAAAAATGCCTTGAACTAGCTGTTTGCCTCCGGTTTTTGTTTGTTTTTGTTTTGGTACCAATATTTTGAGTCACTAGGAAGGTTACCATCAAGGTGCCCTTGAATAAATTGCCCAGAGCTGTGACCTGAGGTGGGTAAAAGGAGGTAGTCACATGGTATAAAATGATTACTTAAGGGTGGTGCCTTTAGCAGGCAGAAGTTCTCTTACAATTGGATAGGATTGTGGCAGTCCTGACTCCAATACAATGACAAGGGTAAGGTCCTTGATAGCCAGGCTGCCAGAATTTCTGCTGATGTGGGCACCCAGTGGGAGGTCCAGGCATAAGAAAGTATGGGGGAATTTATACATGTTGAATATCTCTGGCCATTCAAATGAGGAGACAAAAAGCTTGTAGAAGGGAGCAATGCTGTTAATCCCCTGGTTTTGAAGGAGTTAAACCATAGGATTCCTGAGAATATAAAAAGCAGCAGGCAAAGGAACAGTTTGAGACAATGTCCCCTGCTTGCTTCTAAGAGCCCAAGGACCTGAAAATAAAACACCACTCACTCAGGCCACTTCTCTCCAGGGGTTTTAGATGGCCTTGCTTGAAGAACTCTCATGTTGTTGGCTGAAGTCTTAGTCTATACTTTAATGATTATTTCTAATACAATTAGGCACTAATCTTATGGCTCCAACTCTGGTCCAAGTTTTGTATGGATTATGACTAATTCTATATCCAGATATCTGTTTTAACCTGACCCAATGTAACATGAGTTACATTGTAACCATGAGTAACCTAAAAGCTTAACATTGTAAGACTTATCCACAGAAATTCCCAACCTGGCATGCGATTACTCATACATCATGTAAAAGAGTATGTATTAAAATATCCAAATTAAACCCTCTGGTAACTAGTGAGAAAAAAATGGATTAGAAGAGAAATTACTATTTATTTGCCGTTTACTATATATTACTTAATGTATTATTTAATTATATATTTATAACCAATCCTGTCTCCATTTTACATTAAAAGAAACCAAGACTCAGAATGATCAGGTGGCTTACTCAAGGTCACCCAGATAGTAGATGCAGAACCCATGTTTTGTCTGACTCCAAAAACCAGTCTTTCCACTACAAAATGCTGTTTCCTTTGAGTAAGTACAAAGTGAGAAAAGTTAACAACACAATCATTCAATTTTGTACAAATAAGTTTGAATAATATTTTAACTTCATTTTCAGCTGATACACAGGAGTGACCCAATATGATAATGGCTGGCCAACATTATCTACATAATAAAGGATTTACAAAGATACCTTAAAGAACCTTTATAAACACACACACACACACACACACACACAATTAGAAATGGTTTTAAAAAATTAGATCTTAGCTCAAAAAGATAACAGTTAACCTTTATTAATTAATTAAAAATGAGCTTTGTAAAATATTAGTAAATTTCATTTTTAGCTCTGTTTTGAAGTGTTGATACCACTGAAGCAACATTTTTCTTCTTTGAATCTTTTCTTGTAAAATTAGATTTTTCTCTCTTTCTATAAGAGCAGGAAGTTCCTTCCAGTTCTTAATAAAGATAAAGGGAGCCCCCATGGACTTGAGTAACTGCAGAGGAGCATTATGGTAAACAGACGTATTTCTACAACCACCAGGTGTTACTACATCTTCTACCACAGGAATGGAGCCATAGGAGCAAGCCTCATATATTCTATAACATTCTGTGTTTACTCCTACTGGGCACAATGTGAGATCACTCTGAAGCAAAGCATCTTGATAATTCTTAAGGCTTTCATTTGTCTCCTGAGACTTCCACCTAGAAAATCAGAAAAACAACTTTAGTGTTCACTTTACTAAGCAGATCTTTTGTGAAAGAAAAAAAATTGTCTTTTAATGTCAGCTACAGGAAACAGTAAACACCTTACAGAGATGACAGGCAGAAAAGATAAGTAAAAACTGAAACCTTGTTCGAATAATAGAATTCCTGAAAATATTTATTAAGAATCCTAAATTTGAAATTTTTACAGCTACACAATAAGATCGTGGTCTCCATAAAATTTCTTAGTGAATAATATTAAGTTGACCCATATTTTCTCAGAGTTAGGTCCCCTGCTTCTGCCCTCTAAAGCCCTGTCCTTATGGAGCTTATATTCTAGTTCTAGTGGAGGAGACAGACAGTAGCCTACTCAAGTCACTAAATTATTTAGGAGGTATTAAGTGCTGTGAGGGAAAAATAAAGCAGAGAAGTGGGGAGGGAGTTTCTAAGGGAGTAGGTTGCAATGTTAAATAGGTGATCAGAGAATGCCTCATTGTAACAGGTGTCTGAATACAGAGTTGGAAATGAAGGAGCAAACCAAGTAGCTATTTGGGGAGAAAAGAGAGTGCAAAGAAAGCATAATGGCCGTGAGATGCCTGGCATATACAAGGACCAGCAAGGAAGCCAGGGTAGCTGAAGCATGGTGGCTGAGAGGGAGAGGTGTAGAAGATGAGGTCAGAGGTATCACAGGGGGCTCTATCATCTAGTCTATTCTGATAAAATATAGGTCATGTCAGGTCACCCCTTTGATTAGAACCCTATGGTTCCTATTACTGGAATCCTTTATAAGGGTAGAAGCTAAGAAAGCACTTAGAAAGCCAGGCATTCTCTCCTGAAATAAGAGAAGTTGGGGGAAGAGGTGTTACAGTTTGAGTAGAGAGAGAAAGGTATGAAATTGTCTTCTCAGAGAGTAAGAGAATACATGGACTAGGAAAATGTACGATTGCTGAGCACTTGAGTTTCAAGATTATTTATTTAAAGCAAGATCAACTGGCACCTTTCTCTAACCATGTTCAGCTGCACAGGTGCAGTGCAGTAGGGAGAGAACTGGATTTCACCAGAGTTAGGATAGGCTAGATTAGGGAACTAGGGAGCTGAAGGTATATGCAGTCATGATTGACTATGAAATTGAAGTAAGGTAAAGAAAAAAATGAAGACATGAGGGGATCAAAGGACAATGAAATGGTAGCAGAAATAATAGATTGTAAATCTCAGTTGATTGTTGAAGCCAGAGTATCACAGGGAATGAGATGAAATGACAGGAAGTGGTGGTTACAGAAATAGATACTGGAATTTGAATCATGGAGAGGCTGCAGTTATATGTAATGACAAGGTCTAGGATATGAGTGTGAAAATGAATGGCTGAGGCCTGGTGGAGGCCCAGATGTAAAAGAAGTGGTAAAAGAGGTGGTAAAGGAAATGAGATGGAAGTGATGAAAGGACCATCTATGTAGATATGGTAGTCACCAAGCATTAAGACTGTACTAGTGTCTGAGAAAGTGAGAATATTCTAGGAGTTAAATACTTCAGAGAAATAGGGGGATAAACCCAAGTATGGTGATTTGAAGCTGTATGTACTCCAGAAAAACATGTTCTTAAATGTAATCAATTCTTGTAGGTGTGAACCCCTTGTAAGTAGAACCTTTTGATGACAGTTACTTCAGTTAAGGTGTGTTCCACCACAATCAGGGTGGGTCTTAATCCCATTACTGGAATCCTTTATAAGTAGAGTGAAATTCAGACAGACAGAGGGGGAAAAAAGCCACTAAAGCAAGAAGCTGAAATTCAACAGAACCCAGAAGTGAATGGAGAGGCCAGGAGAAGCTGCCGTATGTCTTGTCATGTGACAAGCAAAGGACCAGAGACTGCCAGCAGCCACCCCAGAATGCCACAATCTTTGGGAAGAAAGCATCACCTTGATGGCACCTTGATTTGGACTTTTTCCTAGCCTCAAACTGTGAATGAATAAATTCCCAGTGTTTAACCTGACCCATTTCATGGTATTTGAGCAGTCTAGGAAACTAAAATACCAAGGGTCAGAATATGAATTCAGTCAGGTAGGACTGATTGTTTTCTCTGTTGACATGAGATTTAAAATGGGGGGAGAGGGGGTAGGGATAAAAAAGGGAGAATGGTCGGGAAGCAGCAATTAGAAATAAGGACAACCCCACCCCTGGGTTCAAAGGTATGAGAGATGAGAGGAGTTACTAGAAAAATTCCATTTCCACAATGAACTTATTTTACACTGTCCTCTCTCATCCCACTCCTTTGTTGTTCATCAAACATGGGAGGCATGCTCCTACCTTACGGCCTTTGCATTTGATATTCTCCTTGCCTAGAATACTCTTTTCTCAAATCATACACATGGCTCACCCTGCACCTTCTTCATTTCTCTGCTAACCTTCTCTCTAATGCCTTTCCTGGCCATTCTGAGAATGCTCTACTTCCAATCCCCAGAATTCTCTACACCCCTTCTCTGCTTACATGGCGCCTATCACCTCTGACACTCAATATATTTAACATGTTGTCTCCAACAAGAATTCAAGTGCCAGAGGGCATGGACTTTTAACTGCTTTGTTCACTACTGTATTCCTATGAGGCTAAAACAGTTTCTGGAATATGAAATTTGTTAGATAAATATTTGTTGACTGAATGAATATAATATGGTTACATTAACAAAAGAGTTGGAAGTTATCCACTCTAAAAGAAGAGTATCTGCTATAACTAAAGAATAAAATTTTAGGTATAATTTTTAGGTATAAAAGGACTTTTTTTAGGTAATACCTCTCTGATGTTATTGCTTTCTTGGTTTGTTTTAAAGGCGAATGTTTTCAAAACTCCTTCCTTCACTCCATGAACACCTGGTTCCCTGACTACCATGTAAAACACGAAAGAAAGTACACAATTCTATCTGTTGGTTGAGTCAACTAAAATCCTGAAATGCCTTTAACCCTATTAATCAACCCATGTACCCACCCACCCACTCACCCACTCCTATCCATTCATTCATCCATCCAACCATCCATCCATCTGCTCATCATTTATCCTAGGACTATCATTTATCCTAGGCCTATCCTATGCACGGTTCTGTTAGATGTGGGTATTCAAAGAAGAAGAATAGGTTGCCTTTATCCTCAGAGTGATGTCAGGTTCCTGAAGGTGTGAGGAGTATATTACATGCCATCTTGCAAATGAACTGGTCTGCTCACCATCTCAGTCATGAACCTAATACCTTAGTGACATACACCATCTCTTGTTTTTCAAGTCTAACAAGTATTATTAAGGAAACTCTAGTAACTGACATTGCATATGACAGTTACTAGTGTTTCTCTACAAGATGGATTATAACTATAGGAGATGCTCCTTATTTTAATGTATACAACCAAAGTTTCCACTGTATGCCTTTCACAGCTTTAATTACCAATGTATTTCTTGGAAAAAATACATTGGTAATTAGTGGAGTTAACAACATCGCTCTGGAGACCTGTGCTGCCACACAAAGTAACTCTCAAATTGGAGAACAAAATGGATGAATCAAGAAAACATAGAACTTACCGTTCTCTTGCTGAAACCCAACAAAGCTTATCAAGCCCATCCTGTTTCAAAATGCTCATGAGTGCTTGTCTGGATGAATTTTCATAAACAGTTCCTAAGAAATTACATAAGTATGGTCTCTCATCATGCAACATTGACCAACTTGCTTCCACCACAGGAAAATTCCTGTATCTATAAAAAGAAGTACATAAGAGTTAACAATATTTGAAAATAGTATTGACAGAGTTCCCATAATCGAACATCTTAGGTAGCATTATGGTCTAGAAAGATTTAAAATACTATTTTTCTAAATCCCAAATTATAATCTTCCATTCTTACTTTGGTAAAGTCCTTGAATCTACTGACTTAAAAAAGAAGATTCTCAAATTTACATCTCTCTAAAAAATGTCATAGAGATTAAAGCTCTTTGTTTTCATATTCTTCACCTGTAGATGTTAGGCAGGTTGAATTCAAGACCTCTAAGGTATAAAGAATCTTCTACATTCATCATGATCATGATTTAACCAATGTTTAAGCCTGGTGATGGAAAGAGTATAGAATACATGTTGCTATAGCAAAGAGCATTGCAAAATTAATTTCAAGAGCTTTTCAAGTAGATGTGAAACAAAACACAATGTTGCATGCCATTCAGGAGAGACCTGTTGCAACTGGCCCATTCTTATATACATTTGGAAACAGGGATCAAACCGTGTGCCTGAAATATAACCTTCATGTTAGAGCAAATCTTTATTAACAGTCTAAACAGGGTTTCTCAACCTCAACCAGATAATTTTTAAAAACTTTTTAATTTGAAATAATTTCAAACTTACAGGAAAGTTGCAAAAATAATACAGAAACAATACACAGAACTCCAGCATTCCCCTAGCCAGATATCCAGATTTACCAACTACTAGCATTTTGCCACATTGTTTTGTCTATTTTCCAAGTAGGTTGCATACATCATACTCCTCTAATACTTAACACTTCCATGTATATTTTCAGAGAATAAGGATAGTCACTTATGTAACCACCTAAAGTACAGCTATCAAGGTGGCCAGGTAACTTTTTGTTGTAGAAACTGTCCTGTACACTGTAGGGTGTTCAGCAGCATCCCTGGCCTCTACCCAGTAGATGCCAGTAGTATTCTTCCAGGTGTGACAACCAAAAATGTCTTCAGACATTGCCAAATGTCTCCTGGGAGGAGGGCAAAATTACCCCTCATTGAGAACCACTGATCTATAAGAAAGATAATGGCTTAGTCCAACAATACCAGATTTACAAAAAGGTTCCATCCTCTACTGCATGAAAAGAGTTTGTAGAGTTACTGTGAAAAATAATTCTTTTGTATCAAAATATCTTCAGGATATGTATTCTATTCAAAGGACAGCTTTTTCAGAGTTTTTTAAAATTTTATTTTAGTTTTGGAGAAGTTGTAGGTTTGCAGAACAATCATGCATAAAATACAGGATTCCCATATGCCACCCTATTATTTACACCTTGCACTGGTGTGGTATATCTGCTACAACTGCTGAAAGCACATTTTTATAATTGCACTATTAACTATAGGCCATGATTTAACTTAGGGTTCACTGTTTGTGTTGTGCAGTTCCATGGTTTAAAATTTTTTTTTATTATATTAACATATATACATTTCCTAACCGAATATTTCCCCTTTTAACCACATTCAGATATATATTTCAGGGCTGTTAATTATGTTCACAATGTTGTGCTATGGTCACCACCATCCATCACCTAAACATTTCCATCATTTCAAATAGGAACTCTGTGCATTTTAAGTCTGATTTTCTCCCTATTTTAAATCTGGCTATACTTAATAAGAATCCTTTTGTCTGGCCCTATGCCAAAACTACTAAGTGGGTAGAGCCTGGGAATATGTCTTATTAACATGTTTCCCTGGTGATATTTATATAGCCAAATAGGCACCAGTCTAAGGCCACATCTAGTAACTAGTGGTAGAACACTGAATATCCAAGTTCACAAAAATCATGTGAGATTTTTCATAATTTACCACTCAGAAAATATTTATTGACTAAAAATATTTATTGAGTGTCTACTCTGTGCCCAGGCACTGTTTTAGTCTGTGAGGATACACCAGTGAAACAAGAGACAAAAATTTCTGCCCTTGGGAGACTTATGTAGTAGTGGCAACTTACTTTTTTTAAAAAAAAAAATTACTTTATTTATTTATCCCCCTCCCCCCACCTCGCTGTTTTCACTTACTGTCTGCTGTCTCTGTGTCTGCTATTCTCCTTTTTAGGAGGCACCAGGAACTGAATCCGGGACCTCCCATGTGGGAGGGAGATGCCTTATTGCTTGAGCCACCTCCGCTCCCTGCTTGTTGTGTCTCTCATTGTGTTTCCTCGTGTGTCTCCTTGTTGCACCATGTTGTTGTGTCAGCTCACCATGCCAGCCTGTCGTGCCAGCTCACTGTCTTGCTTGTCTTCTTTAGGAGGCACAGGGAACCAAACCAGGGACCTCTCATGTGGTAGGCGGGCGCCCAACTGCTTGAGCCACATCTGCTTCCCGTACTAGTGCAACTGAAAGTTAACTTACTTTTAATTACAAGTGCTCTATTAATGGGAAGATTAAAAATGTTTTCCATTTTATGGCTGGAGAAAGACTTCATAGATATATATTGAGAAAGCTATCATTTAATTAACCTCTCATTTCAGAGATGGGATTTGTGCAAATCAACCAGCCTTTGTGGCAGATATGAGTACCTTAGTTTCCTAGGCTGCTTAAGCAAATACCATGAAATGGGTTGGCTTAAACAATGGGAATTAATTCACTCATGGTTTAAGGCTGGGAAAAAGTCCAAATCAAGGCATCATAAATGATGCTTTCTCCCTAAAGAATGGCATTCTGGGTCTGGCTGCCGGTGATTCCTGGTCCTTAGCTTGTCACATGGCAATGTATATGGCAGTGTTTGCTGGTCTTTCCCTACTCTTCTGGGTTCGTTGATTTCAGCTTCTTGCTTCATTTCCTTTCTCTCTCTCAAATCTGGGTTTCATTCTCTTATAAAGGACTCCAGTAATAGGATTTAGACCCATTCTGACTGGGGTGGGTCATACCTTACCTGAAGTAGCTTCATCAAAAAGATCCTACTTACAATGGGTTCATACCACAGGAATAGATTAAATTTAAGAATATGTTGTTCTGGGGTATATACAGCTTCAAACCAACACAATGAGCATGCCATAACCCTTTCAAACTGAAAGGTATAGTATGCTACGGATTTAATAATATTGCTTTTTTTTTTTTTTTAAACAAGTCAATTTTATTGACACATATTAATAAAACATACAATTCATCTAAAGTGTAAAATTAATGGTGTTTTGTACAATCACATAGTATATAGTTAGGATTCATCACTTCAATCATTTTTGTTTTTTTTTGTTTTATTATTATTTAAATAATGAAAATACTTAAATAACATTGCTTTTAAAGTAAGGATTTTGTTTTCTTTCCACTATAAATTATATAGATTTTATAAGTGTTTTAAGAAAGTCTGTTTACCTTTTTCTGCTGTCTCTTTAGGGCACTCTTGATAAGTCTGAAAATTCATCCTATGCTGGTGGTGATGGCAGCACAATATTGTGTATGTAATGAACACCACTGAACTGTAATATTTGAATGTGGTTAAAAGGGGAAATTTTAGGTTATATATATGTTACTAGAATAATATTTTAAAAAACATAGAACTGTACAACACAGTGAACCCTCACATAAACTATGTACCATAGTTAACAGTATGATTATAATAATATTCTTTCATCAGTTGTAACAAAGGTACCACACCAATCCAGAGGGTTAATAATGGGGGTGGGAATATATGGGAATTTTGTATTTTCTGCATATTTCCGTTAACCTACAATTTATCTAATTAAAAAATATTTTAAAAATATGTCTTATGCCCTGGGGTTTTAAAACAAAGAAATCAACTTCATCTAGTAGTCTCATAAAAGGACATCATACTCTAAAAACTTTATTATTGTCATTGAAGCATGAGATCAAACCATATTTTTGCCTTTAGCAAAGACTGTACCTATCCTCAACAATCCAAGAAGAACTAAATCTTCTACAAATTTAAACACAAACTTCCTGGGAAGCGGCTGTGGCTCGGTCAGTGGGGCTCCCGTTTACCATGTGGGAGGCCCCGGGTTCGGTTCCCGGGGCCTCCTGGTGGGGGCGGGCCCGCTTGCACGGCGTGGTTGGCTGACCCGGCGAGCGCGAGCAGCAAGGGGGGGATGAATGAATAAATAAATAAAATCTTTAAAAAACAAAACAAAACAAAAAAAAAAACAAACTTCCTGATTCAGAGATTCAGACCAGAGTCTAGAAATGTAGAATGATATTTTGTACTTACGTTGCTACTCCTAAAGGCCACTGAAAAACATCCACTTCATTAACCCAGGGGCTGTCATATATTATGAATAGCAGCTCCACAGAGCCTCCATTTCTTTTGAGGAACTGGTTTATCCATTCATTATTACAATGTTCATCTCCAAGCAAAACAACAGCAAGATGCTGGAGTTTTTGAGTTTGCACTAAATTTTGTGCATAAAGTAACCACTGAGTGGCATAGAAGATCTTTGTTTTTTCTCTTCCATTTAAAACGAGTACCACATTATCCACATCAACAGAGAAATACCCTGGAACTACAGCTGGACCAGTGATGAAGCTGTTAAAAGAAACAACAAACAAAAATAACAGATGAACAAACAAAAACAGAAGTATTTGGTACCAAAAGTTGTTAATCATTTTATATAAAATCCCAAATGAGATTTAACTCATATTCTTTCTAGAAATCTAATTTTTATAATACAAACTCTTTAGAACAAGTTTGGATGATGAGGCATGGCTATAGATTAATGGGAAACTTTGGTTACAGACAAATCAACTTGCATATGATAATCAGAAATGGGCTAGCCTTTTTTTTTTTTTTTAAAACCCCATTCAGAATAAGTGCTTACTACAATTTGAGTTGCTAAGCAAATAAATACATTTGAACAAATAATGGTGGAGTTCAAACCAGAAAGGTGTTTAAAGTTAGTAGTGACTGACTATTACCCTCTTCATCTGAATGAAGTGCTTGAATGGATGAGAAAGAGTCAGTGAACTAAGAAATAGAGGATAGCATTATAAACGTTCCATGAAGGGTAGGCCTCAAAAGTATAATGTTAAGAAAGAAAAGAAAGCTGCAGAACACTCGATAAAATATGGCAATTATATGCAAGTTGAAAAGTATATATAAATATTATTTATAGCTATGTATGTATACATATATCTAGTAAAAGTATAAATATAAATATTTGAACGGGAGGATATACACCAAATTCATGATAGTGGTTGCTTCTGTGGAGGAAAGAAGAGGAAAGGGACTAGGGAACTATACAAATCTTCAATTTTATTGGAAATATTTTAATTCTTTTAAGAGGTAAATATGTGAAGCAAATATGACAAAGTGCTGGAATTTGTTAGTTCTGGGTAGGGGATAAATGGGAATTAATTGTATTATTCTCTGTTTACTGCATTTTAAAAAGTTTTCATAAAAGGAAAAGACATGTTCCATAACTCACATTTTAATATTATGTGATGCTTAGAACAACCAATAGCACTGAACTATTTTTAACTAATATGGATTAAATATAAAAAGTCCCATTTAATCCTTTATAAAACTGATCACACTGGTCTTGGATTCTTTACAACCTGCTCCTTTTAATCTTTAGCACAGATATGCTAAAATCTTGTTTTTATTGCTCATTATTACTGGGAGAGAGAACTAACATTTATTAAATGCTTTTTATATACATGATACATATGCACTTTGCGTGGGTTTTCATTTAACCATCACAACAACTCTACAGAGTACATTATTACCTCATTTTACACAGCCTGTCATGACAATATTGAATTTTGAACCAAGGTCTTTTTAAATTAAGAGGTTAAGTTTTTTTTACTACCCTATGGTTAACAAATTTATAGTTAGTAGGTAACAGTTAAAACACAAAATCTAAATATCTCTTTTGTTTGTGTGTACGTGTACTGTATGATTTACACGACATTCTAAAACTGTAATAACCTATAGAGATTAGGATAATGTTTTGAGTTTTCCTTGGACAGTTACTAGCACTGGAGGTGGTTAATGAGTCAGTGATAATTTAGTAATTTAAGATAATTTGCAGAATTTGAAGTCCTAGCAAACACTTCAGCTTTAGGGATGATGATCATGATAGCTTTGGTATATGTTTCAAATATTTATTATTGGTAGTATATGAATATTTTATCTCTTTAGAATTATAGGCAGGTATAATAGTTAGAGCATGAGAAGTCTCCCAGTCCTCCTTCCCCACCTGAGGCCAATTTAATGAAAGAAAAGGAAATTTTGAGAGGTAATGTGATTTGCTCAAAGCTAGTGAACACTACATAGGAAAGGGTAGAGGTGGGACTTAAAACTTAGTTATTTGACATTAAGCCTATATACATCATGTGCCCAGGCCACTTTAGAGTGCCACACAAATTTTTGTGTTTTCTTTTTTTAAAAAGAAATAAAATATTTTACTAAGGATAACTCTGACAATTTATCTAATATTTAATTTTGATTTCTAAATAGATAAGATAGAAGTGTGCTTTAAAATATTTAGAAAGGAGTTAGGTACAAATAACTTTTTGTTTTTAAGTTGAAGGATTTCTTTATGTATTTTGGATATTAAATCCTTATCAGATATGTGGTTTTGAAATATTTTCTCTCATTGTGTAGGTTATCATTTTATCATGATAAAACCCTTTGAGGTACAAAAATTTCAAATTTTGATGAAGTACCATTTATCTATTTTTCCTTTCGTTGCTTGTGCTTTGGGTATAAAGTCTAAGAAACTATTGCTTAATACAGGGTCCTGAAGATGCTTCTCTACATTTTATTTTATAAGTGTTATAGTTCTGACTCTTATATTTAGCCATTTGATCCATTTTTGAGTTGATTTTTATATATTTTTAATGTGTGAGGTAGGAGTCCAATGCCATTCTTTTGCAAATGAAGACCCAGTTCTCCCAGCAACAACTGTTTAAGAGCCTATTCTTTCCCAATTGAGTGATCTTTGCCCCTTGTCAAAAATCAGTTGGTCATAAACATGATTCCTGAACTCTCAATTCAATTCCATTGGTCTATATGCCTATCCTTGTGGCAGTGCCATGATGTTTTGATTACTATGGCTTTGGAGTAAGTTTTTTTAAGATCAGGAAGTCTAAGTCCTCCAGCTTCATTCTTCTTTCTCAAGATGGCTTTGACTATTTGGGGCCCCTTACTTTCCTATAAATTTAATGATTGGCTTTTCTATTTCTGCTGGTAAGGTTATTGGAATTTTGATTGGGACTAACATTGAATATGTAAATCAATTTGGGTAGAACTAACAGCTTAACAAATTTTTCTTCCAATCCATGAACATGGAATGTTATTCCATTTGTTTATGTCATCTTTGATTTCTTTTAGCAATATTTTGTAGTTTTCCAAGTAAAAATCATTTAAATCCTTAGTTAGACTTATTCTTAGATGTTTGATTCCTTTAGTTGTTATTATAAATGGCATTTTTTCCCTTAATTTCCTCCTTAGATTGCTCATTACTAGTGTATAGAAACACAAATTTTGGGTGTTGATCTTGTACTCTGCCATTTTGCTAAATTCATTTATTAGTTCTAGAAGCTTTGTTGTGGATTTTTCAGGAAGTTCTGCACAGAGAATGATGCCATCTGCAATCAGTGAAAAGTTTTACTTCTTCCTTTCCAATTTGATACATTTTATTTCTTTTTCTTGCCTTCATGCCCTGGGTAGAACCTCCAGTGCAATGTTGAATAACAGTGGTGACATTGGGCATCCTTGTCTTGTTCCTCATCTTAGAGGAAAAGCTTTCAGTCTTTCACCATTAAGTAGGATGTTAGCTGTGGGCTTTTCATATGTTCTTTATCATGTTGAGGAAGTTTCCTTCTATTCCTAGTTTTCTACGTTATTTTATCAAGTGGTGGTGCTAGATTTTCAAAAGCCTTTTCTGCATCAATTAAGATGATCATGTGGGTTTTATTTCCTTCATCCTGTTAATGTGGTATATTATATTAATTGATTTCCTTATGTTGAATAACCCTTGCATCCCTAGGATAAATCCCACTTGATCATGGTGTGTAATACTTTTTTTTTTTTTAGGTACAGATATTTATTTCCAAATAAATATTCTTTTTCTTTTTTAATTCACTCTTCTGAAAAAAAAAAAGTTACAATCTTTATTATTTTAGTAGCATGTGTTTCAGGTAATCATTTACCCCATTTTCATGGTTTTCTTTTTTTCTTTTTCTTTTTTGTATCAATGCTACAAGTTACTCCTTTAACACAAGATAATAACTACATTAACAATAAATCTTCTTTGGTCTTGGGTTATACTCCCCTCTTATTTTTGTTCTTTCCTCAATCTTGCGGTATTTGGGATAATGTCCACTCTGACTGCTTAAGGCTGAGAGGGGACTTAGATATTATGGGGCGGAGGAAAGGAATTGTTTAGCTTGCAATTGAAGATACTCGTTTTGGGAATGGGACTGGTCCATCATTATCATTTTGTTAGCTGTCTAGGTCATCAAGCCTGAAGAACTAGACAGTAAGAATGTGACTCTGCTAGGTTTCAGGGCTCAGTTAGCATATGTACAATCCAAAGGTTTAAGTCTCTAAGAAATATATTTATCAGATACACTGAAAATTATAGGTTCAAATAAAAGGGGTAGAAGAATTAGGAGAATTGTAAATGAGTGTAACTATGTAATTTTGGGGAAACAGATTTTCATATATTCCCATATAGGGCCCACTGAAGGGGTGATTTCATGAGGGCATGTGGCTTGCCTATGGTGTTAAGACATCCCTAGAGTCCTTGGGAGCACTTTTTAAATTTTTTAAAATTTTAAAAAAGATACTTAGATTACATAAATGTTACACAAAAAATATAGGGATTCTCATACGCCCCACCTCCTACACCTCCCACAACCTCCCACATAAACATCCTTTATTAGAGTGGCACATTAATTGCAATTGATAAACACATCCTGGGGTTTTGCCATTAAGCATGGACCATAGTTCACATTGTAGACCACTCTCTCCCCCACACAGTTCTGCATGTTATATGATGATATAAAATGGCCTTTATCTGTTATTGCAATGTCACTCAGGATAATTCCCAAGTCCCAAAAAAGCCCGTATTATAACTGTTTTTCCCTCTCCCTGCCCCCCAGAGCCTATAGTGATCACTGGCTCTACATCAATGTTGTAGTTTCTTCCATTGCTTGAATTACAGTATGTCCATAGTAGAATACCAATAAGTCCACTGTAGTCCATTGCTCTCCCCCCCATCCTGAGGAGTCTGGGATGGTGATGTCCACTCCACCTCCAATTGAGAGGGGGTTTATATCCCATGGGGAAGATGGATGGGATTATCCTGCCTGCAACTGCAGACTCTCTCCATTCCCTGGGATGGCCATTGTCCATCATCATCTCCCTGCCAGTTGTCCTGGGTGAGTCCAATGAGCTGTAGAGTAGGAGTTGCTGCTCCACTGAGGTTTCGGGCCCAGATGGCACATGGACAGCCCAAAGAATTAAGTCTCTGGATGTATACCTATAAACTCCAGCACCAAGTATAGGTTTGAATAGAAGGGACAGATGAGCCATGTGCAGGGAAGATATAGTTGAGTCCAACTCTGTCTCTCTCAGGAGCACAAACTCCAAAGTAGGACCCACTGGCAAGGCACCAAACTCCGGAGTTATCCGCCCTAACATAGGACCTGTGTGTCTCCAGAGCTCTCAGAAGCCCCACTATTTGGGGTGATATCCACTTTGGAATTCTATGAGATCCTACTGAGATGTGCATAAGCGTTACCTCTGGGGTGACCTCCCAACTCATTTTGAAGTCTCTTAGCAATATAAACTCATTTGTCTTTACCTTTTCCCCCTTTTATTTGAGGACTTTTTTCCAGTCACATTGCCAGTTGGCACTTGATAGCAATCCCTAGGTGCCAGGGAGGCTAATCCCTGGGAATCATGTCCCACGCTGAGTTTGGCTTAGAGAGAGGTCACATTTGAGCAACAAGGAGGCTCTCAGGAGGTAACCCTTAGGCACCCCATAACAATAGGCTAAGTTTCAATTTCAAGAGCAAAGACTCATAAGGTTAGTCATCAATATCAAGGGCCCATCAGTGGATCATCCTCCTTCGCCAGTCACTGCCCCTGCAGTTGGGGGACTGTTGCTGCTCCCTTAGAGAATGAGGCAGAGCTCTCCAGGATGGGAATTCAGTATTCTCTCATTTATTGATTCTCCACCCACTGTGACAATGTCTCGTGAACACCTGAACATTTTTATATACTTTATATTTATGCTCAGGTGAATTTCCTCCCATGCATACCCCATCCCTGACACCCCACACCAATGATCCTTCCCCGTCCCAGTTATAACCCTTCTGTGATCCAAAGCTTCTTCAAAGATGAAGCCATTACAATAGCTGAATACAATTAATAGGAAAATGAAATAATAATGATAAGTTTAAATGTAACAGATAAAATACATAAAAATTTTTTAAAAACTAAAAATAAAATAAAATTAAAAGATTGGGATATTAATAAAACGGAAAATATAAAAAAAATGTTTTTTGACCTTTTGCCTTTCATCACTGCAATATCTGGTGTCCAGTCTGTACCGTGGCACCTTCCCCCTCTCATCCCCCAGTGTCTCACTATTTTTCATTTTGTTTTCAAAGAAGTTTGAGGTCACAGCAAAGTCACACACATACAAGAGACTCATATACCCAACATCCTCCCCCTTTCCTCCCCCCCATATTAATACCTTTTTATATGTGGATGGTAGCATTGTTATAACTGATATACAAATAGTGAAACATAGCTACTAAACATTGTCAATGGTTTACACTATGGTTTACATTTTAGACTGTACACTTTTATAAATTTTGATGATATTTACCATGTCCTGTGTCCATTACTGTATGGTAATGAAGAACATTTCTACTGACCACTAAATACCTCCTGTTTGATCTATACTAATCCTCCCACCCCATCCCCCTGGGGCCCACAATGACCTCCTGGCTTGACTTGTTGGATGATAAGATTCATAGTTACATGCAATAAGAGGTCTTGACACACTGGTTTGTCCTCCCCTATTAGGAACCGCCCTTGTTCTAGAGAGACTCCTGCCTATTTCTGAACAAATTGGTCCCCCCAAAGATGGGAATCCAACTCCTTCCTGCTCATTATGTGGGTCTCCAACCACTGATTCAACACATTATAACAATGAACACTCACACACTCCCCAGAAGCCTGCTCCAGGTGCGCCCTTTCCCGAATACCACCCCCCCCAACCAACACCCTAAACCAGTGACCCTTCCTTTGCCATATTGCCATAAGAGCATTCCCACCTCTGTGCTTTCAACCTCATGCCCACAAATCCCCAGTGTTCACCTGTTCCCTCTCCCAACCCTCCCCCCAGTATCCTGGACCTTTTAGTCCACTCTTCCCAATCTACCCACCTGTCAACCCTGCATCACCCAACCCAATAATATTACTACCCTCCTGTCCTATCCCTTCAATACAAAACTACACTCTATCATTTTACCATAGATTATGTCCATATGGGTGATGGCACACAACCTTCTTTTCTCTTTCTATTTCTTGTAAACCTATCTTACAGACAATAGCTCTCTGAGACTGCTCAATTTCCTTAATTCATATCAGTGAGGTCGTGTACTGTTCATCCTTCAATGCCTGGCTTGCTTCACTCAACATAAGGTCTTCAAGATTCATCCATGTTATCCCGTGTGTTAGCACTTTATTCCTTCTTTCAGCTGAGTAATAATTCCATTGTATGTATGTACCACATTTTGTTTATCCATTCATCAGTTGATAGGCACCTGGGTTGATTCCAACTTTTGGCAATAGTGATCAATGCTACTATGAACATTGGTGTGCATTTATCTGTTCATGTCTTTGCTTTCAATTCTTCAGGGTATATACCCAGCAGTGGAATTGCTGGATCATATGGAAATTCTATAGTTAGTTTTTTGAGGAACCGCCAAACTGTCCTCCAATGTGGCTAGACCATTCTACAATCCCATCAGCAGTGGATGAGGGTTTCGGAAGCACCTTTGTTTGAGGCTTTACTGTGGCAGTCTGTGAAATTTGTCTGAGACTTGCATAAGTGTAATCTCCAGAATGACCTCCCAACTCACTTTGAACCATAAAAACTCAGTTTTATTTACTATTTTCTCCTTCTGGTCAATGTCTTTTTCTAAATGCAACGAAAGAAGTGTGCTTTAGGTGCATTTTTTTCTCCATGTATCACCCCACGATCAACTTGGTGGTGGCCGAAGATTGTGGTTAATAATAAAAACATAAGACTGTTCGAACAGTCTTATGTTTTTATTATATTTTTATTATTAACCCCAGTGTTTGGCCACCACAGAGTTCACTGTGTTATTAAATTTCCCATTTCGTTCTCTAGCTTTCCTTCTAAAAACATGTATGACCCAAAACTTTCTTTTAATATGCTGTTGGCTTTTGTTTGCTAGTATTTTGTTAAGGACTTTTGCATCTATATTCATGAGGAATATTGGGCTGTGGCTTTCTTTCTTGTGGTATCTTTATCTGGCTTTGGTATGAGGATGTTGCTGGCCTCATAAGAGTTAGGGAGGTTCCCTCCTCCTCTTATATTTTTTTTGGATGACTTCAAGCAGGATAGGTGCTAATTCTTCTTGGGATGTTTGGTAAAATTCCTGTGAAACCATCTGATCCGGTGATTTTTTTGGGGAGTTATTTGATCAATGATTCATTCTCTTATCTAGTTATGGGCTTTTGATATCTATTTTTTCTTGAGTCAGTGTAAGCAGTTTGTGTATTTTATCTAGATTATCTAATTTTTGATGTACAGTTGTTCACAGTATCCTCCTACATCCTTTTTATTTCTATTGTGTTGGTAGTAATGTCCCCCTTTCATTTCTGATTTTAGCTGTGTCCACTCTTTTTTCACTGTCAATATAGAAAGGTTTGTCCATTTTATTCATCTATTCAAACAACCAGCTTTTGGTTTTGTTGAGTCTGCTGTTTTTTACTTTTTTTTTTTTTTTTTTTTTTTTTTTAAATCTCTGCTCTAATCTTCTGATCAGCTCTTGGTTTAGTTTGCTCTTCGTTTTCTAGTTCTTCCAGTTTTGAGGTTAGGTCTCTAATGGAAATCTTTCTTCTTTTTTAATGTAAGCATTTAGCACTATAAATTTCCCCCTCAGCACTGCTTTTGCTGCATCCATTAGTTTTGGTATGTTTTATTTTCATTTTCATTTCACCTCAAGATATTTTCTTATTTCCCTTGTGATTTCCTCTTTAACTCATTGATAGTTTAAGAGTATGTTTTTAAATTTCCACATATTTGTGAATTTTCCATTTCTTTCTGTTACTGATTCTAGCTTCATTTCATTGTGGTCTAAGAATATACATTGTATCATTTCAATAATTTTGAATGTACTGTGACTTATTTTGTGACCCAAGATATGGTCTATCTTGAAGAATGATCCATATGCACTTGAGAAGAATATGTATTCTGTTGTTGTTGGTTGAAATGTTCTATATAAGTCTGGTTGGTTTGGAATATTAATATTGTTCAAGTCTTCTTCTATTTCCTTACTGATCTTCTGTCTAGATGGTTTATCCATTATGAAAGTGCTATATAAAAGTCTCCTACTATTATTGTAGAACCATCTATTTCTCCCTTCAAATCTGTTAGTATTTGCTTCATATATTTTGGGGCTCTGTTAGGTGAATATATATTTATAACTGTTATTATGTCTTCTTGTTTGACCCTTTTATCAGTATATAATGACCATCTTTGTCCCTCATAACAGTTTTTTACTTAAAGTCTATTTTATCTGATATTAGTATAGCTACCCCAGCTCTTTTTGTTACTACTTGCATGGCATATCCTTTTCCATCCTTTTACTTTCAACCTACTTATGTCTTTGAAATAAAGGTGAGTCTCTTGTAAACAGCATATAGTTGGGTCATGCTATATGGATATTGGATATTCTGTCAGTCTCTGCCTTTTGAATGGAGAATTTAATCTATTTACATTAAAGTCACTACTGATAATACAAGATAATACAGTCTTTGTAAGACTTACTCCTTTTTTGCCCCTAATTCTTCCATTAATGCCTACTTTTATATTTGATTTTCTTGTATTAACCATATTGAGTCCCTTCTCATTTCTATCTACATATATTTTCATCTATTTTTCTTGTGGTTACCATGGGATTAATGTTTAACATCCTAAATATATAACAATCATATTTCATTTGATACCAACTTACTTGAATAGCAACAAGTAGCATACACTGTTCCTATACTCCTCCATCCCCCACCTTTTTCTGTACTGGTTACAAATTATATCTTTGTACACTGTCTATCCCAAACTAAAGGTTTATCATTACTTCTTATGCATTTGCATTTTAGCACCTGTAGGAAGTAAGAAGTGTAGTTACAAAGCCAAAAATACAATACAATAATATTTGCACGTATAATTAACAAAGTAGTTAACTTTACCGGAGATCTTTATTTCTGTATACCACTTTGAACCACTGTCTAATGTCCTTTCCTTTCATTCTGAAGAACTCCCTTTAGCACGGTTTGTAAAACAGGTCTAGTGGTGATTAATTCCCTCAGCTTTTGTTTGTGTGGGAATGTCTTAATCTCCCCCTCAATTTTGAAATACAGTCTTGCCAGATATAAAAGTTTTGGTTGGCAATTTTTTATTTGTTTGTTTGTTTTCCCAGCATTTTAAGTATTTCAACCCGCTGTCTTCTTGCCTCCATAGTTTCTGGTGAGAAATTGGCACTCAATCTAATTGGGGAATCCCTTGGATATAACACATTGCCTTTTCTTGCATTTGACAGTTTGATCAATACGTAATGGAGCATATTTTTATTTATGTTTATCCTATTTGGTGTTCTCTAGGCTTCTTAGATGTGCATATTCATGTTTCTTTTCTAAGGTGGGGAAGATGTCTGTCATTATTTCTCTGAATATTCCTTCTGCCCCTTTCTCTATTTCTTCTCCTTCTGGAACTCCCATAATATGGATATTGGTGCGCTTGGTGGGGTCCCAGAGGTACCTTAGGCTATTTTTACTTTTGGTAATTTTTTTTTTTTTTTTTTTTTTTTTTTTTTTTTTATTCTTTTGTCTTTCTACTCCTCAGCCTGACTCATTTCAATTGCCTCATCTTCAAATTCACTGTTTTTTTCTTCTGCCAGCTCCAATCTGTCATGGAAACTCTCCTGGGGATTTTTCATTTCGGTTATTGTGGTCTTCAACTCCAGTAGTTCTGTTTGGTTAATTTTTAAACTTTCTATCTCTTTACTTAGACTCTCACATTGCTCAGCCATTGTTTTCCTGAAATCCTTTAGTTCTTTCTTTTGTGTTTTCCTTCATCTCCTTGAGCATACTGAAGTTAATTTTTTGAAAGTCTTTTCCAGTATGTCCACACTCTGGTCATCTTCCTTGATGGTTTCTGGATTTTCAATCTTCTTCCTTTGGATGGGCCATCATTTCCTGTTTCTTTGTCATGTAATGTTTTGTTGTACACTATACATTTTAATATTTTACAATGCTAACTCTGGGATTTATTCTCTGAAATGTCTGCTTCTTGACTTAGTAACCAGCTGGTGATATGACAGAGATTTTTTTGTGTGTCAGGAGCTAACACAACAAAGCAAACCTACCCTAAACACACTTTTTACCATCTCTGCCAATTGGCTTTGCATTAGCTGGTGCTCTCAGTCAGAGATCAGCCCTCCTATCAGGAAGGTAAGCCCAAGGTGAATGCAAATTGCAGGGTCCTCCTTATCTTTTCTGGGCCTGTGTCTTGTCCTGGGCTTGTGCTTGCTAGTAGCCTTAGTAGTTCTCCTGTTCCCAGAAGACATACCTTCTCCCTCTTCCCAGTGTTCCACTGCAGGACTTATAGCAAGTAAGCCTTCGCCCTAGGCTACTAGCCTCAATGGTTTCTTACAGTGTTTCATTGTCTCAAGGTACTTATGCCTGGAGGGCAAATTCTGGGAAGGGAGGCAAACTGGAGAGGTGTTTCTCCGTAAGAACAAGGCCAAAGAGCCACAGAGAGTGCCAGCAGGCTACAAATTGCCCTAGGGAGAGAATATGGGAGGGATCAGGAAGGGTGTATACAAAATTTTAAAACTGACTTGCTCTTCTATATTTCTTAGCATGTATTTAATAGTTAGAACTTTGAATTTTCACTATTTTTTTCTTCTGCTTGACTCAGTTAAATTTTTCTTCCCAATAGTATTTTTAAAGCTTTGAAAGTACAGGAATAGAGTTCTAAAGCTGATTGTGAAAACAGAATAGATTTTTTAGGATCAAAGATAATTACTATTGTTTCACTCTTTCTAAATCAGTGGAGTACTACTGAGCAACCACTATATATACCATTGTTATTTTAAGTGAGCTACAGATGTCAAAATACATGGCAGTCTTGATAAATGATAAATGCACAATCTAAACATTCCACACAGGCTCTCTGCCATTGGAGTCTATATTATTATTTGTTAGTAAATTATTTGAGAAAATTCAGTTTATAAAATGGGTGTACTTTTTTTTTTTTTTTTTTAAAGATTTATTTATTTCTCCCCCCTTGTCTTTGCGCTCCCTGTCTACTCTCTGTGTTCTTCAGTATCTGCTTGTCTACTTTTTAGGTGGCACTGGTAACCGATCCTGGGGCCTTCCAGAATGGGATAGAGGCACTTAATCTATTGTGCCACCTCAGCTCCCTGGTCTGCTGCATCTCTTATTGTCTCTCTTCTGTGTCTCTTGCTGCGCCAGCTCTCTGTGCGGGCCAGCACTCTGTACAGATCAGCTCTCTGCTCAGGTCAGTTAGCTGCGTGGGCCAGCTTGTCTTTTCACCAGGGGGCCCCAGGAATCGAACCCTGGATCTCCTAGATGGTAGACGGGAGCCCAATTGCTTGAGCCACATCCATTTCCCAAATGGGTGTACTTATGAAAGGTCCTTACATTTTTCAGATGTAAGCTGTTGAGTTTTACCCTCCCTATTGTGGTGAGCATTTTGTCACAACTTCACAACTTCATAATTTCATGTTGATGGAACACAACCTGCTTCCATACTAACTTGGCTGGAGTGGCAAAATGGGTCAGGAGAGATGTGCTTCTGAAGTTAGGCCATGTTTTTCCCAAGTATCTAATGTCATACATTATGTTTATGTTCATAATATACTGACCTTAACAATTACATATATCTAACCTGCTATAATACTCCTTTCAGAAAATTCACACCTAAATTAGACTCCTAATTTGCTAATGAACTTCTAGCACACAAATGTTTATAATTTGGATGCTACCTGTAATATAACATATCTATTAACTTAATATTCTATAACAATACCATGGCTTTGATTCACTGTATCTTAATACAATTATAATGCAATGCTGCTTATTCTTTACTTTTAAAACCTAAAATTTCATCATTTTTACTCTCTGTTTTCCCCATTTTGAAGCAAACTTTTAAAAAATGTAATTAAAATTTTTTTTGACTAAATTTCATAGTTGTTTTCTCATCCAAAACGGACAAACCCCTTGTGAATAAGCAGGTTTATCTCTGAACAATTTATATGCACTGTGGCAGTTTGATATAGTTATGAATTCCAAAAATGGATATTAGATTATGCTTGTAAACTAGTCTGTTCATCTGGGCATGATTAAGTTATGATTAGGGTGTTGACTGGGCCACATCAGTAGGGTGTTGAGCTCTACCCCTTGGTGGGTGGGGTCTCAAAGATAAAAAGATATGGCAAAGGACAGAGTTGGAGTTTTTGATGTTGGAGTTCTGATGCTGAGTTCTGATGCTGAGTGTTAATGCTGAAAAGCCCAGGGGAGTAAGCACACAGAGGACCTTGGTCGTGAGGAAAGAGAGAAGGCTCTGAGAAGAGATGAGCTGTTTGCCTGACAGTTCACAGCTGGCCTTGTGGAGAGAGGCAAAGTCTAGAGAGCCTCATAGTCTACAGCTGACCTTGTGGAGGAAACAGAGGTGCTGAGCCCAGAGAGAAACAGAGCCCTGGGAAGAGAGGAACCCAAGAAGCCCGAACCCTGGCTAACGTCGGCAGCTGTCTTGCTCCAACACCAAGACTTTGGTGAAGGAAGAAACTTATGCTTTATGGCCTGGTAACTGTAAGCTTCTACGCCAAATAAATACCCTTTATAAAGACCAACCGATTTCTGGTATTTTGCATCAGCACCCCTTCGGCTGACTAATACATGTAATATCTCATCTTTTTTAAAAAATCAATTGAAAAAAAATGACAATTTTGATCTTTGTTACAGCTTATTACATTGATGTGAAAGTATTATGTATCTTCAGGGCCTAACACTCTGCTCAAGACAGAGGAGAGGCTCAATAAATATTTATTTAAAGACAAACAAATAAGTGAATTAAAAAAAAGTCAGTGAACTTAATCAAATGTTATCTTCCATTTCTATGATTGTACATTGTAGCAGTTTGCTATTATTAACGAATTCCAAAAAGAAATATTGATTATGTTTGTAAACTGATCTGTTCCTCTGGGTATGATACCCTTTGATTGTATTAAATTCAGAGGTTTCACTTTTAGTTGATTAAATTAAGATTAGGGCTTTGATTTGGCCATGTTAGGAGGACGTTGAGTCCCTGCCCCCTTGGTGGGTGGACACTCACACAGAAAATGACACACCAGAGGAGAGAGCTGAGTTTTGATGCTGGAACCCTGGAGAGAGAGCCAAGCTGTTCGCTGGCCTTGTGGAGAGGGCAGAGCAACTGAGCCTGGAAAGAGACGAGCCCTGGGAAAAGACCCCAGCCTCATGCCAGCCTACACTGAGACTGAAAGAAGCTGGGACCATGGAGTCTTAAGAGGAAGAGGAAGGCTGAACCCTCACAGAGACCAGCAGCCATCTTGCTCCAACACATGGCAACAGACTTTGGTGAGGGGAGTAACTTACTTTCTAGGGCCTTGTGACTGTAAGCTTCTACCCCAAATAAATACCCTTTATAAAAGTCAACAGATTTCTGGTACTTTGCATTAGCATCCCTTTGGATGTCTAAAACAGCTACATTTACTTTTGCTTTATGTCAATGAATCTGAGTTTTAAAATCTAAATTTATTTTCAGCATAAACAATATAGACAATTTAGTGATTGTTAGATTAATTCATGCAAAGAACAGAGAAGAATTATAAAAACTTCTTTAATATAGACTGTTTAGAGATGAAATAGCTTTATATTATATAGATTTCATGTTCTTTACCTCCTGAATTTAGCCTCTAATTATGTATATAATTAGGCCCCTTCCCATAAACCCTCAATATTAAAAAACTCTACTGAGTTGCACAGAAGTAGTATTTACAAATAATCTTATTTATTATAATTTATTTTTTTCTATTTTTGCCTTGTAAACTTTTCCACTAGTTAGTTTTTTCTTTTCTTTTTTTAAAAAATGGATCTCACTACATAATGGTCCTTTTTCTAATGAATGGTTATCAGTAAATCCTACTTGGATTGCATATTCTTTTTTTAAAAAAATTCTTATCCAGTGATTCTGGGAATTTTGATGAGACTTCTTTATTTGGCTTTCATACATTTCTTTGCATATAATAAACAGTTTTATTATTTGTTCCAAAATAATCTATCATATTCAAATTATGTGCTGTACTTTTACTTTTGTTTCTTGAATTTGGAATATTTAAAACTTCCGAATTTAGCATCCCCAGATGCTAAAAATAGTGAGTGAGGGAAGCGGCTGTGGCTCAATCAGTAGGGCTCCCGTTTACCATATGGGAGGCCCCGGGTTCGGTTCCCGGGGCTTCCTGGTGAAGGCGGGCCCGCCCGCATGGCGTGGTTGGCTGACCCAGCGAGCACGAGCAGCAGGGGGGGGATAAATGAATAAATAAATAAAATCTTTAAAAAAATAAATAAATAAAAATAAAAATAAAAATAGTGAGTGAAAGTATGATGAGAAACATATTTACAATGGTGTCAAAGTAACTGGTTATAATTAATCACAAAGGAAAAAAATAGTAACTTTACACTAGAGAACCCTGGCAGATGTCACTTTAATCAAGTGATCAAAGTTTAACATTAATAGGAAAAAAATAAGATTCACCGAGAAGGACAAAACATCATTTCTGAGGTATTTTTAACTAAAACGAACAATCTGAATTTAATTATGAGGACACAGCAGACAAACCCAGACTAGAGGACATTCTAACAACGTAAGTGAGGAGTACTCTTCGTAAGACACAAGGTCACAAAAGACTTAGGAACTGTCACAGATTGGGGGAGACCAAGGAGATTGGCAACTAAGTGTGCAAGGGCAGTAGTGGGACACCTGGTACCCTTTGAATAAAATCTTTCAATTATATAATAGTTTTGTATCCATGTTAATTTCCTGAGATAAATAATAGTACTGTGATTAAGTAAGGTGTTAGCATTTAAGGAATCTGTGTGAAAGGCATAAGCAAATTTTATTGTAGAATTTTTGTAAGCTTTTTGTAAGTGAAATTATTTCAAAATGAAAAAGTAAAAAACTTAAAATTTAAAAAATTCTAATTCTTATGATATGAAACTTTTTTTTAGCAGTTTAAGTGCTTATGGAAAAAGTCAGTAACAGATAAATGCTTACATGGAAGAAATATGAGTACATGTTATATTAAATACTGGGCTCAATGATTCCATATTTTGAATGATACAGTATATAAATTCACCTCTCATTAAAGAAAGGTGTTGTAAACATTGAAATACCCCAATTTTTAAATTTTGCTACTTTTAAAATATATTAAACCCTCTTTGCAACTTGTTCTATCACACATACACTTATAAACCAAAATACAGACTTTTTTAACCCCCATGTAGCATTACCATAAAATCTTTTTTTAAAACTTTATTTTTATTGTTATTTTACCATAAAATCTTGTCCTCACATTCTTACTAATATGCTACTTAAATATTTTGCTAACAAGTTGGATATTTATTCTAATATAGTGGAAGATAAGAAAACACACTTTAGAACCTAAGATATTAAATAAGAAGTTACCTTTAATGCTCCAGGATGCATAAACTAACCAATCCATAAATCATTTTAATCCACCACTACCCTCAGCTATCAGTTTGAGTTTGAAAAGAGACACCAATGCCCCTTTTCATTGACTACGGAGGTACTAGGAGGTACTCAGTAATTCTTTAGTAGAGAATGAATTTAATGGTTAGCCATCAAAATAATGGTTTAATTTTTAAAGAATTATGAATTAATTGTCAGTATAAATACATTTTCCAAAGTTAGGTAGCAATGATTTTTTTTTTTTTTTTTTTTTTTTTGATCATCAAAGATTTAAGCAACATGACTGACAATTTAAGAAGAACTGAGAACAAGAATTGTGGAAAACAATTTCCCTTCTCCAGTAATGAGTTGAACAAAGATTGGACTGTAATTTGGTATCTAAGTGTCCCAAAATTGCTAGAATACAGTGGAGAAGGGAGTCAGGGCTAAAGCTTCTACTGTGAAACTTTCTCTCATGATGGGGCATTCTCAATTCATGCTCAGTTGGATTTACCTGATCTCACAGAATCCTACTGGAATGTATATGTTAAGCCAAAAACTTACTAGAAAGGCCACAAGGAGGGACTCTGGTACATTGGGAGCTTCTTTCTCTTTAGGAAATCATATATAATTCTCTGTGCAAGAACTTCCTTGCCCTGGAGTTGAAATCTAATTTGAGAGAGAAGTCATCTGCTGATATTATAATTGGACCTCTCTTCAAGAAACGATTTCTCTTATTAAAGTAAGTAGTCTTTGGTTATTACAGAAAGCTGTTTACTTGCTGTTCTGATTTTTATGAATCCAAAGAGCTCTTTTTTGGTAAGGATGATGATTAACCTAAAAAAAAACAACTCAGTATTCAGACTATTCTAATGCACTGTAGAAATCAGGATCTGCAGAGAAAATAATATAAGATCCTTTGTGAATCCATTTTATGTTTTCAAAGACAACCAAGTTTTTTTTCCTTCTGGTTCAAAGTATGTGTTTCTACCCTGTAGTTACTTCAGATACACAAGTGGTCAAATGAGGATGGTGACTGTGTTGAAACATTTAAGGTAGTACCCATGGAACCTTGATTTTACTCAAATCTTGCAATTCCATAAAGGTTTATAAAGTTTGGATAAATAAATTATACATAAGCCTAAACTTTAATAAGCTCTTATAAAAAAATCATAAGCCTAAAACTTTAATAAGCTCTTATAAAAAATCTGCTACAATGGTTAACTTCCTTGAACACATAGTTCCTTAAATCCTAAGAGGAGATAGCATTGCTATTTGATCATAATGTAAAATCTCAGGTAAAAAATCTCAGAAGGGGGCTTTCTTCTGGGAGTCAGTGCTGTTTGTTCAAATACTTTGCTATCATTACCATAACAGTGCATAATTTTAGGTTTAAAGATGCTAACTTCTCTATGAATTTTTAATAATTTTTTGAAAAGTTTATACATATTACAGAATACCCATAATAATGCATTTATTTTTCAAATACCAAAATATTAGAGTACAACACATAACACACATTTACTTTCAATTTTTCTAAATAAAATTATCTTAATTCTACCCATTCAAAAATCCTTAGTTTATACAGGTACAAATAAAAGTTTTAGAAAAATAAAAGCTCAAAAAATTTCAGCAATACATTGGTTTTATTGATCTAAAAAAACAGATCTGTGTATTGCAAAAAATGGTAATATAAACTATTAAACCATATGATAGAAAATTCATACATGAAATGTTTTCTTTTTAAAGATTTTTTAAGGAGGTACTGGGGGTTGAACCAGGGACCTTGGTACATGGAAGCAGGCACTCAACCACTTAACTACACCACTCCCCTGAAATGTTTTAATAAATAAAATTTTGAAAAATGATAGCAATAGCTTTTAAATCACTTCAATATTATAAAAAGTGAACATAAAAAGTGAATATGACTATCTTATGAAAAGTGAAAAATACTTTTCATAAGGAAATGTTCAAGGCTAAGTTCTAACTACTAGTATGTATTTATGAGATTTACTTCTCTATTCTTCACAAGTTGAAATGGAAATTAATTAATTAATTAATTTTGAGGTACCAGAGCTGGGGATTGAATCTGGGACCTTGTATGTGGGAAGCCAGCACTCAACTGCTGCTCCACATCAGCTCCCTGAGTTAGTTTTTTTTGTTTATTTTTTTGTTTTTAGTAGGCACTGGGAACCAAACCCGGGACCTCCCATGTGGGAAGCAGGTGCTCAGCTGCTTGAGCCACATCTGCTCCCAACATAATCTTTTATTCCACTCACTGGAAAAATTTTTATATCACGTTTTCCTTTTATTTTCTTCTAGAATATACATAAAACACTGTTTCTCAACACATAAAAGGTTAATGTTGGGAGCAGATGTGGCTCAAGTAGTTGAACACCTGCCTCCCACATGGGAGGTCCCAAGTTAAGTTCCTGGTGCCTCCTGAAAAAACCCAAACAAACAACAAGCAAAACAACTGATAAAACTAACTCAGGGCAGCCAACGTGGCTCAGCAGTTGAGTGCCGGCTTTCCATTTATGAGGTCCTGGGTTCAATCCCCAGACCCTGGTACCGAAAAAAAAAAAAAAAAAAAAAAGGAAGGTAAATGTTGCACAATACCTGAAATGTGTTCTTCCTATAATTGAATTTCCTTCTCTCCACTGAGCGGTCACTTCAGTGGGATCAAGTAAGCCTTCAAAAATATGCTCCCATAGATACAAACCTGTAATTAAAAAACAAAAACAAAAAACATTTCCTATCTTGTTTTCTCTGGTGTGTGAAGTAAGTTTAAGTTCTGCTCCTTTATATTATTTGACTACAAAACTAGATTTCTTTTCTTTGTGTCCCTTAGCAGTCAGTTCTACCAAGCAATAACTCAAAATCATCAATATGATAGCTAATGTATAAGAGATAAAACTCAGAGGCTGTCGATCTAAAATGTGGGTTATATTAAAAACAATAACTTCCTTTAATCTGTATTTGAGAAATCCCTAAATAACACTGGACCTTGACTACCTGTTTTTTCCTAATATGAAATGTCTTATGTTACAATGTAAATTACTGTAAGATCAGAACGGTTTTTATATGATAACAAACTGGGAGAATTCACCATTTTGTGCCATATATGACCAGAGGAGCACACACACACACACACATAAACACATACATTCCAACATGTCAAGGAGATACCACCTCCTCTTCATGTAAACACACACCCTCATTATATTACCTGATGCCCTTGTTGGCAAATGCCACTACATCTTTTCATCCTTGGCGGGGTGGGGGTGGGGTGTCAATGATTTCAAATGAATGAAAGCTTTGAGAGTAGAGGAGAACAGTGTCACACAGTGAGGAAATTCGAAGACATACAACACTTTAGAAGCCCTGTTTTAGTTATATTGAAAGATGTATTCTGTTCCATTCTCATTAAATGCTGGTACTAAATGACATGTAAACAATCATGTTTAAAAACTTGACCAATCGGATAAAGAAGTCTTTCCAAATGTTGTAGACCAAATAATGGCCTCCCATAGATATCTGGTCCTAATCCCTGAAATCTGTAAATACATTACTTTACATGGCAAAAGGGACTTTGCAGATGTAATTAAGTTAAGGATGTTGAGGTGGGGAGGGGATCCTGGATTTTCCAAGTGGGCTCAATGTAAATTACAAGGGTCCTTTTAAGAGCAAGACAGCTGGGTCAGAGTAAGGGAAGGAGATGTGGATGTGATGATGGAAACAGAGAATAGAACAGAGCAATGTAGGGCCATGAGCCAAGGAATGTGGACAGCTTCTAGAAGCTGGGAAAAGTAAGGAAACAAATTCTTCCCTAGACCCTCCAGAAGAATGCAGCACTACTGACCCATTTTAGACTTCTGACCCCCAGAAATGCAAGAAAATAAATCTATGTTGTTTTAAACCACTAAATTTGTAGTCATTTGCTATAGTACCAATAGGAAACTAAAACACCAAAGAAATGTTTTCAAGTGGTTATAAAGAGAACAAAAAGTCTTATGTTACTATAAACTCTGGCAGCTTTATTTTGAATTTTCATTCTCCTTTCTATGTTCTATGCTTTCAAAGATATTAACCTAACAACAGAAATCCTCTTTACCCATCTCTAGCTGTACTTAAGCTGATTTAAATTATAATCCCTGGATTGATGACTTCAAAATTCATGTCTCTGTTCTCGTATTGCTTACTTCAATAGTACACATACACTTAGATGTAACATTTCTAAAGTTAATCATCTTAGCCCCCTAGTTCCCATCTCCTTCACTGTCTCTCTCAAGTGAACTACCATTTTTTTTCTCAATAGTCTAGACGTACTCTTAAAACTCATTTTTTATTTCTACTGTCTTTAATCACTAAATTATGTGTATTTTTTCCTTCAAAATACTTTTTTCCAGTGCTCTACCCATAATCTAGCTTCTCATTACTTCACATGTAGAGTACACAGGGGCCACAAAGTCTTTAATCACTGTAGTTAAAAGTTGCCTCTGTGTGCTCCTCTAAGAGCTGCATAAATTTTACTTTTCACCATGTTCTTCTGGACTTTCTCAATGTCAGTGGTTGAATATCATTAGAACAATTCCTGAGCATTGTCTTTATGTTACTGCTGTTGAATCTCACATATAGGGACTTTGTTGCCACTGTGCAACCCTTTGTGGCTGCAATTACCCATAAAAATTATTTATTGAAGAAAACCTTAAGACACTATTATTAGACATATAAATGCATCTACATAAACAAATTAAATAATTCACAATTACAAACCTGCTATGGATATAATTTTGAAGTCTGCTTTAACACAGACACATTTTCCTTGCTGTTTCAAATTTTTTATAAGTTTACTTTTCAATGCTTATCTTCTAGTTCATCAATTGCTTGTACTATGATGTATTTAAAAAGTTCACTATTACTAAATATTTAGGTTATCTTTTTATAAAATTCAATATATAATTCCTAAGCAGTTATTTTTGTGCTATAACTTTTTCCTTCTATGTGATTGATTTTTTAAAAAGATTTATTTTATTTATTTATCACCGCCCTCCCCCCCTTGATTGCGCTTGCTGTTTGCTCTCTGTGTCCATTTGCTGTAAGCTTTGTGTCTGCTCTTCTTTTCTTTAGGAGGCACTGGGAACTGAACCTTGGCCCTTCCATGTGGGAGAGAGGCACTCAATTGCTTGAGCCACCACCATTCCTGCTTTGTTTCTCATTGTGTTTCCTCTTTGTGTCTCCTTGCTGTGTCATCTTGTTTTGTCAGTTCGCTGCACCAGCCCATTGTGCCAGCTGGCCGTCTTGCTTGACTTCTTCAGGAGGCACTGGGAACTGAACCTGGGACCTCCCATGTGTAGGCGGGAGCTCAATTGCTTGTGCCACATCCACTTTCTTGTGATTGATTTTTAAGATAAGTTCCTCTTAGGAATAGGATCACTGGGTTAAGGGTTATGAACTTTTTGATTCTCGATACACATTACAAAATGTGTTCCAACCTACAGCTGGCCTATCTTTTTCTAAAACCACCTATCCTATATAACTATCATATTAATTCTCAAACAAACCATTGATTGGGTAAAAAGGAAAGTGACAACACAAAGAAACAGAAAACCGGGGATCAAAAGGACTAGGTTTCAGCCCAGTTCATTTACCTTTTGCAAGTCAATTAGATTAGCTGCTTCTTAACTTCCTGAACTATCAAAAGGTAGGTTGAATTAAAATGTTCTTCAAAATACTTTTGAAGTATTTTGAGCTTTTTTTTTCAGATATAAAATTCTAATTTAGTCACTTTTGTGCTCAAAAACTTTCAACATTTTGTCTTGCTTCCAAGACCCTAATTAAAGTATAATCTCTCTATCCAAACTTTAAAATTTTTGTTTAACTTAGTCCAAATATGAATTACTGATCTTAAAAAGTATGTTTCTTTACTGTCAAAAAGAGAAGTTCTGTGCAAATTCCCTCTCTATTGATAATTATAATTTTATTGAGGGAAGGGTTCTAACATTTATTGAGTATATGCTTTATGGAAGATGGTGCTAGCCTTTATATAAATTATTGCAGTCTGCTTATGGAAGGCCTTGTAGGAGTTGCTATTGGGAACATATAATATGAAGCAATTCAAGTGTGACTCAATAGTACAGATTAAGTATGATGGCAATTCGGAGGGCTTTGAGAGAGACATCTGAGTTACATAAGAAAGGTGGACCCAAAGGTGACTCCTTAAAAGCTGATAGGATCCAGTGTATGACAACATGGATGAACTTTGAGGACATTATGTTGACTGAAATAAGCCAGGCACAAAAAGACAAATATTGAATGGTCTCATGAATATGAACTAAATACAGTGAGTAAACTCTGGAATTAAACAACAGAATATAGGTTAGTAAAAGATAAATGTGGGTTGAGAAGGGGGAGCTGATGCTGAATATATGTAGAATGTTTAATAAGGTTGATTGTAAATGTCTGGAAATGGATAGAGTTGATGGTAAAATATTTTGTGTTTAACACAGTTGATTTATAAGTGTGATTGTGGCTGAAAGGGATAGTCTAGAAAGGTTAATGTCAATTGAAAGAAAGCTATGGGATAATCTAGGGACTGTACAACATACTGGTTTCTGTGGTGGATAATGATAGTGGTTAGTAGTACAAATATAAGAATGTTCCTCTACTACAAGGTGTTAAGATCATGGTGATACATGGGAAAAAATACAACCAATGTATCTTATAGACTATAGTTAACAGTAATATTGTAATATTTTTGAAGCAATGGCAAAAAAGATACTTTATTAATGCTAAGGGTTAACAACAAGGGGGTTTAAGGGGATATGAGATCTTTTCTTTTGGAGTATTGAAAACGGTCTAAAATTGACAGAGGTGATGACAGTACAACTATGTAACGAAACTGAGAGCCACTGAGGGTACACTTTGGATGGAATGTACAAGGCAGGGGACCATATAACACAGTGTACCCTGTGGTGGATGATAGACTATGGTTAACAGGACAAATATGAGAAAACTTTCTCATGAATGATAACAAATATACAATACTAATACATGGTGGTAACAACAGGATGGTTTGTGGGAAAAATACACCGAATAAAACTATGGACTATAGATAACAGTAATAATATGACAATGTTCCTTCATCATTTGTAACAAATGTGTCACAATGTAAGGTGTTGGTGGTGGGGCAATGTATGGAATCCTGTATGGTATGCATGATTGTTTTGTAAACTAACTTATCTAATAAAAATAAAAACTAAAAAAATCCAGTTTAAAAAAAAGTAGACAGGATCCATATATGGAAAGACGACACTGTGGTGAGGAGGATAACATGAGCAAAGGCTAAAAGTAATGAACTGTACATATATGACTGTGCCTAGAACAAGGGGTTATGTAGGGAAAGAGTTGGAGATTAGGCTGAAAAAGAAATATTGTGGTCACGTTGTGCCTGAAGATTGAATTTGATCCTGTGATTGGGTAATAAGGTGATGAATGCTGTTTTTGATAAAATTCATCTGGTCCTTTGTGCTTACTGAATTGAAAAGAAAGAAGTCTGGAATAATGAAAATTTGGTAAAATGCCATTCTAATTTTAAAAAAAACAAGTGAGGATTTAAAGGAAGAAATCAGTATTAGATACTTTATAAAGAAAAAATAATTGATAGAACTTTATGATTGGAGATCTGGGTCTGGGCACTTGAAGTTTAGAGGTCAGTAGTAATTTTCAATGGTATATATTTGCATGCAAGTGTGTATGCATTTATGAAACATCATGGGCCAGGCATGATGCTCTGTTCAATTTCCTATACCTGTTTCTTCCCATCTATATCCCTTATTATAAATATATCCAACTCATGTTTAAAGACCAAATAAAGCCCCTCCTAATTCACTAAATTCTTTCTGATGCTTATAGCCTCCACTGAGTGCCCTGTTCTCTAATCCAGTGTAACATATAGCTTGGAGCACCAGGCTCTCATAATACTCAGAGCAAAAATGCTTCTAGGGGCAATCAAGTTTAACTAACTACATACTATATCCCCCTTCTTGGACACTCACAATAAACATTACCATATTAAAGTCTCTGAGAAAGTCCTGAAGTAAAAAACAAACAAACCCTGTTTAACCTTTTTTCAGTTCAGTGTGTCCCAAATTTTTTTGGCCACCAGAGACCACATCTCATTCATGTGTAACAAGTTTCCAATAAATACAGATTCATGAAAATTCAGCTGACTTTAGCACTTTAATGATGCTACACAAGCCACTCTTTTTATCTGCAAATATAGCCGTGCTCTTCTGAAGATCAACAATGAAATGTATGTGCATGTTTGCACAGATGGTGTCTAACGGAAAGGAGAAATGTAATATTGACAAAAAGTGAAACAATGCATCATGATGCCTTAATTAACAAAGAATGAAATAAACTATATTAATGAAAACAAATTTAACATTAATAAAGTACATTTTATGATGCTTTTTAAAGTCTTACCTCTACACATTAACTTACCAATGGCAGCTTTGCCCCAGATTTGTACATTGAGGTCTGTTTTTCCTTTTGTGAATTTATTTAATATTTGAAGGCTAGTTTTAAATCTGTGTTGCTGCTCATTTTTTTCATCTCCTTCCCAAGGATTCCATTCTTCACTCCCCAAAGTAGCCTGTTCTGTTTTAAAAAGAGTAATATCAGTATCAGTTAGGTATAACTGCAGTTGTAAAATCAAGTCATTTCAATTAGATATTAGGGAGTTTCAATTTTATTCCAACTTTAATTTTTCAAAGTTATAAACTGAATTTGATTTGGTTAAACAAATACAATGAAAGAAAAAGGAAATCAGCAACTTAATTTTTATTGAACCTCTACCCTGAAAGATCTTAGAAATAAAATGTTAACATAAGACAGAAAAATGATCTCATCCAGAACAACCTTTAAAGATAACTGGATAAAATGTATCAAGCTACATGTTTAATTTTGCAATTCTTTATCTATTGTATATACAGTACGTGACCCATGCATAAACACTTGACTTCAGAATGTAATGTGCCTACCAGTTTGAGAGACTATTGTGCAAAATTCTAAAATAAGGGAGAGAGAAAGCTGAGTCCGATACTGACACCATAAATCAAAATACAGGACATACAGGAGACGGAATTTAGGGAAAAATCCCCTGGCCCTCTAAATCACTGCCTGATTAAAGAAGCTTCTTTGTTTCAATATGGAAAGAGAGCTCTTGAACCCAGCGGCGATTTTGGCCGTCCTGCAGCATTCCTGCGAATCTCTGTCGCACTTGGGGCAGCTTCTGGGCTATTTAATACGTGTTTTAAAGGTGTACGCGCCTGTCAGCCTTGGGGGTGGCAAGCGAGATGCCAGCGAGGATGAGGAAGACGCACCCCCCCCAATCCCAAGCCCGGAGCTGGCTAACTGCAGCTGGAGGAGGAAAAGCACAGGCCGGTGCCCACGGGCAATCCCGGACCCGAGAACCGGGTCGGCAGCTGCGCGGATGGCTTCCTTCCGGCCCCCACCGCCCCGCAGCTCGGCCCGGAGAGCAGCAGGGGCGGGAGTTCGCGGCCTGCGTCCTACCTCGGCCGCGCCTTTCCCGCGCGGGGGCCGCCCCCTTTCTGAAGCCCCGCGGGGACGCGGCCGTTGTCCGGCGGCGGCGCCCGAAGAAGACGTGGTAGGCGGCGTAGAGGGAGAAGAGGCAGTACAGGGCGATGAGAATCGAGCAGAGCCGCTTCCGCGTAAGCCGCATACCACCCCAGCTTCCCGTCAGGCTACCGCCGCCATGGAGCGGCTCCGCGGCCCTAGCGGCGACCCGTGCAGGCCCAGGCCCGCGGGGAGGGAGTGGTCGGAGCAGGCTCCGCCCCTGCCCGGCCTGAGCCCGCCCCTGCCCGGCCTGAGTCTGTCAGCAGCTCCTCGGCCCCGCCCGCCCCAGGCGCTACCTGGCGGAAGACTCTGGAATCCCTGGTCGGAGACCCGCCCCTCCCTGCATGGCTTCCCGACGCGAAGCCGCGTGGGAACCTTTCTCATGACCCCTTTCTACCCTGACCCACCTGACGATGTACAGAAAAATCTCGCCAGGATCCGAGCGTAATGAGAGAAACAAAGCAAAACAGCCCTCCCCTCCGTGGTCCGTAAAAGCGCTACCCTGTCGTTTTTAACACGCAATTCCCAAAGCCTAGCACAGGGCCCGCTACATTGATAAATGAATGAATATAAATGTTCTTTTAAAAATTTTTTATTACTGTCCTGTGACTTGAGTGCACACAGGCGTGCAGTCTTCTGTCAAATACAGGCTGTGAAATAGATCGCTGTCATTTAACTTTCTACGTCAGGCCCTTGTGAGGTTGGGCTATAATTTTTTTTTTTTTCAGTTGTGTCAGGCATTGCTGTTTAAATCGTCTAGCAATCTTGGTAGCCAGAGCGCTTGTAGGATACAACTGTGGGGTCGGCCCTTAGAGCCTTCAGGCACTGTGGCCTGACTGGTTCAACTCTCCACTTCTAGGGAGGTTCCAGATGTTTCCTTCCCCTACATTGAAAAAAGCTTACTTTACCCGAATTTTATGTTTGGGTATCAGGTTCTGTTTCTTTCAAAGTGACAACTAGATAACTGAACTGATAAGGAGAATTTTATGACTGGAAGGAAATATAGGTCTGGAAGGTATAAGCTGACGACCAAAGTTGCATTCTTTCTGAGTGGCTGAACTGGGACGAGAGTCCCTGGATCTTATTTCAGTTCTATGTTATTGCCGTTTCAGTAGCTATGTCCCTGCTTTATCCTGTTTATTTTTTATTTTATTTTTTTCGGTAATATCAGATTCTAATAACGAATAGCTTTATTGAACCTAATCATACTTTTGTTAATTTTGACTTGCTTCTGAGTAATGTGTGACTATTCCTGCAAATTAAATCCACTATCAAAAAATGAAACTTTGCTATTATTGAGAATATTAAAACAATGTAGTACAGTTTCTGAAGGCAGTTCCCAAACAGAGTTTTCAAAGTGTTTTGAGCACAACTGATGGGATAATTATATATATATCCATCCAACATTTTTTCTTATATGAAACTAGACAACTTGCCATCTGAAGTGGACAAAAACACTCTTAAGATATGTAAGTCCCAGTATATTTGTTAAAAAAATAAATCATACTGCTTCATAGCTATGTTTGTAGATCTCCTGAATGCTATGGCAAGCAGGAAACAGAAATTTACCTTTTTTTTCCCAGTAGTGGGACCAGATCCTTTGCCTCCAGTTTCTCATTTTCTCTTTTCTCCTAGAAAAACATGCCTTTTTTGACTTTTGAAAGTAGACTTTTTATATACTTTGTATACCAAAACTATTTGTGGTTTATATACATTACAAATATATAGTTTAAATTTGAGGTTTGTCTATTAATTTTTATTTATGTTATCTTTTATTGTAAAGTTGTAAATTTTAATATAGATAAATTTATAAAAATTTTCCTTTATACTTTGGTGTACATGTATGTGTGTGTGTATACTTTAAGAAAAAAATACCTTGGATAATCCTTTTGGAATACCAATTAAAATTGAATTGAATTTATAGAATAATCTGGGTAGAATTGACATAATAGAATCCTACCATCCATATGTATTACAAGTTATCCTAGCACCTGATAGACCATCCTTCAATCACAGATTTCCAATGCCACTTCTGATAATATCGTGTTTTCATATATGTGTGGTTCTAGTTCTGATTTCTCTGGTCCCTTCCTGTGTCAATTTCACACTGTCTTATTTAATAGAGTTTTATAAGTCTTTGTCTTAGTTTGTCACAGGGCTGCTGATGCAAAGTACCAGAAATGACTTGGCTTTTATAATGGAAAATTTATAAGGGTAAAAGCTTACAGTTCTGAGGCTGTGAAATGTCCAAATCAAGGCATCAGCAAAGATACTTTCTCACCAAAGTCAGCTGCTGGTAATCCTGGGATCCTGCCATGTTGTAAAGCAAGATGGTGGCTGATCTCTGCCGAAGCACCTGCCTTTCCCTTCAAGCTCACCATGTCCCAGAACCCAGTTGTGGGCAACCAGACATAGGGTTTAAATGGGGAAGCAGATGTGGCTCAAGTGAATTGGGTTCCATCTACCATATAGGAGGTCCAGGGTTCGAGTCCTGGGACCTCTTGGCGAAAAGCCAGCTGGCCCACACAGCGAGCTGGCCCAAGACACAGAAGACAGTAAGAGACACAGCAAATCAGGGAGCTGCTGTGGCGCAAGAGATTGAGCAGCCTATCTCCACTCTAGAAGGTCCCAGGATCGGTTCCCAGTGCCTCCTGGAGAGGGGATGGTCAGACACAGAAGAACACACAGTGAGCCCAAAAAGCAATGGGGGCTATCCCAGGTACCCTCCTGTAAAAAAAGAAAAACAAAACAAAACAAAAATGAATAAAAACAATGGGGGTGGGGAGGGGGGAATAAATCTTAAAAAAAAAAATCTCTCTGGTCGGCTTTCTTCTGAGTTCAGCCGTGGGCTATCAGGCATGTGGCTCTTCTCTTCAGCCTTAAGCTGCTCTGTGGGCCCAGCCTCTTGGGGGCTTTGTGCTTAAGCTTTGGCAGCTAGTGATCTTCAAGTCCTCTCTCACATGGCAGGATCATGTGATGGCAGCTTCCTTTATGTGTCTCTCTTTCTGTGCCTAGTTTATATAAGACCCAGCGAGAGGGTGGAGACTTAACCCGAGTAATGCCTCACTGACATGGTCCCATCTAAAGGGTCTCACACACACAGTAATGGATTAGTTCAACAGTCTTTTTCTTTTTGGGATTCATAAAATAACTTCAAACTGTTACAGCATTTATATTTGGAAGAGCAAATACATATTTAAGAGCCTCCCCAACTTGTTCTTTTGATTTTTAAAAATTGTGTTGGCTATTCTTGGCCCCTTGTATTTCTTTGCAATTTTTAGAATTTGCTTGTGAAACTTCACTAAAAATTCTTCTTGGAATTGGAATTGGAATTTTATTATATTTATAGAGCAATTTGCAGAGAATTGACTTTTTTTTATAATAATTGAATCTTTTAATCTGTATATGGGCATTCAAATTGTCCCTGATTTAATTTTATTGCAAACAATGCTACAGAGAACATCATTGTGCCTGTCTTCTTGTGCCCACCTAGGCACAGCTCCAGATATGCATATCAATGGAAAATGTAAAAATCTTAATACTGAGTGAAAAAAGCAAACCGCAGAAAGAAATGTATAGTAAGATACCATTTAGGTCTAATGTAATGTCTTTCAATAAAGCTTATAATTTTATCCATGTTTACATAACTATTATTAGATTTTCTGTAGTAGTTAGGGTTGGCTGTATGTAACAGAAACTCAAAATAATAGTGGTATAAACAAGATAGAATTTTATTTACACTATATTAAAATTTTGAGTGAAATAAATTCTTGAGTTGTCTTCATACTCTTCAGGAACAGTAGGAAGAAAAAAATACCAATCAACAAAAATTTTTATTGCAAGAATAATTTGTACTTTAATTCGAAGATTTTCTGAACTAGAGAAATATCATGAGATAACTGAAAGAGATCCTAGTAACTCAACTTATCTTACTCTCTTCATAAAATTAAGAAAGACAAAGATAAGCTAGAAACAGCTCACTATTTATAAAAAGGTACAGTCCTCAAATCTTTTGCTGCACAAAAACAAAGTTCAAATTGTGTTTAAAAAGATATTTTCAAGCCCATCAAGATGGAAGAGTCATAGGAAATATTTGGTGTAGCTCATTGTGTTCTCACCATTCCCTTTACTAGTATAGAATAAAAAAGAGCCTTTTCAGCAGCTGGAAGTGACTTGCACAAAACTATGTTCAACAATGACAATACTGACACTTTTTTAAGATAATGCTTTTCCAAAAAAGACCAAGTAATATTATTTCATTCTTACTTACTCATGGTATATTAAATTTTCTTCACTTTTATTTTATGTTTAGCTTAATATTTTTGAACAAAATTTTGTTTTTATTAATATCATTTGTTCATTTTATTAGAATAAATATGTATTTGTAAAATTATATTTGTTAGTTTATATTTTTACTTGCCATTTAGAAACATTTATACATTTTTGTATATTTGTGTATTTCAAATGTATTATTTAATACATCATGGAGAAAAACATATGTTCCTGTCCCTGTGCTAATCAATTCTGGACCAAATTATACTTTCCTGTTTCTTGACAAAACAGTACTTGACCAGGCAAATATTTCCACGTGCTCCAGAAAATACTTGCTCTTGGAAGTTAAGATTATAAACCAACTAAAATAGTTTACATATCAATTATTTGCCTGAAGACCCTAGACTATTATGTCATAAACTACCCAATTCCAACCAGTTCCTCACTCTGCAAGATCCACCTTAAAATCACCTAGTCCAGGCCCTAAAACCCTAGATGGGTCCTTTCTTTACCGTCCTCTTCTTAGACACTCCTTCCTCACTGTAGTAACCCTAATAAAGTTAGCTGTGCTGGAGCAACAGGTTGTTCTGGTGTTCCTTTTCTGGGAACTGAGTGTCTCCATGTAGTGGGTTTGGGAATCTTAGACTTTCAATGCATAAGAACCAGTATTTTTTCTTTTTTTTTAATTGAAGTATAAAATACACAAATTTATTAGAGTGTAAAATGTAATATACACAGAGAAAAGGGCAATATCATAAGTATATAGCTGATATATTTTCACCAAGTGAACATACCTCTATAACTTGCACCCAGATCAAGCAACAGAACATTACCAGGACCTCAGAAGCCAGCCTGGAGCTCCTTCTAGTCAATACTATCCTTGCCCCACACAAGAGCAACCACCATCCTGCCTTTTCACAACATGGATTAGGTTTGCCTGTTTTTAAACTTTATACAGTTTTCTGTGACTGGCTTCTTTTACTCTATATTGTGAGGTTCATCCATATTTTTGTGGGTTGTTGATCATTTATTCTCATTGCTGTATAGTATTCCAATGCACAAAGATACCACAATTTATTTACCTAGTTTTAATACTATTTTTCTTAGCTTTTGTTTCTGGTTTTAAGTAGATCCTGAATATTCATATGTTTCACTTGAAGGTATAACAGACTTGGGATTTTTATTTTTCTGGGGAGAATTTTTGTTCTTCCAAGTTTCTGAGGAGCCAACAGTCCAATTTACAGCTTCCTAATACTGTGGGCAGACTTTCCTTTTTTTAAAAAAATTTTTTTAATAATGGATGTGAAGGTTTAGTTCTACTCCCTTGATTCTCACAGGCCTGAGGTCACACAGCTCCTGTCCTGTGGAGGATGGTCGATTTTGAAACACTTTTTTTTTTTTTTTTTTTTTTATGTGGCTTCAAAAGCCCATGGGTCTTTTATTTTTATTTTTTTTAAAGATTTTATTTATTTATTCATTTATCCCCCGCTTGCTGCTTGTGCTCGCTGGGTCAGCTAACCACGCCATGCGGGCGGGCTTGCCTTCACCAGGAGGCCCTGGGAACCGAACCCGGGGCCTCCCATATGGTAAACGGGAGCCCTACTGATTGAGCCACAGCCGCTTCCCTGAAACACTTTTATCTGATAAGTATTAGCTAATGACTACTCTCTCTTCATTGTGAATTGTTACTCTTTTTGCTATAAAATTACCTTTATTTATTTATTTTTACACTTAATTCTTTTTGCTTTAAACCAGGGGTTCTTAACCTTTTTCCCCCCACATACCCCTTTGCCAGTCAGGTGAAAACCATGGACCCCTTTTCAGAATGTAGTGGCAGATAGTTTTGTGACACTCAAAATCAGCATGTCTTTAAATTAAATTTTAGGATTATTCAAAATTACATTTGACAACTTTCCCTTAATTTCAATACCTGATAACCTAACATGGTTCAACATCTGTTCAAATGGTTATTTTCGATAAACATTTAGAAATTCGAGTTTTCCCACGGTGTCATAAAACCATCTCTGCCATCCTTTCCAACATTTTTGCAGGCAGTTATCCACTGTACTCAGAGCACACTATATCAAAATAAAAGTCATATTAAGTCCACACTATACTGTATATTATTTAATAAATATATCATACCTGCACCAACACATTCCCACAAGAATAATGTTTTTAAATGCATAAAATAAAATTACAAAGGAAATCAGTTACACATATTGAAATAAAGCTACTAAAATAAAAAAAACATATGATATAATGCTATACATATGTGCTTCTTTCTTAACACATTAAATAATAACCCAAAACATCAAAAATTATAGGAAAGTTAAAGTTAAAATTTATCTTTTAAAGACACATCAATGTGCAGACAGTTGTTTATCTTGAATAAGAACATTAAACTGAGGTGTAGTATTTGACAAGGCAACATACATATCATGTTGAACATCTAATTTAGTTGATTTTTTTCAATTCAAGCTCACAGACCCCCTGAAATCTTTCCACAGACCCCTCCAAGGACCCCTGGTTAAGAGCACTTGTTTTAAACTCTACTTGAATTGATATTTCCCCTTTCTTTTTGTTTGTGTTTACCATTTAAATTGCCCATCCCTTTATTTTTACCTTTTTTGTCTTATTTTACTTTAGGTCTGTCTCTCAAGCAGCACATATTTGATTCTTGCGTTTTAACTGGTCTTTGCCTTTTGTTATGAGATTTAAAATCTTTTGTGTATATGTTTTGGAAGGAACTCTATAACTTTTAACTTATATTTCTCCAATTACCAAGGTAAAAAATAAAATGGTATTTTGTTCTTTTCTTCCTAGACTTTGTGAGGATAACCTGGAGTTTGGACCTAGATGGCTATTTACATTATATGTTCTATTTGTATGTACTGAATGTAAACATATTTTTGCTCACCAATGTATGCATCCCCTCCTTACAGGAGAATTGTTCATTCTTTTCCTATTGATCTCAGGTGTGACCATTTGACTTGCTTTGGATAATAAATTTTTAAAAGGCTATTTTTATTAAGAAAAATTTGTATTGTGGTAACATATATACAAAACAAAATTTCCCATTTTAACCAATTTCATGCATATAATTCAGTGATATTACATTCACAATATTGTTCTACCATCATCACTATCCATTTATCATCACTGCAAACAGAAACTCTATACCCATTAAGCAATAACTCCCCATTAGCCCCCTTTCCCCCAGCCCCTGGTAACCTGTAATCTACTTCCTGTCTCTATGAATTTGCTTCTTCCAGGTATGTAATATAAATGGAATAACACAATATTTGTTCTTTTGCATCTGGCTTATTTCACTTAAACTGATGTCTTCTAAGTTCATCCATGTTGCAACATGGATCAGAACTTCATTCTTTTTATGGTTGAATAATATCCCATTGTATGTATGTATCACAATTCGTTTATCTATTCATCTGTTGATGGGCATGGGTTGCTTCCACCTTTTAACTATTGTGAACAATGCTGCTATGAACATTGGTGTACAAGTATCTGCTCGAGCCCCCGTTTTCAATTATTTTGGGCACATATATGGCTAATAAAAATTTGAGCAGAAAAATTGTGTGGGACTTCCAGGCAGAAGCTTTAGGAGTCAACATTTGCTTTGATATACTTTTTTTTCCTCTACTATTGTGAATGCTTTGCTCCAGATAATTTCTGCTCCCTCAGCCTGGGTGCTGCTGGGGAGAGGGTGACTATTATGAGCACATCTGCCCTGCTGATGAGCAAGAAAAAAATAACTTCAGTTTTTATAGGCCACTAAGGTTTTAGGATTATTTGTTAACTCAATATTACTTCATTTTCCCTGACTTATATATTGAAGTCGAAGAAGTGTCCCAGAAGAGTTTGGGAATGTGTTTGTCTCAGAAAACTAATCTGTTAAAACCTACACACAATGCAGTGATCTGTGGCAGTCAAGCAAGAGATTATAGATATGTTTCTGGAATGTCTAAGAACAATCCTGGAGTAAAGCAGTCCTGCTTCACAGCACAGGAATTAGTGGTCTCCATTACCTTGAAGGCAGTGGGGATCTGGTGGATGGTCTAAAGCTCTCATTTATTCGTTCAGCAAAAACATTTATTGAGCAATGACAATGCGCTCATCATTATTCTTAGTGATGGAGGACAAGCTGTGAGCAAAACAGTTCCTACACAAGTGGAACTTACTTGTGGCAAGATGTCAAGCTATATCCCTGAGACCATAGTAATACCAGCACATTCAATTCAGTAGTCTCTGACAGGTTTATGCTTGCTTATTGCCTTAAACGTTACGATGAGCAACTTTTGACCTACATTTGGTGGTGTAATTCATTCTACAAAATATATGGAGCTATGTGCAAGGCATGTAATACAGTTAGTCTGGAAAAATAACATCTGAATTTACAGGCCAATTTTCCAGTTTAAAACTATTATAGGTTTGAAAGCTATCCTATGATTAAAATAAGTGTTGGGGGTTATAATGAAAGGAACTTAAATAACTTTTTAAATAGATTTTGTACTCTCTAGCATTGTAGCTGCTTGAATTAGCAAAAAAGAAAAATGTTAGTCAATAGACACGGGACTGTATAAAAATCCCTTGAAAATTCTGGAATAAAACAATACCGACAGGGTGAATTATTCAAAAGGCAGAAGGAAAACTGCTTTTAAAGAAAGTGAACAGAGGAGGGAGCCACAGATAGAATTTTAATTTCATGAATACAGCTATTTTTGTATTAGAGATTTTTAATACAAGCTGACATAAATGATCACATTCATTTAAAAAATGGTATTACAACTAAAAATTGTATGTTTCCAAATCTGTGAATTGGTTGTGTTTGCTTGGGATAAAAAGAGAATGATACAAGGTTAATTCTAGGTTTGTCCTTAAAGTTCTCTGAAATCAGCAATGAGGGCATTTTTCCATAAGTAAACCAAGTCTCCCAGGCCACTGCAATCTGGGAGGCAAAATAGAGTTACAGTAGCAATTTAAAAGTTCTACCATCACCACTCTGCACAAACACTTGTCTCCTTGATATTCCTGCTAAAATTGTCTCACCTGTGATGCTCTATGGCATTTGTTATTTGCCACCTCTTTCACCTTGATTTGCTAAGGTGATGTCTTCTGTATGCATCGCCTAGCTAAGGTTCAGTGAAGGTACTATCATGACTGATGCTAGGAGAGGTCTACTCTGGTACTGCTCTGCCATATTGATTCAGCTGCTCTAATATCTGTGCCAAGGGTCTCTTGTATTCAGCTGGTATGTATTCAATTCTATATCCATTGAATACAGAATCCTCCCTCCTCCCCCTGCAATCCTCTGAAGCCTTTTATTGTTGACCACAATGAGTTTAAAAGACTAAGTTCAGAAGTATACCACATTTGTTCTAGAAATGATCATGCAAACTTTGTGTCAGTATTTCCGTGAAGGCCTCAGTCTTTCACAGCTGGAAGTGTCTTCCTAGACTTCTGGAGAGACAGCTGTCATCGGTCCTCTAATGGGGAACTCAACTAGACTTGTGAGTGAACCTTCTAAAGCTAAGTCACATGGTTCCGCATTTAATCATATTACTCAAAGCAAAGCTTTCTCCAAAACTTAGTGCTATACAACTTGGTCATTTGAAAACCAGTTGTTTTTGTTTCAGGTAATTGGCCAAACAAACAATGAAAAGATCATGCTTCTAATTATTATCTCTGACAGTCGACCAATATATGATTTTCAACAATACTATCTTAAAAGAAATAAAACACTTAATTGGCATTAACATTCTAATATATCATTAACGAAATGGTGTTAAAAGAAACCATACCTTCAGTAGCAAAGAATTATAATACAGGAATCTTAAGGTTGTAGGTGGGATGATATTTTCCTCAATTAACTCACAATGCTGCCAAATGTCAAAAATTAAGGTGAAATTCAAACAATATATCCCCCAAATAGCTGAATTTCACACCAGATACCCCTTTCCCTCCCAGTTATGTGTTTTAAAGTGCAGAAAACTCGCAAGGATCCGCCGCAAGATGGCGATGGTCTGCACGAGCCAAGTCTGTTCCTCTGGAAGTGGGGAGCCTCCTAGCAGGCACCATTCCTGGGCTCCTTATGCCAAGCTATGGACTCGCGTTGCTTGCAATAGCCGGTCCTTAACGTTGTGATCCCGAGCTTAACAAACAAAACTCCACTCTGCCTTGGCCTGAAGACAATGCTATCTGGTCACGTTCCCGTGTATGTGCCCTGTGCTTAGTTGCTAAAACAGAAACCAGGACCCAGGTCTTGAGCAGTGGGATGGGGGGTTGGGTCCGGCGGGGGAAAGAGTGCAATTTAGATGCCGTGAAATTAAACCTGTTCTAAGTGTACTTGTTTGAATTAATTGTATTGTAATATTATTTGTTGAATGTAGTAATTAGGTAATTACGAATATATTGCTGTAATTTCTGAGAACATCCAAAAAATAAAATCTTCCTAAATCATGTAAAGAAGAGAATCTTTTTTATGTCATAATAAAATGTGGGCAAAAAAAGCTCAGAACCACTTTCGCTTCACGGGTCCTACAGGAAGTCAGACTCAACTGTGGCTCATCCAGGTTCTGAGAGCAGAGTATTGAGGGACAAGATCTGAGACAGGACCCCAGACCCCCATAATTACATGTAGCCCCATTCCAAAGAACCCCCAGATGGAAGCCAGCAGACTCTGAGCCAGGGCGAAACAAAAGCAGCCCTTGCAAAAGTGTTCCTGAGGCAAGTCTGCTGGTCCCCCAACTCTGGTGCCCCACTCGTAAGTGCTCAAACAATAATCAGCAGCTCTGGCCAAGGTACCTCTGGGAAGCAATTTGAAAGAGAAAAGTGCTCAAATAATTTGAAGTTTGGCCTTTAAACACTAAAGGACAAATGACAGAGCTTCAGGCCACTCTGTAGCTCACATCCAGTCTTCCCAAAGCCCTCAAGAAAACATGCTACTTACTGCTCCTGATTGGGTGCTCAGTCAAAAGCCAGCTGACCACAGAACTTTCTACTCACTGTGGGACCCTGGACAGTCACTTTCAGTCTCAAAGTAATGCTATTCCTCGAAGGAGACTAGCACTGCCAAAATGCTAAGATTCTAACTGAATTAAGTGTCCCTATTACCCACATTTGAACCACTGCTATCTACGACAAAGTCCTTCCCCTAAATTCATCAAGAGCAGTTACAGTTCCAACTTTCCTTCCTAGCATTGTCTTAATTTTCACTCACATACTTGATATACTGGATTAATTTCCCCCTGACATTTCCTCTTGCAAAGCAACCTGTTAAATTTTAACCAGAAGTAGTCAAAGAACAAGAGGCACCCAGAACATTGGTTTGAAGTTTATAATTGACTGCTACACACCTCTCAGTTTGGTTTTATCAAGTCATCGTAACCACATGGTTCGCTTTTACTTGATAGTTATGCAGGACAAAAATCAGATTTGGGTTGATTTTTTATTGCCTGTCAAGACTTAGATTATAAAATACTGGTCAGCATCGCTAGGTGCTCCATCTGCCAGCCTGTGTGAGCAACCTCTGCAGAAGAGTCTAAATTTAGCCCAAGAAGGAAAAAAGCCCTAAGCCACATTTCCATTCCTGCTGTACCTTTTAAAAGCAACTCCTAACAGTCCGCATACACTCATCCATGCATGACAGTGCTTGTGCAGGAGACCTGAGGCTCTGCTAGGAAGAATAACTTGTTTTGCCAAAGTCTTTACCCCCTGCCCCCAAAGAAAACTGGCTTCTAGAAATAGATGTGGAATCAGAGAATGTTCCAGGGAACTGAGTTTTGAGGACAAACTGCAAACCTCTTGCTTCTCCAACAGTCTTATGAATCCATTCCTTGCATGACATGTATTTTTGATATGTAAAAATATTTCTAGAACATCAGAACTGTGAGTTCCTCTATTACTTCCTGAAGCACTCACAAACCACCCAGCATGCCTCCTACAACCAGATGGGAAACCTTTACAAAGTCAAGGTTCTCTAGAAGTCCTAAGACTGGGCACTTTCAGAGGGTTGGAGGTTTGTGTGGAGCTTGTACATGTGACCGAGTGCTTGTGTGAGGAAGCCCCGCTGGTGTTCATCTCCATCCAGCTGTCCAGCTTGGCACGTGCCTCCTGTTGCCTCACAAAGCTGTCGGCAGAGACCTGGAGTTGAGCTATGCGAGTGTCTCATGCATTCTAGACCAGGGTCGGGATCTCATCTGCTTTCAAAATGTCTGTCTGAAGCATGATATAGCAGTAGTTTGGTCAGTTCCATGTAGTAAGGGTTAGGCATTGGGGTAAACATTTCTTCCTTTTGTTCATGGTCCCGATTCTCCTCCAACTTCTCTATATCCATCTACTCAGGAGGTATCAACCAACACTTCTGTCTTTGTTTCCGGTTAATTGCTAAAAAAAGAAGCACTTCCTCTGGTAAACCTTTTGGCCCTAGATCCCCAGCCCCCATAAGGTAGATCTTGTACAGGATGAAGTTAGGGGTGATGGTGACCAGCTCCTTCTCGGCCAGAAACTCCACCTTGGCCACCTCCATTGCAGCGAGTGCAGCCAGGACGGGACTCACAACTTCTGCGGATGCCATGGCTGCTGCTTACCCACACAAATATAGAATATTTTGTTGCCAATGATAAGGTTCCTTTATCCTCTACTCACTTTTCCTCCTAAATAGACCTCATTCATCTTATTTCCATCATACTCCAAAATATGTCCAGTCTTGCTGTTCTAGGTTGCTACAGTGCTCCAACAGATACCATAAGATAGGTTGGCTTTTAACAGTGGGAATTTATTAGTTTACAGGCTTACAGTTTCGAGGATGAGAAAAATGTCCAAATCAAGACATTTACAGGTGTTACTTTCTCCCTGGAGACTGACTGCTGGTGATCCTGGACTCCTCTGTCACATGTCAAGGCACACGGTAGTATCTGCTGGTCTCTCCCTTCTCTTCTGGGTTTCACCCTTTCAGTTTCTTGCTTCCATGGCTTTCTCTCTCTTCCTCTGAATTTCATTCTCTTATAATGGACTTGAGTAAGAGAATTAAGACCCATCCTGCATGAGGTGGGTCACATCTTAAGTTAAGATCCTACTCACCAAAAGATCTTACAGTGGGTCCACACCCACAGGAATGGATTAACTTTAAGAACATACTTTTCTGGGGGTACATATAGCTTCAAACCATCACACGTGCCTATATTCTAAAATCAAGTTGGGGCCTCAAAAACTTTTAGAACAATTGTCTCCCTATTGCTTGTAAAAGCCAGAGATGGGGGTTGGGGCGGTGCTTTTTACTGAGTTATATTAGAGGTAATATAATTTAGTCTGAACTTGCTCATGGAGGTGAGAATGAAGCAAACTCCAGAAGTCATTTCTCAAATAATTTACATATTTTTTATAAGTTATCTTGCCATTCGAATACATCAACAGAGCTGTGCTCTCTGGGCTCACATCAATATTATCCTAGGTATATGAACAACTTCCATCTAGACAGCAATTACCTCTAGAGGTACTGTTTCCCCTTTTGGAATGTATATGGGAAACTTTCAATTGCTGTAATATTTGTCTCCCTTCTACCCTCCCTCCCTCCCTTCCTTGAGAAAATTCGGTATGGGTCTGGAACAAAATGCAGATTTGTTATTGTTCAATATCATAAGATAATGTCTTTTCTGGGGTGAAAAACTCAGGCAGGCTTACTGACCATTATACAGAATTGGGACCCTAAGCTCTAGGTTCCTCATCTGTACTGCAGATGCACTGAGCATGCAGCCTCCAGTCAGACCCCCGTGCCTTGCTGCTGTGAGACTTTGTGGGTAAGGGGAACTGGCACAAACATGATGCTCGAATACTTGCTGGGCCTTTGTCTCTAATCCAGGGGTCTTGTGTCTTCTGCCAGCACCTGTGAAATTGTGGCAGCCTAATGTATTAGGTTGCAAGTAGGGTAAAGTCTCAGACCCTTCACAGTTCCTGACACTTTCTAAAAGAAATAGATGTAAGCTTCTTGGCATTAAGATTCTTTTAAAAGAAAATCAAATCAATATGAAAGGTTTTATAAATAATAGTGCATAAATACAGATTTTAAAAAAAGATTTATTTATTTATTCCTCCCCTCCCCTCCTTGTTTGCTCTTGCTGTCTGCTGTCTGTGGTGTCCTTCTGTGTCTGCTTGTCTTCTCTTTAGGTGGCACCAGGAACCAATCCCAGAACCTTCTGAAGTGGAGAGAGGCACTGAATCTCTTGTGCCACCTCAGCTCCCTGGTCTGCTACATCTCCTATTGTCTCTTTTCTGTGTCTCTTTTTGTTGCGTCATCTTGCTGGGCCAGCTCTCTGCGTGGGCCAGCACTCCGCGTGGCCCAGCTCGCCACATGGGCCAGCTTGCTTTTCTCCAGGAGGCCCCGGGAATCGAACCCTGGACCTCCTATATGGTAGATGGGAGCCCAATCACTTAAGCCACATCCACTTCCCATAAATATAGATTAATTCATGTTTCTAAAAGCGTAGCAATATATAATCTAATGGTAGGCTGATTTCTGGTAGAAAAACTATGATAAGATATTCACAGATACTTTCTCCAGTTTACAGCAAATTGATTTGTAAAAGTATTAGGTTGTTGAAATCTTGCTTTCTCATTAATTACCCATTAATATTAAACTGCTTTGGGACTTTATCTATGTAAAATAAATGCATAACAACTAGCAAGATGGCAGCAGAGTAAGGAGCTCCTAGAGTCAGCTAATGCTACAGGGCAGTTAGTAATCACCCAGAGCTATCTAAAGCACCTGTCTGGGGGGCTCCAGGAGACAAGAAGTGTATCCTGCCACATCCTTGGAAGAATGGAAGGATGAGACTGCCCTTCTACAGAGAAGATCCGTAAGTAGAGCACTCCACACCCCAGAGGCCGGTGCCCATCCTCCACCGGCAGCACAAGCCATCTCAGGAGCTATTCCTTGGCTGGAAATGGAAGTTCCACTTCCCAAAAACGAGGGAAGAAGAGATGGTTGGGCACCAACTTCAGCTGCTGATTAGTAAATTAGGTGGGCTAAAATATAATCCTAAGAACAGTTAAAGTTTGAACCTGTCCAAGTCAAAAAGAGGCTGGTAGCTACCATTTTAACTCTGCCCCTGCCATGAGGGGAAGTGGGATGGACTGAAAATCACAGTGCTGGTAGGGATGGGCTTCTTTCCATCAGGATTAGATTGCAGCTCTAGCCTAAGCCTCAGCCCTACCTCTGGCAGGGAGGAAGGTGGAGGGACCTGTGCCAGCCTCTCTGGGAAAATACAGACCATGCGGTGGAGGCCAGTGACCATCCTACTTTGACAGCGCAAGCTCCCTCAGGAGCTAGTCTGTGGCTGGAATTGGAAGCTCCATTTCCAAAAAACAGAGGAGAAAGAGATGGTTGGCCACTGATTTCAGCTACTAATTAGTAGATTTGGCTGGCTGGAGTGTGAGCCTGAGAACAGCTAGAGTTTGAAGTTGTCCAAGTCGGAAGGAGGCTGGTAGCTGCCATTTTGACTCTGCCCCAAGCATGAGGGGAAGCCGGGCTGACTGAAAATCACAGTGACAGTAGAGAACAGATTCTTTCACCCAGATTGGCCTGCAGCCCTAGCCTAGTCTTCAGCCCCATCTCTTGCAGGAAGCTGGTGGGCCCTGTACCAGCCTCTCTGGGTAACTGCAGGTACATTCAGCTGGCACAGACTGAATAGTCGTAGGTCTACCGGGGCAACTGCGGACATTTTGGACCTGTACAACATAGATTGCTGCCCACACCTGCAGCCCCATCCCTGCCCCAGGCAGGGGAGAATGAGGTGTGAAGCTTCATCAGTCTCTCTGGGCACTATAGTCTAGGCCTGCATGACTTGGTTTACTACACATGGCTGTGGCTCTGTCCCTACCTCTAGCAAAGGAGAAAGTTGGGAGAAGCTTCATTGTCCCCTGGGGCAATGAGGAGAGCTTGAGCCTCCAAAGCCTACAGTACCAACTACATCCTTGGCTCCTACTACACAACCAGCAAGGGAGAAATGGCAAATAAGCCCTAAACTAAAGAGAGAAACTGCACCCAGAATAAATACTCTAGTAAGTGAGATGCAAAGACACCAACAAAAAATTACAATCCACACCAAGAAATAAGAAGATATGGCCCAGTTAAAGGAACAAGATAAGCCTCTAGATGACATAAAGGAGTTGAGACAACTAATAATAGATGTTCAAACAAATCTCCTTAATAAATTCAATGAGAAGGCTAAAGAGATTGAGGATATTAAGAAGACATTGGATGAATACAAAGAAGAATTTGAGGGAAGCAGATGTGGCTCAAGTGATTGGGTTCCCATCTACCATATGGGAGGTCCAGGGTTCAATTCCCAGGGCCTCCTGGTGAAAAGCAAGCTGGCCTACATGGCAAGCTGGCCTGAGTGGAGTGCTGGCCCTCGTGCAGTGCTGGCCCATGCGGAGAGCTGGCACAGCAAAATGAGAGACGGAGCAGATCAGGGAGCTGAGGTGGCACAAGACATTGAATAGCCTCTCTCCACTCTGGAGGGTCCCAGGATCGGTTCCCAGTGCTGCCTAAAGAGAAGACAAACAGACACAGAAGAACACACAGAGAGCAGACAGTGAGTGCAAAACAAGCCGGGAGGGAGAGAAATAAATAAATAAAATAAATCGTAAAAAAAAAAGAATTTGAAAGCATACATAGAAAAATAGCAGATCTTATGGGAATGAAAGGCACAATAAATGAAATAAAAAATGCACTGGAATCATATAAAAGCAGATTTGAGGAGGCAGAAGAAAGGATTGGTAAGCTTGAAGAAATGGCTTCTGAAAGCAAACATACAAAAGAACGGATGAAGAAAAGAATGGAAAAAAATTGAACAAGGACTCAGGTAACTAAATGACAGCAAGAGACATGCAAATATATGTGTCATGGGTGTCCCAGAAGGAGAAGAGAAGGGAAAAGAGGCAGAAGGAATATTTGAAGAAATAATGGTAGAAAATTTCCCAACTCTATTGAAGGACATAGATATTTATGTCCAAGAAGCACAATGAACTCCCATCCAAATAAATACGAACAGACCAACTCCAAGACACATACTAATTAGAATGTCAAATGCCAAAGACAAAGAGAGAATTCTGAGAGCAGCAAAAGAAAAGCAATGCATAACATATAAGGGATACCCAATAAGATTAAGTGCCGATTTCCCACCAAAAACCACGGAGGCAAGAAGACAGTGGTATGATATATTTAAGATACTGCAAGAGAAAAATTTCTAGCCAAGAATCTTATATATGGCGAGATTGTCTTTCAAAAATGAGGGTGAGTTTAGAATATTTACATATAAACAGAAGCTGAGAAAGTTTGTAACCAAGAGACTGACTTTGCAGGAAATACTAAAGTGTGTGCTACAGCCTGAAAAGAAAAGATAGGAGAGGGAGGCCTGGAAGAGAGTCTAGAAATGAAGATTATATCAATAAAAAAACTAAAAATGTCAAAAGAGTGGTGAAAATAAAATATGACAGCCAAAACCCAAATATTCAGGAATAAACTTAACCAATGATGTAAAGCACTTATAGTCAAAAAACTCAACTCATCGTTAAAAGAAATAAAAAATACCTAAATAATTGGAAGAACATTACATGCTCATGGATTGGAAGACTAAATATCATTAAGACGTCAATTCTACTCAAATTGATATATGGATTCAGTGCAATCCTGATAAAAAATTCCACCAGCATTTTTTTTAATAAATGGAAAACATGATTATCAAATTTATTTGGAAGGGTAAGGGGACCTGAATAGCCAGAAACATCTTAAAAAGGAAAAGCAACGTTGGAGGACTCTCATTTCCGGACTTTAAATTATATTATCTAGCTACAGTGGTGAAAACAGCATGGTATTGGCATAAAGACAGACACATACACAAATGAAACTGAATTGATGGTTCAGAAACAGACCCTCATATCTATGGTCAAGTGATATTTGCCTAAGCCCACCCATTTGTGCAGAGCAGTGCATTCAATAAATGGTGCTTGGAGAACTGCATATCCATAGTCAAAAAATAGAAAAGAGGATCTATCCTCACACCTTATACAAAAATTAACATAAAATGGATCAAAAACCTAAATATAAAAGCAAGAACCATAAAGCTGCTAGAAGAAAATGTAGGAAAATATCTTCAGGACTTGATGGTAGGTGATGGATTCTTAAAGGAGTTAAGAGGAGGACTGAGATGGACTACTGATGTTTCATGCATGTAGAAGTTTTAATTAGCTTTACTGTAAAAGTGTGGAAATGTACAGTGCTCATGGTAATACATTATAGTGACTAACAGCTGGTTTATAAATGGGAATGTGGCTTAAAAGAGTAGTCTAGGGATGTAAATGTCAATTGACAGAAAGCTAGAGAATAATCTAGGGACTGAACAGCACAGTAAATCCAGAGGTGGATGAAAATTGTGGTTGATGGTATAGATGCAAGAGTGTCCTTGGTGAGCTAGAGCAGATGTACATCACTATTGCAGGGTGGTGGGAATGTAGAGAAACATGGGAAAAATATAACTGGAGTGAGCTATGGACTGTGGTTAACAGTAATAATGTAATATTCTTGCATCTATGCCAAAGATGTACTGTGTTGATAATGGGGGAGTATGGAAAAAGTGTGCCAAATGTATGCTATGGACCTGGTAATAATCTGATGAGATTATCTCATAATCTGTAACAAATGTTCCACCACAGTGTGGTGTTTTGATAGAGGGGTGTTGTTTGGGAATTCTGCACATGTGCATGATTGTTTTGTAAGTTTACAACTTTTGTCAAAAAAATATATTTAAAAAACAATAGGATGGGTTGGGGGGAAATACACCAAATATAAGATAAGGACTATAGTTAGTAGTAAGATTTTGACAACATTCTTTCATAATTTGTACCAAATGTCTCAAAACAATGCAAGGTGTTCGTGGTGGGTTGATGTATGGGACCCCTGTATGATGTTATGCATGCTTGCTTTGTAAGTTCACAGCTTTTACTCTACACTTATTATTTATGTATGTTCATGTATAAATGATATGAAAATAATAATAATAGGCTGGGTTGGGGGAAAATACTCTGGTTAGTAATAATATTTTGAGGATGCTCTTTCATCATTAGTTAAAAATGTTTCACAAAAATTCAAGGTATTGGTGGTAGGGTGAGGTATGAGAGCACTGCATGATATTATGTATGTTTGTTTTGTAAGTTCACAACTATTACAATGCATTTATTGTTTATGTATGTTTATGTATGAGCGATATACTTCAATAAATTTTAAAAAATTAAAAAAATATATAACTTCTAAGTTACACATAGTATTTCAAATGTTCGAAGTCAGGTATCATACTCTGTCTCCCTGGGTCTTCTCTTTTTTGAGCAAAAGTTTCTCTAATTCCTTTAAAAGATCCTCATATTGTTACAGTAAGGAGGGCTATTTCCAATAGACAGGCCCTTTTAATCTGGCACCACAAAGGAAAAATGTATTTCTTGAGAAGGTGATTTATTGTGAGTGCGCAAGCAAGGAACTGAGGGAATCTTCCCAAAACCAGTTCAAAGTGAAAATAGGAGCTAGGGTTTTTATAGGGAAAAGGGAAGGGAAGGGAAGGGAAGGGCCATCATATTCCTTCAGTGAGACCACAACTGGCCATTCATTTTTCCATGGAAAAATTATTCTACCACTCTTCAATTGGGGTAGATCATCTGCCGGGCTTGGCTAAGCAGAGAAATCTCTCCGTTCTATACAAAGAGGAGCATTTCCATGTAAAGTTCTGCTCTCTGCTACTAACCAACCTATCCCATCCCAGGTTGAAGTATACATTGGAGAGACCTGAAAATAATCTCCTAGTTTAGAGACTATACTTTTCTTTAGGAGTCATTTAAGTAAACTTGTTATATTCTAAATCTGGTACAGGGCAGTCCCAATGCACAGGTATGGAGGTTCTGTGCATGTCTGGGTTACGAAAGTCACAGACCCTGGCACAGCAGGAAGGCCTGGGTGGTGGTGGTGTAGGATAGGCTGCAACTATCCTACACCAGTTTTGTGCAGTCAGGGGCAAAATAGCCCAGGGCAAATTAGTGCTTACAGCAATCGGCAAATAGGTACAAACCCAACAGCCATTTATCTGATGAATGGCAGCTACTGTTGCAGTCCATTTTATTTTATTTTTAATTAATTTATTTTTTATTGTGGGTAAAAATCAAAATTTCCACAATACATATCAATATTTGTAAAATGATATATAAATATATATGCATATATGTGCATTTGCTTACAAAAATGTTATTTATATATATATATATAAATATATTTTAAGAGGTGCTTAGATTACCTAAAATATTACACGGAACCTACCGGGATTCCCATGTTGCCCACCTCCCACACCTCCCACCACATCCCGCACAAACATCTCCCACAAGTGTGGCCCATCACCCTCAATGGACTTACACATCCTGGGGCCTTGCCATCAACCATAGACCACAGTTCACATCGTAGACCACACTCTCTCCCACACAGTTCTGAGTGGTGTGTGCTGATTTAAAATGGCCTACATCTGTTGCCACAAAGGTACTCAGGACAACCTCCAAATCCCGAAGAAGCCCCTGTATTTCAACTGCACATCCCCTCCCTGCCCCAAAAGTGTCCAGGGGCCACTGGCTCAACCTCACTGTTATAATTTCTTCCATTGCTAGAATACCATATGTGTACAACAGAATACCATCAAGTCCACTCTAGTCCATAGTTCTTCCCCCAATCCTGAGGGGACTGGGATGGTGATGTCCACTCTACCTCCAAGTGAGAGAGGGCTTATATCCCATGGATATGGTGCGTGGGATGATCCTGCCTGCAGATGCAGGCCCTCTCCATTCCCTGGGATGGCCCTTGTCCATAGTTGTCTCCTCGCCAGGTGACTTGGATGAGTCCATTGAGCTGTAGGGTAGGAGTTGCAGCTCCACCGAGATTCCACGCACACCTGGCATATAGGTAGGCCAGAGGCTCCAGTCTCTGGAAGTATACCTAAAAACTCTAGCATCACATATAGGTTTGAATAGAAGGGACTGATGAACCATGTGCAGGGAGGACTTATTTGAGTCTAATTCTGTCACTCTCAGGAGCACAGATTCCAAAATAGAGCCCGCTGTTAAGGCATCAGTCCCTGGGGCTATCCCCCCTTATATAGGACCTGGGTATCTCCAGAGCTCTCAGGAGCCCCTCTGTGTGGGGTGATAGGCACTTTGATGTTCTATGAGCTCCTACTGAGGTGTGCGTAAGCATTACCTCTGGGATGACCTCCCGACTCTCTTTGAAGTCTCTTAGCCACTTGAACTCATTTGTCTTTACCTTTTCCCCCTTTTATTCAAGGTCTTTTTCCAGTCATGTTGCCATCTGGCACTTGGTATTAATCCCACGTTGCCAGGGAGGCTCATCCCCAGGAGTCATGTCCCACGTTGGGGGGAAGGTAATGCATTCATATGCTGAGTTTGGCATAGAGAGAGACCACATTTGAGCAATAAGGAGGCTCTCAGGGGGCAACCCTTAGGCATCCCACAACTGCAGGCTAAGTCTCAGTTACAAGAGCAAAGACTCACAAGGGTAGTCATCAATAAAAAGAACACATCAGTGGGTCATCCTCTTTTGACAGACACTGTCCCTGCACTCAGAGGACTATTGCTGTTCCCTTGGAGACTGTGGCAGAGCTCTCCAGGCTAGGAATTCAGATTCCCTCATTTATTGTGTGATTGTCCACCCATTGTGACCATGCCCCATCTTTTGACCTTTTGAACAATTTTGTATATCTTTCATGTATATTCGGATGAACTAACTCCCATGAATCCCCCCGCCCAGACATCCCCCACCAATAATCCCCTTGTTGCAGTCCATTTTAAAAAGATATTGTTGTGGCCAGTCGGAAGTAACCCAAATGGCACTCTTGGGAGCACGGATGAACAAAGTTTTATTACGCCCGGGCCCAGAGGAGAGTTCACTCTCCAAATTCTGAGTCCTGTTTTCCGATTTTCATAAGTTTATATAGGTACACTAAGCAGGCAAATTCCTGACAAGCGGGCAGGCAGGGTTACAAAGGCAGAGAAGCAAGGTTAGCTTGTCTTTCTAAAGCAGAAGGCCATTAGGGAGGAAAAGAGTCATTATCTGTATAGAGCTGTAAATTTCAATTCAAAGGGGCAGCCTGGGGTGCTTATCTTCCATGGAGAAAAGGGGAGGAAAGCGGGAACAGAGGGACCAGGGACTGAGGGGAGTTTATTTTCTTAAAGCTGTGGGTTTCTGCTGAGGGCAGCGTTGGGGTCCCGGCACTTCCCTTATCATTACTACCTTGCACAGATTGTGATAGGAGAAAAAGGAAAAGAATGCTAATTCCAAGCATTATAATGGTTTGGGTGACCTACAGAAAAGCAGCTCCAGGTCTGCAGTGAGGGTGCATGAGGAGGAGGCATCTTTTTCTACTTTTTCTTCTAGGGAAGCTGTCTTAACTTGTGAGTGGTGAATCCATGGCTCAATGCCCTATGATTTTAGAGAAAAGTATGTAGTTAATAATACAGCATAAGGTCCCTTCCATTTAGGGGTGAGCTGGTCATCAGGGTACTTATTCTTCCAGGTTTTTTAATATACCAAATCTCCTGTTTTATATTGCTGTAAAGTCAAGTCTGTAGGGAAAGAAAGTTGATGACTTGCAAGTTCAGAAATCACTTTTATAGTATTTCCTAGGGAAATGACTGCATCTTTCTGCAATTTATCATACATATTTTGAATAGACATATTCCCAGTTATGATATTGAGGAAAGTCCTCCTATAAGTCATTTCAAAAGGACTTAAACTTAGTCTGTTTCTAGGGGCAACCCTAAGTCTGAGGGCAATAGGCATCACTTTGTCCCAAGTAAGTTTAGCTTCCTAACACATCTTAGCAATAATTTTCTTTAAAGTATGATTCATCTTTTCAGTTTTTCCAGTCAACTGAGGTCTCCATGATGCATGTAACTTCCAATTCCAAGTGCCTGTGAAACTTCTTGAGTTATTTTTGAAACAAAGGCACTGCCTTTATAGCTTTGAATGGAGAATGGGACCCCAAATCTAGGTATTATTTTCTTTAACAAAACTTTTGTGACATCAGTTGCTCTTTCAGTGCAGGTAGGGAAGGCTTCTACCCACCCTGGAAATACTAGAAGATAGCAGAGGTTCCTGGCTGCTCAGGATATCACTATAAAGTCTATTTGCTGATTCCCAGATGAAAAACCACGAGCTTGCACCCCTGCTGTTGGAGGGGGTCTGCTAATCTTTGGGTTATTTTTATGACATAAAACACATTTATCCATAATTTATGAATTGCTCCTTAAATTTTTCGTCCTATTATATGTCCTCTAATCCATACTGCAAAGGCCCCCTTTCCATAGTGGGTTCCTTGGTGAAGATATGATAGTACAGGTTCCACTATTTTTTCTGGTAACAAAACTTGGCCTGATTCTGACTGCAGCCATCCTCATTTTGACTTGACATTAAATCCCTTTTCTTTAGCTCTGATTAGATCTTTTGTTTCATAGGATGGGGTAAATGAGGAGAAATCTAGAGTTGGGATAAGAGCTAATTCTTTCATGTCCTGAATTTTGAACAGTGTCTGGGTAACCTTTTTTTTTTTTTTGGTGCCAAATCAGCTTTAGTATTCCTTTTTGCTAGATAGCTGTCAGAAGTTTGGTATACTGGGCAGTGCATTACTTCAACTTCTATGGGTAGCAATAGCTTCTAGCAGGGTTATTATAGCCTCTGGGTGTTTAATCTCTTTATTATTGGTGGTCAAAAGCCCTCTTTCCTTTCAAATTGCACCATGGGCATGAACTACGGAAAAAACATAGTAAGAGTCCGTGTAAGCATTTACTTTCTTATGTTGTCCAATGACCAAGGCTTGGGTCAGGGCAATAAATTCAGCCTTTTGGGCTGAAGTGCCTGGGGCAGAGGTTTGGTCTCTAGCATCTCTGTTAAGGTCACCACAGCAGATCCAGCTCATCGATGTCCATGATCCATAAAACTGCTCCTGTGTGTGACATTTCCAAGTCAAGTTCTTTTTAAAGGGATGGCCCCCATGTCTGGTCAACTGGAGAAGACCTCCTCAATTACCTGAACTCAGTCATACAAAGCAGGTCCACTGGATTCAGGTAACAGCGTAGCTGGGTTTAGAAGCGTAGAACTTAAGAAGTGCATGTTAGGATTATCCAACAATATAGCCTGATATTTTCCTAGCCTGCCGGCAGTTAGCCAATAGCCCCTTTTTTTGCTCGAGTAGGGAGAGCACAGTACATGAGGTATGCACTGTAACTTCCTGACCCAAGGTAAACTTTGCAGCTTCTTGTGGAACATTGCAAGTAGTAGCCACGGACCGAAGGTAAGGTAGCCAACCCTGTTACCAAGTCCAGTTTCTTGAAAAAATATGCCACAGGACTTCCATGCTCTCCCAAAAGTTTATGTGAGAACACCAAGCCCTACTCCTTGCTTTTCATGTATGAACAGGTCAAAAGGTTTATGTAAGTCAGGCAGGCCCAAAGCTGGAGCAGTGCTCAGCTTTTCCTTAATCTGGTTAAAGGCCTGGTCGCATTCTCCAGTCCATTCTAGGGTTTCTCTGTCTGAGCACTGCGCAGCATTATCTTAGGAACAGAAATATTCACCAGGGCTTGCCTTTGGTTGATTTGCTCCTGCTTTGAGCTCAGTCTTTACTGGGAAGTCTGTCATAGCCTTTCCTGGGATGTCAGATGACCATACCTCAGAGATATGACTTGTTCCAAACTGTGGGCTTATACAGGGTCTTTTTCAGGTCCTTCTGCTTGTAGGAGGACAGCTTGCAAATGCAGTCCTTTATAAGGGTGTACTTGAATTTTTAACTCTCCTTCTGAAAACACAACTTGATCATTTAATTTGGTCAACAAGTCTCTTCCCAATAGGGGTACAGGACACTCAGGCACATACAAAAATTGATCCTGTAAATATTCCTTTCCAATTTTGCAACCCAGAGGATGTAAAAGCACTCTAAGTGTGCTCTGGCCATTTACTCCTGAAGATGGAGAAGCATTGGATTTCTCTTGGTTCTTGGCGATGATGCATAAAAGAATTTATGAACACGCCAGTTTAGTTAGGCCAGTAAAAAGAATTTATTTGGGAAATGGGGGAAAGAACAGAGCTTGCTGAGAAATGGGAAAGACAGAAATACACACCAGGACTTGGTGCAGGCCCCTCCAGGCAGTGAGAGCAGATGGACTCTGCCTCGTGTGATTACCTTTTAAACTGTTAATTATTCCACCCCCTTGCTAATGATAAGGAAATGGGCCCCAGCAGTTATTGGTTACCCCATCTATGGTGGGGGCCAGTGGTGAGGCCTTTGTGGAATATCCAGGGTCAAGGGGAGGTCCCAGAAAGAGAAACTGGGTCCTCAAGGTTAAACCCAAGGTCTCAGTGAGTTCTTGCAGCCATGTTGTCTGCTGGCCATGCTGTGGGTCGTCTTCTCCTCCATTCCCTGTACTAATCTGCCTCCCTCCAATGATCAGTTTTTGCTGTGTGTGTGTGTGTGTGTGTGTGTTCAGCACTGAATGGACTGCCCCTATATCAGTAAGAAAGTCCATCAGTTTACTTACCACCTTTACTTTTACCTGAGGATCTTGGTGGGAGATGGGAATGGCAAATGAGAAAGGACTGATAATATCCTCAGGGCCCCCTAATCAGAATACTCTGACTTGAGCCCGTGGACCATCATTTCTATTTCGCTCTTTATCCTTTTTCTTTTTTACCATTTTGGGGTATTCTCTTTTCCAATGTCCTTTTTTCCTTGCAATAAGCACACTGTTCTTTAGTAGGCCTACCACCTCCTTTCTTAAATCCCTTGCCTTGCTCAGGTTATAGCTGGTTTCCACTCTGAGAGGCTGCTAACAATGCGTCTGCTGCTCTAGCTGTTGCTTCTGGTCTTTTTCCTGATTATTGTATACTTTGGAGGCAACATCTATTAGCATTGCCATAGGCATCAAAAGCCCACCTTCTATTTTCTGCAATTTAGGTTATATTAACAATCCTAGAATTCTTAGGCTTCTCTGGGTCTACATCAGTGTATCTAAGCTATGCCTCAAAAATTCTTTCCAAAAAGACTGAGAGATTCTCCTTAGATTCCTAGTGTACTCGTATTTTATTCAGAGAGTTTTGCTTTGGGGTCCCTATCTTTAAACAAGCCAAAATGCATATGTTATAATGATTCAACTGGGCACCCTCCTGAGGGCATGTTTGGGTCCCAGTGGGGATTTGCTTCAAGAACAGCATCTCCCAGGAAAGCAAAAACAGGGTTCTGAGGGTATATTAGTCAGGGTTCTCTCGGGAAACAGAATCAGCAGGAGATATCTGTGAATAATATGGAACTCTAAAAGAGTCTCTCATGCGACCGTGGGGATGCACAAGTCCAGGTTCCTCAGGCAAGCTGCAAACCAGGGGCTCCGATGAAAGCCCGATGAAAGGTCGTTGATGAGTCTCTGGGAGAAGTTGCCTGTCCAACGACGAGCTGGGAAATTCTCTCTGAATGTTGAAATCACTTCCACTTTTAAGTCATTCAACTGATTGGATAAAAGCACCACCCACTGATAATGTAATCTCCCTGATTGATGCAGATGTAATCACCATCCACGCAGTAAACTCACTGGTGATTGAAGTCCATAAATGCTCTTGTATTACAATTAGCCCAGTGCTTGCTGGAACAAACACCTGGACACAACTACTTGGCCGAGTTGACACATTAGCCTAACCATCACAGAGGGGCCCCAAGTGCTCTCAGCTTCTTGTCTAGCCTTATCCAAAATCGTCCGTCTTTCCTTTGGAGTCAGTAAAACATTCAAAAATGCCTGAGTATCTGCCCAATTAGATGTTTGTGTGGCAAAGATAGATACAAACAACACTCTCATCTGTTCAGGATCCTCTCTATAGCCAGGGGCACTATTTTTCCCAATTTATTCAGCCAGAGGTTGAGAATGAGGCATGTACCAGCATGAATCCTTGAGATTGTCCTTATCATCAATTCCTAATGGGTCTTAGCACATTGAGAATTGCCATATCCCAGAAGTGGCTGCTCCCTGACCAAACTGTACACCACTGTGGGTGTGGGGTGGAGAAGCCATTCCCCTAGTTGCACCCTCTCCTGGATCATGAGGATGTACTGGACAAGCCACCATCAAACCTGCAGGGGGTGGTGGAGGAGGGAACAGAATATCATTTAAAGGGTCCCCTCCTTCAGCCACCAGAGGCTCTTTAAAACTAATAATCTACATTTTCCTCTTTCTTAATTACTAGGCATTTTTTTTTTAGGACAAAATTACTTTCTTTTTCCTTAATTATAGTAAAACCCCCCACATTCTATGTATCTTACATACTTAAGTTACAAAAGTGATTTTGGAAACTGTCTCCAAGCCATTCTCTTACAACATACAAATACTATCAACACTAAACAAATGTGTCAGAATAATGATTCAACTTGGTTATATACAAACACAACTTCTCTTCATTTTAAATACCTAGTAGCATGCAATTCTACAACATTGATAGCTCATAGTGATCTTTAGTTTACTATTTTAAGAGTGTTTCAGAGAGATATACTATGAAACATTTACAAAGACATATTTCTGAAACAGTTTTCTGCAGGTAAGTTGGCAGGGCTAAACCTTGACTGAATTGCAGTCTTACAAAAGCAGCTAGCATTTTTCTTTTTCTTTTTTTTTTTCTCTTTTACTTTCATAGAGTTGTCTGATTCAAAGGTTACTAAATTTTAACAGCACTGATTTTATTAATGTGGCTATCCAGAACTAATTAGAATTAACATGGAAACAAAACAGAGAACATTAATGTTGCTAAGTTTTTCCACTTTTCCAGAAGTTAAACCCATTCCATTTGTGAATTTTTTTTTTTTTACAAAACAAATTCAATTGCAAGATAGTATTGAAAGACAAAGACTCACTTTTAGGTTATTTTTCACTGTTGTTCAATTTATCCTGTGGCCAGGAAATGTTGCATTCTTTTTCTTAAAGGGATCTCCTCAAAATTTAGACTAATTATCCAATATACAACCCAGAGAAGATACAGTTGTCACATTCTGAGAGCCTCCCATGTCTAGGCAACACCAACAGAAATCACAAAAACGGAACATCAAGAACAGGAGCTCTTCAAAATCAACAGGTTCCCCAACTTCAAAGCAAAAATGCAATTTCAAAATCAGCTGGTGAATCTCAAATCTGAGATCACAGATAATGAGACTCAAACCCACGTGGTCCATATTCATAAGCTCAGATCAAGTAAAAATTTAACAGTCCCCCTGGCATGAGCAGACTGGCAAAGCCAATCCAACAGTCTCAACATGAGCAGACTGACAAAACAAATTCAACAGTTGGCTTGGTAAGAGCAGACTAACAAAGTTAAAAAAAAGCACAGATCAGAAATCATGAAGAAAGAATTTCACACACTTACCTAGCACAGGGAAAAACTCAGCTTCAGAATCACCTTCACACAAAGCGCCCAGTGTCCATTCATGGCAGAAACCTCACCTGGAACCTCCAACCTTGTCCTTCAGGGAAATCCCTGGGCAACTGCTAAGCATGGAGCTGAGGGATCCAGGGAAGACCCATAGCTGATGAGACGTGGATAGGGGCTGCTGCAGGGGACTGCGTTCCAGAGCAGCAAGGTTCCTGGCTGGTTCACCAAATTGTTACCATAAGGACCACTATTTCCAATAGACAGGCCCTTCTGATGGCGCCACAAAGGACAAATGTGTTTCTTAGTGAGAAGGTGCTTTATTGTGAGCGTACAAGCAAGGAACTGGGGGAATCTTCCCTAAACCAGATCAAAGTGAAAACCCCACCCCGCGCCCCCCCCCCCCGCCCCGCCGCCCCAAGGGGGGAGAAAAGGGGTAGTTGAGAAGAAAAGCAAGTGAAAAAACAAACCAAAAACAAGTTATGCCAGGGGTCTTGTGAGGAGAATATGTATAATTTCTCAGTCTTGTGTTGTCTCAAGCACATCCAACTTTTCCTTGATTTCAGTGGCTACAAAACCACACTTTAGATATAGTTGTGCAGGTGCAAGGCCTCCATGGCTCCTTTCTCAGACAACTGCTCAAGGATATCAAGCTTTTTGTCTCTAAGAAAAGTTACAGATTTATACCCTTCTTTCTGGTTTTGCTTTGAGACATTATCTTATTCCTGTAAGCAAAACTGAGAAAGTCTGGTTAATATCTTCAGGGAACTAAGTGTAAAGAGTAAACTTCTAAAATTAGATAAATAGAAAACCAGCTCAATTAGATTTGGAATTTTCAAAGCTGCTTAAGTGAAGAAATTTGAATAAGCACATTTTCCAGCTATCAGTATGAAATTGTTTCAAGTCTACTCAAATCCAATACGTTCCTCTGAAAAAGGTACCCAGTATTTCTAGTTCAAAAAAAAAAAAAACAAAAAAGAAATAATTGGTATAAATCTAAACAAATGTAGAATCTGTATGCTGAAAACTACAAAATACTTTGAAAGAAACGAAAGGTAAAGGCCTAAATTAGGGAAGAGAGCTACCATGTTTATAAATTGGAAGACTAAATATAATCCAGATATTAATTGTCTCCAAGTTGATATATAGATTTAAATCAAGTTGAATAAAAATCCAAGCAGGATATTTTATAGATATAGACAAGCTGATTCTAAAGTTATGTGGAAAGATGAAAGAACTATAATAGCCCAAACCAATTGTGAAAAAAAAAGAATAAAGTTAGAGGAAGCACAGTACCTATTTTTAAGACTTATGAGAAAACTACAGTAATCAAGACAGTGTGTATTGGTGAAAGGATGGACTCATAGATCAATGGGACAGAATAGAGTCCGGAAATAGACCCACAAATGACAGTCAACTGATTTTTGACAAAAGTACAAAGGCAATTCAATGAAAAAGGGTAAGTTTTTCAACAAATGGTGTTGAAATAATTGCACATCCATATGCAAAAATTTTGAATTTTCACACCTTCCACAAAAATTAACAAAATGAATCATAGATCTAAATAGAAATTATAAAGTTTTTAGAAGAAAATATAAAAGAAAATTGCATGACATTGGGTTTAGCAAAGAGTTTGCAGATATGACACCAAAGCATCATCACTAAAATAAATTTATAAATTTGACTTCATTAAAATAAAAATGTTTGCTCTGCAAAAGACGCAATTAACAGAATAAGACAAGCTAGATAGACTTGGAGAAAATATTTACAAATCATATATCTGTGAAGGATTTACAAAAAAAAAAAAAAAAAAAAAAAAAAAAAAAACACCCAGTGAAGAAATTGACAAAGATTTGAGTAGGTATTTCATCAAATAAAATGTGCAGATTACAAATAAGCATGTGAAAATATGCTCAACATCTTTGGCCATTAGGGAAATGCAAATTAAAACCACAATCAGATACCACTCCATACCAATTAGAATAACTAATAAAAGACAAAACAAAAACGAAAACAAAAAGAAAAATGGACAATATCAAATGGTAGGAAGGATGTGGAGTAACTAGAACTTTTATGCACTGTTGTTGGGAATGCGAAATATTACAGTCAATTTGGGAAACAGTTTGACAATTTCTTATAAAGTTAAAAATACATTTACTATCTGATCCAGCAATTCCATTCCCATATATTTTCCCAGAGAAAATGAAATGTTCTTGCAAAAAAACAATGCAAAATTATTATAATAACTTTATTCATAATTGGCAAAAACTGCACACATCCCAAATGTATTTCAATGGGTAAGTGGATAAACTGTGGTAAATCCATATAACAGAATACTACCTAACAATAAAAAGAAATGAACTGGGAAGCGGCTGTGGCTCAATCAGTAGGGCTCCCGTTTACCATATGGGAGGCCCCGGGTTCGGTTCCCGGGGGCCTCCTGGTGAAGGCAGGCCCGCCCGCACGGCGTGGTTGGCTGACCCAGCGAGCACAAGCAGCAAGGGGGGGATAAATGAATAAATAAATAAAAATCTTTAAAAAAAAAAAAAAAAGAAATGAACTGTTATTACACACAACATGGAAAAATCTCAAAGGCATTATTATGTTGAGTAAAAGAAGCCAATCTCAGAAGGTTACATACTATATGATTCCAATTAAATGACACTCTGGGCAAGCCAAAACTATAAGGACAGAGAACAGATCAGTGGTTGCCAGGGATTAGGGGTCTGGGAATGGTTTGACTACAAAGGGCCAAGATGAGGAATTTTGGGGAGTGATGGAATTATCCAGTATCCTGATTGTGAAGACAATTTATGTGAGTCTATACAGGTCTTAAAACTTATAGAACTTATGAAACAAACAAACAAACAAAACCAAAACCAAAACCAAACCCTTCAAAATATATATTTATTTTTAATTTATTTTTATTTGCTTTATATATCTTGATTATGTTTGGGTGTATGCATTCATCAAAATTCATCAAACACTTAAAATGGGTCGCATTTAATTGTATGCAAATTTTACCATAAAATTGATTTAAAACATATGGCATCAGAACAGAACATAATGCAGCAGGTAATAACTGACTAGCATTAGGTAGAACTGGACTGGTCTCTACTTTGTTAAATGTTCTATTGAGTTCTATGAGTGTGATTAATAAGCTATGCAAAAATATTTATGGAGCAATCAAACATACAGAGTGGTGAGCTAGAAGTGATATCAGAAGTAGAGATGGTTTTTGCCTTTTAGAATATCCTCAAATAACTATAATAGAAATAATATGAGTAGATTATATGGAAGTAGAACAGGCAATGTAAATACTAGGTACTGTACTTTTCTGCCTTTCCTATGAAGCCATAAACTCTCCAAAATATCAGCAGCAATTATTGGACAATATAAACTAAATTATTTTTTTAAGAAATTAATTGTAAAAGTTCAACCAAATAAAAGTGATTATACTTTGAAATTAAAGCAAGTAATAAAAGTGTAAGCTTGTAAGATTATCTGGTTTGTAAGAGATTTTGAATCACGCATGCCTTTTAGGGAAAATAAATTTGAGATTCTGTTAATGTGGACACTTTTAACTATATTCAACAAATATATATTATATATTCAACAAATATATACATATTTACATTAATTGTAGAAAACTTTGATAAGTGAGATCAGTGTTGTTGAAACTGATGGGGTTTTATGTCCACAAATAATAGCTGATATTCTCCCTTGTACCTTAAACACACATTGCATATATTTTTCTAAAAATATGTCTTGTGCAATTGCTCATGCATCTGGGAAATATATGCTGTGAACTGGAGCAAAAGGAACTTCTGTGAATGTAAGAGGAAGAGTGGGTATGCATCAGAATTCAACACAGAGAAGAAATGAGGGGTAAAATCTTCTGCAGGATTTGTTCTGTTTATGTTGTCTTCTTAGGAAGAAATTTTAATCTGGTTCGCATTGGAATACATATGAATCTTGAGATGTTGAACAATTTTAGAACTAAAATTCTATTTTGTTTCTTGTGGAGGAGATTTGTAAACTTCCCTGGGCAGTGAGATGCATTGAAAGATGAACAGACTTTGGTGATTTTTCCAGGAAGAAATGAAAAATACTTTAGAGAAATTTTAATAAATAAATTTTAATAAAATTTGATTTCCCCCCAATACCTCTATGAATGATTTATGGTCCATGTGCCATTTTAATTTTATATAAATATAAATATAAATAAAGTATAAATACAACTATAAATATAAATATAAATTAAGATACAGACTCTTTAGCCAGATGTTAACTTAGAAACCTAGAAAGTAATACAATATCCAATTTTACATTAAAAAATACTGGGACAGATTTCCTTAAAAGATTTGTTCAAAGACACACAGGTTATAGTAGAACTAGGGCTAAAATTCAGAACCCTGGATATCTAATCTGTTTTTTCTCTACTATATTATATTGACTCAACATACACATATATATATATAGACATAAAATCTCACCCATAATCTAGTTGTCACACATAGTCACACAAACACACATAATGCTCATCCAAAATATTAACCTTGTAATTGTAGTTTGTGTGTGACCAAACAAATTTCCATATTTTAAAAATAAAAGACACTGGATAGGAGCATATAGATATATTTATTGTTATTCAATGATTATAAGATTTTACAAAAAGTTTTATCCTTCAGAGATTTGAAGCGGACTAACATGAACAAAGAGGCCTCTTTTTCCTGGCCCATTAAATCTCATAAGAAGTAGGTGCTCCAAATTTGGGACAATTTTGATATCAAATAAATAATAGTGGTCATGGATTGTTATCCATTTAATAAAGTAGGAAACCACGAGTTTACACTGATAATAAAACAAATTTAAAACTTGAATGGGGAATGGGATATTTACATAGTTTTAAAGCAACGTCCCTTGAAATACTTGTGAATTACAAAGGAAAAAAGAACAACTGTATAGGGGAGAAGCCTGACAGATTCCACCTTAATTCAGTGATCAGGTGAACAAGTCAGTAAGAGGACACAATCACATGCCAAACGATAACATGCAACCAGAAGAACACTTCTCTTATATTCCTGCCAAAGATATTTTTGGCAAATCTGAATCTAACCATGAGGAATTTTCAGACAAACCCAAACTGAGTGACATTCTACAAAAAAAAATTAGCCTGTAATTTTCAAAAATATCAAGGTCATGAAAATCAAGGAAATACGTGAGGAACTTTCATACTGGAGGAGACCACGGAGACATGACAACTCACTGAGATGCATGATTCTAAATAGTATTCTTTTGCTATAAACGGTGTTATTGATAATTAGCAAAAGCTGAACAGGATCTGAGGATCAGAAGGTAGTAATGTATCAATGCAAAGTTACTGATTTTGATGGTTGTATTATGGTTATTTAGAGTAATGTCCTTGTAAGTAGTTTACACTAAATTATTTAGGAGTGATAGGGCATTGGATCAGCAATCTACTTTCAAATGATTCAGAAAGACAGAAAATTCTCTGTGCTGTACTTATATCTTCCCTGTAAGTCTGAAATGGTTTCAAATTAAAAATCTTACACACAAAAAATAAAAAAATAAAAAATAAAAAATAAAAAAAAAAAAGAAGAGAAAAGAAAAAAAGAAATAGATGCTCCAGCTAGAAAGCTTCTGTTTCAGATATGGTTTACTGTGGAAGGCAGAATTATAGCCCCACAAAGATTCCATAGGCCCTAATCTCTGGGACTACAAATATGTTACCTTACTTGGCAAAAGGAACTTTGCAGATATAAATAAGGTTACTAATAAATTGATCTTAAAATAGGGAGATTATTCTGGATTATCTGGGTGGACCCCAATGTAATCACATGAACCCTTAAACCAGAAGAGGAAGGCAGAGAGTTGCTGTAGAAGTCAGGGAGATTTGAAACATGAGAATCTGAACTGCTCTTGACAAAGGAGGGAGTCAATGAGCTGAGAAAAGAGAGCAGCCTCTAGAAGCTGAGAATGACTCCTGGTGGACAGCCAGCAGGGAAACAGGGACTTCAGCCCAACAATTGCATGGAACTGAATTCTGCCAACAACCAGGAAGAACGTAGAAAAAGAATCTCCCCCTGAACCTCCAGGCCAGCTGACACCTTGATGAGACTTTGGCCAGAGGACCCAGCTCAGCACCCCTGGAATTTCAACCTATAGAACTGTGAAGTGATAAATGGGTGCTGTTTTAAGACACTGAGTTTGTGGTTATTTGTTACAGCAGCAGTAGAAAATGAATATGTTGGCTATGTGTGAAGGTTTGAAGGATGGCCCACCTGGGGTATCATGACTAAGCTGCCTCTTGGGAATGATGTGGTTTAAGAGAAGAGAGAGACAAGGTACATAGAGGTTTTCCTTTAACAGTTTGCCAGTGTCGGAAGATAGAGACCATTTTGAACATACAACTTTGTGTTATCAATTCAATTGCATGCCAGGTCAGCCCTTGGGACTCATGCTTATGTTTTAGTCTTCATTAAAGAGGGAGTTAGAAAAATGAGCTCTTTTGCAAAAATTTACATAAGGCTCCAAAGGCAGCAGAGGATACTTTTTTCTTTTGCTTTTAAAGCACATGTATCAGAGTTTAGCAACTCTGAGTTAAGGTTACGTTCCTCACTGGAAGGTTTCTACTGAAGCATGTTGACACCCAAAATGTTCAGAGTAGCTTGAGTAATGGAAAAAGCCAATTTGAAAAAGACACAGAATAAGAGCATGTTTCTAGACTTCCTATTGAATCCCTGGCAACCTTAGTAGCTTTACAATCACAGTTTTCTTTATATCACTGACTGTATTAGTCAGGGTTCTCCAGAGAAATCCACATGCACATATTGATATTAAGAGATTTATTATAGGAATTGGCTAAGACTGTGGGAATTGACAAGTCTGTAGTCCATAGGGCAGGCTGCCAATTCAGAACTTAGATGAAGGTTTTGATGAACTCTCCAGGAGAAGCTGGCTAGTTGAAGGAGAGATAGAAATTCTTCTATCTGACTGATAAAATCATCTGTTCTTCTTTTAACACCTTTAACTGATTTGATAAGACTTCTCTTACTGCTGAAGGCAATTTCTTTTGCTGATTGTAGATGTAATCAGCCATAGTTGCATTCAACTAATGATTTAAATTAATGAAATACCTTCAGAGTAACAATCAGACCAGTACTTGCTTGACCAAACAACTGGAAACCATAACATAGTCAAGTTGATACATGAACTTAACCATCACACTGACTTTTACTTAAATTATATAATTTCTCAGTTGTTTAAATTAGTTGCCTAATTTCTCAAAGCTAGTTACTAATGAAGGTAGTATTAGAACTTACATTTCCAATCCTTAATATATATGACCCCAATGTAGATAGGGGTTGTTTTAGTTTCCTAGGCTCTCAAGCAAGTACCAAGAAATGGGCTGACTTAAACATGGGAATTTATTAGCTTATGATTTTGAGGTTAAAAGAAAGTCCAAATCAAGGCATCATCAAGACAATGCTTTCTGGGGCTAGCAGCCAGAAATACTTGGCTCCTCTCTCATATGTCAAGGAACATGGCAGTGTCTCCTGCTCTCTACTTTCTCTTTTGGGTTCCATTGATGTCTACCTTCATGCTTCCTGTGGCTTTCTCTATCTCTGTCTGAATTTTATTCCCTTATAAAGGACTCCAGTAATAGGTTTAAGACCTATCCTGTTTGAGGTGGAAAACACCTTAACTGAAGGAACCTCATCAATAGGTCTTCTTAGAATGGGTTTTACCCCCATAGGAATGGATTACATTTAAGAATATGCTTTTCTTGGGTCATACATCTTCAAATCACCACAAGGTTCTACTACTAATTCAAATTAAAAGACATTGAAATACAGCATTATTTTAAAATTAAAATCTTATAGCACTTACATATTTTGATCTAAAGTGGCTTCTTTTGATTCAAAATCTTACATTCCCAAGGGTAATATAAAAGCTTAAAGCTATTTATATGTTGAACTTGAGGATGCAGAATTTATTTTTTTACCAGAAGAGGCATTAAATAGATATTGAAAAACCTTAAAGAGTCCTGGGAAAAAGTTCTCCAAGTTACCTTACAACCTCTCTGGAAATCTGGAAATGATTCATGGTTACATTGAGAGTATGTATTTGTAAGCTTTCTTCATTTTCATTTTACTGTTGTGATTGCTTTTGCTGAAAATTTCAATAAAAATTATCTATAAAAGAGCTAAGGAGCTTCCTAAAAAGATATATAAACTAAGGAGTTATTTTAGGAGGGGAGGCATGGTATAGAAATGGCATAAGAAAAGTGGGAGATGAGAAAAGCACGGAGTATCCATAGAGCTGTGAAGCAATCTGACTGGGTTGCAGAGTTTATGTTGGGAGAAATAAAAGGTAATACTGGGATGGTTAGATTGTGATTTAGACTTTAGTGCAGGAAACAAAAATCACTGTAGATATTTGAAACAGTAAGGAATTTAATACAGGGAATTAGGTACTTACAGCATTTTTACAAGGGATAAAGGAGCAGATTCTAGGCTGGGCCTCTAGGAATGTCTTTAGAACAATAGAGAACAGATATATAGGGCAGCTACCACTCCTGAGGCCACATTAAGGCCATGCAAAGGGATATTCCAAAGTGATGTTTGCTAGCAGAGTCTGCCAAAAATTGACTGCAAGACTACTTCAGATTTAATTTTGCTCTTCAACTCTTTCCTGAGAGCGTGTTACTGTCTGAACATAGCTTGCATATAGAGATTTAACTGCAAGGGAGTCAAAGAAATATTTTTAGCTTTCTAGTTTCTCCAACTAGAAGATGAATAGGTAAGTCTTTGTGAGCCAACTTACAATTTCCAATACATTTGGGTAGGTCATGAAAGTCTGGGACCATAAGGCTGAGGAATTTAGTATTCTTGGAAAGAAAAATAACTCACATTTATTGAATGCTTATCATATTCCAGGAAGAATTCAAACCACTGTTATATATAATATCTGTATTAGTTTCCCAGCTGCTAAAGTGAATAAATATCATACAGTAAGTTGGCTTAAACAATTTTGAGGCTGGTTCACAGTTCTGAGGCTGGGAGAAGTCCAAAATCAAGGTGTCAGCAAGGTGATGCTTTGTCCTCAAAGACTATGGCATTCTGGGCCTGGCTACTGGCAATCCTTAGGGTTCCTTGGCTTTTCCACCATGTGGCAATGCATGTGGCAGTGTCTTCTTTCTCTTCCAGGTTCCACTGATTTCTAGCTTCTGGCTGTTCCCTGTGCTGTGGAGTGAATTGCTATATGGTGTGTAGTGGGAACACAGGCTGAGCACAATAGAAACTTTCAGCAAATGACTGCTTTATTATTACTTACACAGCACAAAGGGTCCAAAAGAGCATGGGAAGAGGTCCCATTGTGGCCAATCTCCTGGGGAGGCCAACTGCTTGGGTCAGCGTCTTTGGACGGCAGATCCACATGTTCTACTTTGTGATGGAGAGGAAAGATCTGTGCTATTTTAGTTCTGAGTATTTAACATCCTGCAGGAAGGGGCCCTGCTACTGAGATTTCCCATCCTGATAAGCAGCTAGGGCTGCTTGTTCCCAGTTTCTGGGTTTAAGGTATGGTCAGGCCTTTTCATTTGACCTAATGTCCCCATGAGCTGTGGAATGGAAATATCTGCACACAGTAGAAAAGGAGTGGGGTAGGTGAGGGCTGGGAGATGGCTGCTGAACATGTCCGTAACTTCCTGAGCATTTGACACCACCTATTGCATCCAATTTCCTTTGCTTATAAGGATTTCAGCCATTTTGAATTAGGCCCACGCATCTTCATTCAGTTTGGGCACACCTTAACTAATAACAACCTCAGAGGTCTTATTTACAAATAAATTCAAAACCATAGTACCAGTGGTTAGAACCCCACATACCTTTTTTGGGGGGCATTATTCAATCCCCAACAGAATCAAATTCAATTGAGAAATTATTCCTGATTTGCAGATGAAGAAACTGATACAGAGAGGTTGTTATTTGACCAAGTTCTCAGAGCCAGTAGCTCAAACTCAAGAAACTATCCACTTAACAATCATGTTATTTGGCTTCTTGGGGGCAGAATCAAGGTAGAGTTTCTGGATGTATTGTCTAAATTAAGTATTGAAGCATGAATTGTAGTTTTCTAGGTAAAGAAGATAGGAAAGGGTTTTTAGGGAAAGCTATGGATGGAGGTATGATGGAACATGACTTATGCCAGTGGTTTTATTCAGTTGCTGTGTAGACTATGGGATGAAGTAGTAACAGATGACTTAGAGAGGAAATTGCTTATTAGATCCTGATAGGCCCTTGATCCCCTGCTAAGAAACTGGAATTTTCAACTGATCAAAAATTTGAATTTTCATGTTCAGAAGATTAACTTCATTATAGTATGGAATATAAGTTAGATGGTGACAAGACAGTTCTTATTTAGGCAGCTATTGCTATAGTACAGGTGAGAAATGATGACTCAGAAGAGCAAGGGAACATAAGAAAAATTTTGATGGTAGGATCACAGGTACAAAACAACCAATAGAGGGAGCACTGTGGGATTTCACCCAGATTTATGGTTCCATCACCATTCACTGGGCCATGGATGTGTGGGAGGCAGGCACCACTTTAAACATACTGGACTTAGAGCAATGGTGGGACATCTTAGCGGAAATGGCTAGGAGCCAGTTGACTATATGATCTCAGATTCCAGCTCCTGAAAGTAGAAAATAGAGCTGAAAACATTCTGACTGTGGAAGGCTCTTCTCGATACAGCTCCCAAAGGGAAATAAGTCTTCTTTAAGCCATCTGAAGCTTAAGAGGAGGCTATTGGTTAACACTTTCAGGCATCCTTCAGATACCTTTTCTCATTGTGGACAAATAGAAATATTCATCACCCCTTCGGAGAACTGGGAGGACTAAACAGAGTCATTATTTTTACCTGAATAAAAAGAACTTGTCCTTTGCATTCTTGGGGAACTTCTCTATAATACTCTGTTTTGCTTGAATGAGAAGTATCCTCTAACAATGGGCCTGGGACATCCCAAATCTGTGGCTTCAAAGGATTTTCTAAAAGAAGAGATTTTTTTCCCCATCCCCCTTTGCCATAAAATAGGGTTAGGGTGGTGTGCAGCTGGTGTTTTACTGACCACTGCAAAGAACTAGAAGGGATTTGTATTTAGGAGCTGGTAATTGAGAACTGACTATAGTGGCTTAAATAGTTTGCTCTTTGATGAAAAAAAAAAAAAAAAAAATTCCAGTGCTGGTAAGGCAGCTTTGTGTGAACTTCAAAGGCCCTGCCTTCTCTGACCTTGGTCCTTTCCACCAACACACACACATTAGCATTTGGCTTCCTTCTTTATAGTAGATACATGGTCCAGGTGGCTGTTGGATCTCTAGCCATTGTGGCCAAAATTCCAGGCAACAGGAAGAAGGTAGGGTGGGGTGGAGGTGCTAAAAAGGGCCTACTTAACAACCTTTGTTGAAAATTAGGTCTCAAAACCCAACTAACTGCAAAGGAGGCTGGGAAATGTAGTCTTTTAGTTGGGTACATTACTACTCTGAGTAAAACCAGAAGAAACTGAGAATGTTGGGTAGAAAACGCAGTCGCTGCCACAGAATGATCCCATAAATTAGTTCTTGCAGTTAGGCATTGATGAATCAGAGACAGAGAAAGACAAAGATAACAAAAAACATGAATTTTGAGCAAAAAATGACTTTTCCTGCATTTGGTAACTCCTTTTTGTCTAAAACTTAGGCTATTAACCTAGGGGTCAGTGGACCCATGTCCATAAATGGGTTTCAGGGGATTTTTAAATTCTTGGAAGGGTTTTGGAAATTTTAGTGTCTTTGGCAATGTACACATTTTTCTAGGGAAAGGGTGCAGTCCATAATGTTTCTCAGATTTTCAAAGGCACCAATTATCTCAGAGAAGGTAAGAACTACTGGTCTAGAACATAAAATCCAAGTGCTGAAGTGCTTCATAATTGATCTAAACATATTTTCTCCCATCTACTTTATCAAATGCTTATATCCAGCTCCATGGAAAACAATCTGCTTTTTTTTTCTTTTTTTTAAGATTTATTTACTTTATTTTTATTTATCCCCCCTCTCCCAGATGGTTCTCTCATCTGTCTGCTCGTTGTTTGCTCACCTTCTCTAGGAGGCACCGGGAACTGAACCCAGGACTTCCCACATGGGAGGTGAGTGCCCAATGGCCTGAGCCACATCTCCTCCCCATGGGTTGTGGCATCTGCTGGCTTGTGGCATTTGCTCATTTAGGCATCTGCTTGTCTTCTTTAGGAGGCACCAGGACTCAAAACTGGGACCTCCCACATGGTAAGCAGGTGACCAACTGGTTGAGCCATATCTGCTTCCCACAATCTGCTTCTTGATTGAGGCATATACTTTCAGTCTTTTGTCCCTCAGTCTAAAATTTCCTCTTTCAATTTTTCATCTAACAAATGCCTACTTAAGCTTTAAAAACTAGTCAAAATGCCATCTTTTCTAAGAAAAGCTTCCTTAACTCCTTATGTAGAATTGTCTTTTCTTCTGGGATTTTAGAACAGTGACATTGTCTGAGATAACAACATTGAAGATAGAGCTGCCACCAGCAGAAGGCCAGATGGAAGAGTTATCGGGCTGAGTATAGGGCATATGAAAGTGAAGTGCAGAATAAAGTTTACCTTTGGGGGTGTAGGAGTCTGGTTACTAGCAGAGTGGGAATGAATATGGCTTAGGTAGTGGATACCTGCCAGTATGATACCTGACCTAGTTCCCATATGGGCATCCTTGATCCATTCTAACAAGACCCTATATTTTAAATCATGAAAATAAAAATATTCTCTCTTATGCATAAGCCTGGCTCAATTCCACTAAGTAAAACTGTAATTATGTTCAAGATTCTATTCTAAGCACCGTAAGAGAAATAAAGGTAATAAAACATAATCCATTTGTATTAGTCAGCCAAAGGGGTGCTGATGCAAAATACCAGAAATATGTTGGTCTTTATAAAGGGTATTTATTTGGGGTAGAGGTCCACAGCTATCAGGACATAAAGCTTAAGTTTCTTCCCTTACCAAAGTCCATTGCCACGTGTTGGAGCAAGACAGCGCCAATGTTTGCCAGGGTTCAGGCTTCTTGGGTTCCTCTCTTCCCGGGGCTGCTTTTCTCTCCGGGCTCAGCGCCTCTGTTCTCTCCACAAAGTCAGCTATAGACTATGTGACTCTCTAGGCTTTGCTTCTCTCCACAAGGCCAGCTGTAAACTCTCAGGTGAACGGCTCGTCTCTATCCCAGGGCCTTCTCTCCTTCCTCATGACCAAGCTCCTCCGTCTGCTCACCCCCCCCCGGCTCCAGCATCAAAACTCCAACATCAGAACTGCTCCCTTTGTCCTTTGCCTTGCCTTTTATATTTGATTCCCCCACAAATCAAAGGATGGGGCTGAACACCATACTGACGTGGCCCAATCAACGCCCTAATCATAACTTAATCATGCCCAGATTAACAGACCAGTTTACAAGCATAATCCAATATTTATTTTTTGGAATTCATAATTACATCAAACTGCCAAATGGCTATACCATTCCTTTAAGAAACTTAGAGTATAATGGAGGAGGACCTCAAGCAAGTTTGTAAGTAACTGTAATATAAGGTAGAATGTAATGAACATATTAGGAGAAGGTTCAAACAAAGTGGAGTGGGACTGCAACAGTAAGAATTGTCATATCCTGGAGTGAGGATCATGAGATTTTCACAGAGGAAATGACAAATGAGATAGACTTTCAAGAAAGAGCCAGATTTCAGGAGTGAAATGTTCCAGAAGATGAGCTATCATAAGCAAGAGTACACGGAGAGAAACTGCAGATATTTTTAAACTAATAGTGAGTCACCTATCTTGGTTGAACTACAGAGTATAAGTAAAAGAATAATGACATCAAGTCTGGAAAGCTTGATTGGATTATATTTTGGAGGAACTTGAATAATAAGACTAAGGAGTTTGTGCTCAATCAGGGAAGTTATTATAATTTTTAAAGTTGTAGTCTTTCATTTTGGCTGCCAAGCGCTGTGAATTCCTTTCTCTTTGAGGATTCTTCCCTTTGCGAGTCTTGGTGAATGGAGAAGACCTATAGCTTATATAAATGTTAAATATTTGCTTACCCAGCCTGTTTTGTAGCACAGGCTTAGTCGTGTGATCTAGGCTTTCTCAATGACACCAGACCTATTCTCAGAAACTGGTGTCAAAGAAGGAAAGGGTCAGTGCTCTCTCATCTGGCACGAACAGTAGCAATGACTGCACTGTCAAATTCCTAATGCAGACATGTAAGGGACGTGAATGGTGGTAGAGGTGAAGTACAATGAAGCTGGTGTAGGAGCTGGCAGTAGAGTGAACCGTAGCATTTCGGGCTCAGAGGTGGTGGCAGCCGTTTCCTGCTCAGTTCTGCAGAGATTGGACATTGTTGTTTGCAGCTTTGCTTCGAGCCCTTCCATAGGTTCAGTAAACTCTTCAATATCCTGAATACAAAACTTTTTATTACAGGAGATTTCAAACACACAAAAGTAGAGATCAGATTCAGGTCTGATTTTGGCAAGAATACTTCATAGGTGGTGCTTCCAATGATAACAAACCAGGAGGCATGCAATGGCCAGTTGCTTCTCTTATTTTGCTGTTGAGATTGATCATCGGGTTCAGATGTTACTGAACTGGCCCATTCCATATAAGGTTCCCATCAGCCTATTTCTAGCATCATTACAGAGTGGCATGGACTAAAACAGGGAATTTAGATTATCTAAGAACAGAAGATTTATGGGAATGATTTATACTTGTTTGTTATGTTTTTCCTTGAGACAGCTCCCTTCACCACTTTGGCCTCAGAACTGGTACCCTTTCTTTGTTAGAAATGATTCCTCTTACAAATGTCAGGGTGAACAAGACATTTTAGAAGTTTGTTTATTTATGTATTTATTTATTTATTTATTTACCGGGAGGTCTCAGGGATCGAACCCGGGTCTCTCCATATGGGAGACGGACGCCCAACCATTTGAGCCACATCCATCCCCCATCTTAGAAGTTTATAATGGCAAACAAGTATTTGAATATATGTATATTTGTGAATGTTAAACAATTGAAACAGGTCTTATAAATTACTACTATACCAAGGAAAATTTTATAAAGGAAGCAGAATAGTATAAGGACATAGCCCTGTTGATTACCTATTCTGTGACTACCAAAAATTTGTAAGAAACTGCAAACTTGTCTGCTTTGGGTCTTTTGTAACTTATATTAAAAGGAGATGAGATAAATATCTATTCTGCTGTTGCTTTGGATGCCTAGATTTTCTCTGGAAGAATGTCAAATAAAAAAACACAAATATATTCCTCATTATTATAATGCATGATCATTATATAAAATTATTAGAAGGAAAGCCCAAAGAAAAAAACAAGATAACATACAACTGTATACTCTGAGACAAAAATTTTAAAATTTTTGGTGGATTTCTAGTCTTATTTTTCTAAGTACATTTTTTCCAGAGTTGAGAACTTTTTGCACATAAAGCACATGGAACAGTGCTTGAGATATAGGTAAGTTAAGTGTTCAATAAAGGTTAACTATTATTGTTGTTGTTATATACTATTTTAAATCCTCTTTCTTTGACAAGTTCATTTGGCAACACAAATATTTTCTCAAGTTATGCCTAGTGATTTATAAATGTTTTTAAGCTACATGGATATCCATTGTGTGGATATGCCATAATTTATTTAATCATTTCTTATTCTTTTATATTTTAAATAATTTCCAAATTTTATTTGTTAATAACATCATAATGGCATATATGTGCAATCCAGCTTTCTAATTTAGAATTTTTGTTATGTTTAGCAAGCAGGTTCATATCCTATGCACAGGGCATTCTGTCCATATGGCAATATTTTTTCTTAGCTGAAAATTACTTGTTCAGGTAGCCTAACCTTCTGGAAAGCAATCTGGTGATAGGGATTCAATACATTTTTTCTGAGCAGTTAAAAATGATGCCATTCAATCCAGGCACTAAAGTTACTCTATTCAATTTATAAGTTAGTGCACATGTGCTTTTTGAGTCCATTTAGTCTCCTGTGCAATTCTAACCAGTTTTTCATCTGATTTCCCAAAGGAGAAGGGGTCAATTAGAAGGTAATTTGAGGAAAGCTGCTAGATAGAGGAACATTGCAAACTGAAAGAAGTAACAATTGACAATGACCAAGGAGAAGGAAAGATTGTAAACTCAGATGCAAGAACACAAAAGCACAAGACTCTGAGGCCATATCCCGTACTTTCACAGAGTTTTACACTTTGTCATTGAATTAGTACCTGAAATGGCAACTGATGTTCCTAATGATGATCCCAACGTTAAAAAAATTATTTAATATTTTATTTATAAATAAGGGCCGTCTACACAGCACAGTGGTGAAGACCCTAGGCTTGGAGCCCAGTCTACTTAGCTCTGTCAGCTTATTTGAGTCTGACTTTGGGCAAGTACTTAACCCTCTGTACTCTTTAGTTTCTTACCCATGAATTAAGGAAAAAAACATTACTTACCTCATGGGGTTGTTCAAGGATTAAATTAGGTAATTAAAGTACTGAGCACAGAGTTTGGATAACAAGCACTCAGGAAATTACAGTCATTACCATTATTATTATTATTTTTTAAAGATCTTCATTAGAAATTATTCTAAAATGATAAAAAGGTTTCATCAGGAAAATCAATATAAAGAAATTCTTTTTCCTTGATGATGTTGTGTTAGAAATTCTTTTTCCTTGATGATGTTGTAGTAGTGAGGTATCATTATAATCAATAAATACTAGTTGATTTATTAAAGTAGCTGTGTTGAGATTAAGATCAGAAATTCTAATTAAAGAAAAGTGTTCTGAATTTCAAGCATAAAAGTCTACATTTAAATTACAAACCCATTTTACACAATGGCTTCAAGCTATTTATAGTAGAAAAAATCTTTTATTAGCATTTGTTCTTACAGATTTGCATGGATATACAATACTAGAGGAAACGGTCATTTCATTCAATCCATCAACCCCACATTAATGCTGTAGTCTCCCAGTCAGCAGAGAGCAGAGGGGCTGTCTCTGCCATTGGTTTGCTCTGAAAGCCTGAGCAGGTCATTTAGGATCGACTGACCACAGTGTCATTACCTGTTGAATGAGAGCATAATCCAAATACTCAAATACAAAATACCCAATACACAAACAAGGTCACATTAATGCCCCAGCTATGATGGCTCTTTTCACCACCTACTTACCCAACTCTCAGCCTGCAACACTGCAAATTCTCCCCAGATCATTATTTCTGAGAGTCCCCAGGTGGTGCAGTGTGTGTGTGTGTGTGTGGGGTGGGGGGCATCACAAATGTTCTCTTCTACAAGTCTGCCCTAGTTGTCTACCCTCTCTCCTGTCCATGGTGACTCAGCATTACTTCTTTTGTCAATGCCCCTTCAGAGAATGATGGCTTCAGACCCAGCTGTCCTCCATTGGTGATGCTTGAGTGCTTAGGGTACCACAACTGTACTTGATTCCATAGCAGAGTGAGGACAAGGCTTGGCCTCCCACCAGTTCTGCCTGACATATTGCTAAAACTGTACCATGAGTCTTGGAGACTCATGAAGTCATTCGTGAAACCAGCTCCTTAAGCATATGGAGCCCCCACAGGCTCAAAACCACCTCTTCAGGCTATCTGCAGTCGGATGCCATCCCATTCCCCTCCACTCTCTTTCTCTCACTTCTCCTTGTAACTTTTAACCTCCTTCCATATCTTTCTACCCCCAAAACAAAAACCAAACCCTTGCCTAGCAACTCATGGAAATAAAGAATGATTCAAAATGAATTGACATTAAAAGGTTAAGATTTTTGAAAAATAAAAAATAAAAAAATAAAGCATACAATTCAAAAACAAACAAACAAACAAACAAACAAACAAAAAACAAAATGACCACTTCAAAAAATCTCTACTTAATAACTAGGCTGTGTATGTAGTCAACACCAATTTGTAAAGGAATTATCAGAGTTATTTCTATAATCCTAAAAAAGCTCATTATGGGCCCCTCATCTCACATGGCATACATCAGTCCTGTATTCTAATTCATCCCAGACCTTTGTAACATTAACCAAATTAAAATGGCAGTCTACAATACCACTTTATTTCCATAAGGCTGACAGGAAGAGGTGGTATAAGCACAAAGTTCTTGACATAGCTCCTTGTGCATATTGATGATAATTTATAACCTAGTCACTGAGGAATAAAAATATTGAAAGTGTTCAATTCTTTTTGATTTACATTATAGAGCAATCCTTTCTCCAGCCAAGTACCACCAGCCAACCATACCTTAACCCTACCCTAACCCTGGTTTCCAGTATGGGCTCTGCATTAAAAGCATTGGATCAGGGGTTACTTAAGTTCCTTCCATCTCTAATTTGTGTGATTACATACTAAGACATACAGCATTGTGCTTAAGATGGATTTGATAAATACAAAGAAAATGAAAGAGAACGAGTGATAACAACATACTGAAGGAAAACAAAAAAAGAAGGAAAATTTTAGGGAATGATTCACCCAAGTAATGGCTGTGGAGCTGGGATTTGAGGATAAGCAGGATTAAATACATGGAGTTGGGGAAAGGGGTCCTAGCAGAGGGAACCACAGTGGTGTTCTTACAGGGAAGAACTTTTGCTTTGACTCTGCTAGGTCTTTCCTCATTTTCTTTGACTTCTTTTTGCAGTTTGCTTTGATCAATTACTCTGAGTTTATGCTATCTTCTCACAAATGAATCGGCTTTGTAAACTAGGCTATTTAGTGCATGACCACTCAATCCAATTGATTGGCATGGATATTTCATGCATGTACAATGTTGTTTCAAAAATAAAATTTCAACCTGTTTGATTTACTGTTCTCAGAATTTGTCAAAGGGAATAATCTAGAACCTTAGGCTCTTTGGAGTATGAAGAAACCCATTAAAATGTGTTGAATGGTAATGTTTTCCCTAATGAGCCCTACCGATACTCCTTCTCCGATCATACTTGCTACTTATTAACTTAACTGTATTATACTTGTCACTTTTGGTTATAGAAAAATGAAGTTTATTTCCTCCTCCTTTTAGAGACAAACATCTAGGTTTGCTTACTGTAGCATGAGATTCACTCTAAGGTGAATTCCTTGGTTTCTATTTCTGAAACTACCAGAGTAGTTTCAGAGTGGGACCTTGTTAAAACATCATTTTCATCTATAATAACTGAGTTTTGGAGATCCAGCCATGTGGAACACTAAATGAAAAATTAGAATGAAAGTTATACAATCTAGTCCCATTTCTATTTTGCATCAAATTTGTATTATTACAGTACATAACCTGTGAGTTGTAGTCTTTTCATTTACATAATCATTTCTGTTTTGGAAATGGTGTGAAGGTTAATGCATTTTCAAAAGCCTTACTATATTCCTTTAAACTCTGTTGTGTTTTTGAAAACATAATTAACTAGCTTTACCTTGTGCCCTGGGATCAATAAATAAATAAATAAATCTTTTAAGAAAATGAGGAAAGAAGTAACAGATTACAAATTGTAAAAAGTGGAAAAATATTAAAAAATATCAGAAAATATCAGAAAATAGCAAACTACTTTAAGAAAATTTACAGAGAATTTATATGAAAATTTTCTTATATCAAGAAAAATAATGTAATATTTTTCCTACTTTTGTTGGCTACATGTTATTTGATTGCTTCATATAAAATTATTTTCTAATAGAAAGAGAAGAAAGATAATTTAGTCTGTTCTCAAGTGTAGTTGATTAAAATTCTTAAAAATTATTAGTCATTTAGAAGTGTTTATTTCTGCTTCATAACTTGTTACTGGTAGTGTCACACACATTTTTAGGATTATTGTCAAATTTTGGTAAAGCTCTCAAGATACAACTTCCGGCCTGTAACTTCATGCTAGATGTCTGCTGAGTTTGCACAGAGTACAGCAGGAGTATTCCTGGAAGTCAGTCCTACACTGTGATGGTTAAATACACAAGGAAGTGATTGTATAGCACATATATTTCTCTGAGCCTAAACTAAACATATCACCAATTCAATTTCCCCTTAACTGGATCCCCCAAATTCAGGTGGCAACTCCATGCCATCCAACATGAAATTTTGCAAATTAAAAAACGTATTTGATCAGGTGAATTCACTGCCAGAGTCTCTCCCAAGGCCTAGGAAGGAGCTGGTGCAAGTGAAGAGCCTAGAACTCAGGCTTCAGTAGCTTCATGGTATGAGTGTGTGTTTTAAGTCACCCTTTTCTCTTAAAAGAATCCATGGCAGACAAGAGAAATACATGAACACTAGCCAGCAGGAAGCCTCAAGGATAGTGGAGATTTGTAATGTTTTTCCCATACAATGAGAATTATACTAGCAAGGATCTAATGGTTGCATAAGGAACAAATTATTTTTGAGATAGAATTGTTATCTTTAAGTAGGGTGATCTGAAAAGACCTTAACAAGAATAGAATGGGATAATTAAGCAGAGGCTTTAAGGAGGTAAAGAGCGAGCTAGAGGAAGGAATATTATAGAAACAGGGAGAAACAGAGGCAAAGATTCTTCTTCTAAAAAATATACTTAAATTACATAAATGTTACATAAAAAATATAGGGGATTCCCATATGCTCTACTCCCTCCCCCTCCTACACTTTCCCACATTAACAACATCCTTCGTTAGTGTGGTACATTTGTTACAATTGATGAACACATATTGGAGCATTGCCACTAAGCATGATTTACAGTTTATAGTTTAAAGTCTCTCCAGCACAATTTTGTCAATTATGACAAGATATATAATGGCCTGTATCTGTCATTGCAACGTCATTCAGGACTATTCCCAAATCCTGAAAATGCCCCCAAATTATGCCTATTTTTCCCTCTCCTTCCCCTCAGAACCTCTGGTGGCCACTGAGAGACAAAGATTCTGAGGTGAGGGAGTCCAGGGAGGCTGGAATGGTGTCTAACTGCCAGCAGTTGAAGCGATAAAACAAAGTGAACTGGCCCAAAGTGAACGATCCCAAGGAGCTTTACTGATGCCTCTACTTTGGATTCTGAGAGGGACACCCCACTTACTTTGCTGCCTGTGAAAGCCTGGGAGAGCTGCTAAGGGTGTGTGTGTGGGTGGAGTGGGGTAGGGGTGGGACTCTGTCTTTTGGACATGACTCTGATGAAAAAATCCTTTGCTCTTTCTCTCCCTCTATCCATCTTTTAAAATTTTCTGAGTAAATGGAGGCAGACAAAGGAATTAAAAACAACAACAACAACTTTTAGAGAAATAGTGTTTCTGTCTTTTGTTATCGATTCCTAAGCAGGCTTGAAACAAAACTGCCTGTTTCAAAGGAAACTACTGAGAACCTTAGGGTTTTTGACATTTAAGCCCAACTCCCAATTCCCCTGAAGATGTATATGAGGAATCGAGAAGAGCTATAGTAAGAAATTTCATCCTCTCTGCTGCTCCATGGTGTACACACCATATCTTTCAAGAAATAAAAGGGAGAATTGGACTGAATGATGTAAAAACACATTTTTTAAAAATTAACCCTTCCATGGGGATACTAAAGTGACTATGATAAAGTTGCAAGAGGAAAAAAGTAATTCTCTATTATTGACCCTTTCTTTAGAGAAAATGAAGTCATTTCATTCATCCATTTTATCTGCGTAAACATACTGATCGGATAAAATTTTAGGTACAAAGGGTGGAAATGTTTGTCAGAAGGCTTCTTAAGAATGCCTATTTATTGAATAGAAAGTGACAACTCTTTTGTTGTATCTAGATTTTTAAGAGGATTTTGGGTCATCAATCATGTATCCAGTAGGCTCTCACAAACTTTGCTACTAATTCTTCACCAGCAGGAAAATTAAATCAGCAAAAGTATAAATGTATGGAAAATTATCTTTCATGAATTCTGAAGAATATTCCAATATATAACATATTAGGATATGATCTGCCAAAAGAAATGATATAAAGTTAGATTTTCTTGGAGTGGTTTCACTGAGACAATTATTAATTTGATTTTTAAATGTTTTGAATTTCTGATTTCTATTTGTTTAACATGCAGTAGAAATTATAGATGATTAATTGACCCCCTCTCAAAAATGTAAAGTCAGTCTGTAAATCTGGTTTTCTTTTGAATCCACAAGTAAACTGTAGTGAAAGTTATGTTAACACTTTGATCTCTGTTCAGCAAAGAAGTATGTTCTATGTTAGAAATTGGAGCAGGCTGCCAGGGAGTGTATCTGACCTGTGACTTTCATGGATTTGGTGACAAAGTAGATGACTATTTCATTCTCAGTTTTTTAAAAGAAGATTAAAAAAAAAATAGCACTTGCTGTGATTCCTATAATAATACATTTCCTAGAAGAGTATAGATTGATTCAAAAATCTCTTGATGCTATGTGTTTTAGTTTGCTAAAAGCTGCTGGGAACAATATACCAAAAATGAGTTGGCTTTTATAATGGGAATTTATTAGGTCAAAAGCTTACAATTCTGAGGCTGTGAAAATGTCCAAATCAAGGCAAAATCAGAGAAGCTGTCTCACCAAAGGTCAGCTGCTGGTGACCCTGGACTCCTGCCACGTGGCAAGGCACACGGAGGCATCTGCTTCTCCTCCGGGTCTTGTTTCAGCTTCAGATACACTGTCTGTGGCTTCCTCTCTCTAGGGTTCCTCTCTGAGCTCCCAGGTTCCTTCTTTTCATCTTTGCGGCTTTTTCTCTGTGTGTCTCTGTCTGTTCCTCCCATTTATAAAAGACTCTAGCAAGAGGGCCAAGACCCACCCTAGGTTAAACCTAATTGAAGTAATCCAGTCAAAGTCCCCCCAACTGAATCCAATCCAATGAAAGGGTCCCACACCCACAGGAATGGATTAGCTCCAAGAACATGATCTTTTCTGGGATCCACAAAATGCCCCAAACTGTCACACCATGTAGAGTGAAGTATTGTTATTAAAATGTCTGACTTATTAAAGTGCCAATGCATGTTAAGAATTGCCATGATGGTATCTGTGTAGCAAATAATTAATAGAGCACCTACCTTTCCACAAGTTCCCCAATTATTCTCTTCTTACTGAAAACAATTAAATAATGACTAATAAACAGAGGGTACACTCCTTATTGCTGAACCTGCATATGGGTTAAGAAGGCTGGGAAAGATATCCTATCTAAAAAGAAATATTTAAGGTACTTTATTATATTGCAAGCTCACCCAAGCCTGTTGGGTATTTGCAATTCTTAGATTCTTTTTTGGTATAGATCAGTAATATCCAATATTTGAAGGTAAATGAGGGCTATAGGTCTCTTCTGCACCCCCCACCCTCTCTACCTTATAATGAAAGCACATATTGCCACACTAACTGACATTTTCTAGCAGGCTCACAGAAAACGGTCTTGCAACTTGTACTATAAATCTTAGCTCTCTGTTTCTTTAGGAGTTCCAGGAGCACCTTGCATGAAAAATTCATTCAAGGCAGCCAACAGTGACAATGTGTAATAAATAGAACTGTCACCAAAATCATAGACATTTATTTTCCCTTAAGAGTAGCATGGGTCATACATGACACTGATTAAAGTGCTGCAGAGGATATATGTGCATCTATGGCCAGTTTTAGAATTATCTGGTAGAAAGGCTGTACTGGAGTCCTAAAAGACTGAGTTTCTGATTTTCCTTTTGCTGTGTAATCTTCACTCCTTCCTTATATAGCAGCAAAGTGTTCTTAATTAAATGTAAACAAGCATCTTACTACTTAAAATATTTTGCTTCTCCTATACTATCCCATTAACCAACTGTGCTAGTTTGAGTCTTTTGTGGACCCCAGAAAATCCAGTTCTTAAAGCAAACCTATTTGTGCCTGTAAACCCAATGTAGATGGTACTTTTTGATTAGATTCAGTGAACGGACCTTTGATTACATCACTTTGATTAGATCGCTTCAGTTAAGGGTATTTGATTAGATTGTGGGACCCAGGGTGGATCTAAATCCTTTTACTGGAGCCTTTGTAAATGGAGGACTAAAAAGCCACAGACACACACAAAAAAAGCTGCAGAGACAGAGAAAGCATGAGAGGCTGAGAGGTCATGGAGGTCAGAGGTTGGAATCAGCAGAGCACAGAGGCAAGGAAAGAGGCTCCTGAAAGGCTGAAAGAGATGAGGCCTGGTAGAGAGGGGAGAGACATGCGTTATGGCCCACAGCTGAGCTCAGGGAGAAAGTGAGTCTGGAGGAGGAGTCAGAGACCAGCAGAGCTGCCATTTTGTCCTGTCATGTGCCTGATCGCCCACAGCTACAACTTGGTGAGATAGTATCTCTGATGATGCCTTGATTTGGACATTTCCACAGCCTCAGAGTGGTAAACATTTAACCTAATAAATTCCCATTATAAAACCCAGCCCATTTCTGGTATATTGCTCCCTGCAGCTTTTAGCAAACTAAAACAACCAGATCTTATTAATTTCCGTTAAAGTTGAAGAATTAAAATTGAACTGAGAACAGAACTGAAAACAGTACAAAAGCAATGGAAAACCTATGGATCTGTAAACTATATTTAAACTGACCTAATGCTAGTTTATGTCTGAAATCCTTTTAGTGACATTTTACTTCAAGAGACACTTAAGCTATATCCTGATTCTTCTGAGTAATGTCTTGACTTTGATCAAAATCCATTAACTGGGTATTGTAGTAGTTAGCAAGAAATAATCAGAGAGACAGATAAATTAGAGTGCTGCAGAATACAGGTTAAATGAAAATTCCAAATAATTTTTCAGTATTTTAAACATTTTATGTGTGACTAAGTGCAATTAGAACATGGACGGTGCTGAATGAGCCTTACCCATTTCTGTGGGTGGATGTGATAGGCAGTTTCTAACATAGTCCCCGTGTCCTGGTGTTCATGTCCTCGTGTAATCTCCTCCTGTGGTGTGTGCATTGGACCTAGTGATTTGCTTTTAATAATAGAATATAGAAACAATGATGGGATGACACTTCTGAGATTGATCCCAAAAAACTCTGACTTCCATCTTGCCCCCCACTCCCTTGCTCTCTCCTTTGTTCCCTCTGATGGAAGTCAACTGCCATGTTGGGGGCTGCCTTATGGAGAGGCCCAGGTGGCAGGTAACTGAAGGAAGCCTCCAACTAACAGGCCACAAAGAACTGAATCCCGCCAAGAGCCAAGTGTTTGGGCTTGGAAGCAAATCTTTCCCAAGATGAGGGTTGAGATAACAGCAGACCCAGGGGGCACCTTGATTACAGCCTTGGTGAGAGAATCTGAGCTAAGCTGCACCAAGACTCCTGACTCATAGAAACTGTGAGTTACTAAATGTTTCTTGATTTAAGCTGCTATGTTTTGGGGGGTAATTTGTTAAGCACAGATAGATAACTAATGCAATAAAATGTATATGGAAAGGTGATTATAATGCCAATATAACCACATAGAGGAGTGGATGTGGCTCAAGAGGTTGGGCTCTTGCTTCCCACATGAGAGGTACCGGGTTCGGCTCCTAGTGTCTCCTGAAAAAACAAGAACAAACAACAAGCAAAACAAAACAAAAAAAAACCAACTCAGGGAAGCTGATGTGGCTGAATGGTCAAGCGCTGGCTTCCCACATACAAGGTCCAGGGTTCAATCCCCCGGACCCCAGTAACTCAAAACAAACAAACCAAACCAAACCAAACCAAACCAAACCAAACCAAACCAAAACAAAACAAAACAAAACACCACATATACATAAATCGAGACTTGGCAATTAAATGGAAATTGAAAATCTCTGTCTTGAAATTGTACTCCTATACTAGTGGCACTTTAAAGAGTATGTGAGGACTACTGGGAGCCTGACTGAACAGTGTAGAACTATGGTCCTAAAGTCATGAAGAAGTCTAGGCCGAGAAATAAGCAAGTATACAAGTTGCATTAATATTGCTTTTTGTTTTGCAATTCTTTGGCTGTGCGTTATCTTCTAAGCCAAGTCAAACTCCTGAATTCATCCATCATTCATGTCTTTGAAAATAAATTCTAAGAACAAATATTATTGACCCTAAGTGATTAAAATAAACTGGGTAAAAATGAAATAATATTAGGTTACATTATTTTTTCCTATGAAAGTAGTACATGGAAGGATTTATATTTCACTTAATTTACTGATTTTGACAGCAACTACAAAGAGAATAGCTTAGATGCATGAATGTTGTCTCATTTCCAAAAATATTGAACACTGCATTTAAAGACTTCTATTTTATTCCCCAGAAGCTTATTACTTCTCACTGTATAGACTGGGATGTGTCAATGCCCCATGTTACCTTGCACAACTTCTGGATATTTTTATGAGTGAGTAACATTTATATTAATCCCTATGGTGACAGAATCCTGACTTATTCAAGCCATTAAACTACTCAACCCTATTCATAAAAGTTAAGCAATGGTTGATCAACAGTATTCAGCTGTACAATCAACATAACACAAGTAATCAAAAAGTTTGTGCCACTAAATGATTGATTTTATGACCTTATAAGTAATAAACAGAATAATGCAGTTAGTATGATTTATATCCTAGTCATGATGTCATTGACCATTTAAAGTATTTTAGTGACCAGTAAACAGTGCACCATTTGACTGTAATCAATGTAAAACTGCTCCAGGGGGTAAAAAGAGAAGATGCTCTTAGATATTTTATTAATCATCTAGACGAAATTTCCACAGTTTGGCCATGACAAGATGTGGATATTATTCCATCAAGGTTTATGGGAAAGTCCAGCCCCCCTGGCTCTATAAGCTATCCCATGGGAATATTGTTGGTAGTATCCAAATACAGCTGGGTTCTCCCTCATGTCCTTTTACTTAGATTTTGCAGAAGCTTCTTGTGCTATCTCTTGGGATCTGAGCTGAAACATCTCAAGTTAGCAGTTCATTTCTAGTTAACCATGTATCTTGTGCCAAGAGGAGTTTTGTATTCTTCTAACATGCTAGATATTAGAGCTCATACCATATTCTAGTTGGAGGGAAGAGAAAATGAAGAAGTGTATTCTTGGAAGCATGCAACTATGATGGCATTGCTGAGCCCACTTCTCACCCACATGCCAAAATGAAACAGCATTCTTCCAAGACCTACCTTGTGTCCTCACTGACATCTCTGGAAATGTAGACCACATCTTCCTCTAAATTAACTTATCACAAAAGCTGTGGCCCCCGTGACTGACAAACTATGGGACTTCCGTGCCTGTCTCTGAGAGATGGTCAGTGAAGGGTTTGGTTAGGTCATCAAGAGGGTGCTGTTAATATATACAGGAAAAGAGAGCAGAGAGGTCCAGATAGCTAACTGCTCACAGTATTCCACTTGTTTGGAATCCTATGCTTCCTAAAAGTAATGTAAGAGCAGCTTGTGGAAATGGCATAAAACTGAGAGTCAAGAAGCTGTAGTTTAAATCCTGGATTTGTTAATTATTTGCTATGTGATCTTTGGCAAATTGGCAACCATCCACAGATGTTAATTTTCTCATTTGTAAAAGGGGAATGATTATACATTTTTAATAGGATTGTTTTAAGATTCAAATTTTATGTCTAATATAGTGCTTGACATAGTTTAGGCCTGTAATGAATATTAGCTGTTACACAGAATGACTCAGCTCATGAAACTGTGGACCAGGCCCTAACCATAATAATAATTAGTAACTAATATCTGTGTACTGTCTTCCAGGTTACAGAATACTTTCATATGTGCTATCTCATTTGAAACAGCAGGAGAGAAGTTCAGAGTGAGAAATGTGGCTATCACAGATAAAAAGTGGCAGAGTTGGCACTTAAAAGCACACTATCTGACTCTAAATCCCACGTTTTTACCACAAAAAAGCTCTGCCTATGCAGAAATATATTCTTCCTCTGAACTGTTATGAAGTAGTGTTTTCACTACTCATTTGACAAAATTAAACAGTAATTTTTTCAAATGGATCTCTGCTCTGTTTTCCCAGTGACTTAGGGGCAGGCACCATACGTTATGAATCTGTAGGCCCCACAATGTCCTAGCTTAGTGCCTGCTCTGAGAAAGCATTCAATAAAATTACATTGATGTATCAGTGGGATGTCTGTGGTTATAAACAACTGAGATAGATGATTCCCACTAATCTAAGCAAGAAGGAATCTACTGAAAGGCTGTTATGGATTTACATAATTTATGGAAAGTTGAGGAACCAGACTGGGAAACAGGTTCTTCCAAGGCTGTTCTGGAGGTAGAAGCAGGACAATGGCTTATCATAGGGAAAGTGAGGTCAGGGCCCTGCAACTTGGGGAAATAATGTTAACCATTTTCAATTTCTATGTCACATTGTTCAAGAATCATATTTCATGGGGGATGGATGTGGCTCAAATGGTTGGGTGTCCGTCTCCCATATGGCGGGACCTGGGTTCGATCCCCAGGACCTCCCAGTAAAAAAAAAAAAAAAAAAAAAGACTCATATTTCAGGGAGTGAGTATTTAAATGACTCATCCTGGATCATGGGTCTGTCCCTTGTCTAGAGGAAGATTAGTACCTGATTACAGGCCACCATCCCATATCCAATGGGGTAATTACTCATTACCTCAACAGGAAATTTGGGTGCTGTTTGAAAGAAGTAGATCTGGGAAGTCAATCCCTTAGTCCTCAAAGACAAACAAATGGTCGACTACAAGATCTGTTAAATCACTTAAAAAATAAAGCCTTGTTAGCTGTTTTCAATTTTGCATGGATCCTGGAAGATGGGATGTGGTTAATGAATGATCTGGATCTATAAAGTAAAGCTTATTTTAAGTATTTTCTAGGATGTGTGGTCCTATATGTTCAGTTTTCATTTTCTGAGATCTTAAACCATACAGATGTGTTTGGAGAAAGCATAATTACATATAATCTGGTTGAACATGTACTGTCATTTCTGTCGTTACTGAGAAAATTTTGAATCTTCCATTATTTATCACATTGGCTTTCTCTATCAATAATCACATGAATCACAATAACTACAAGTTGTTGAACAAATACTATATTGCTGGCACTGAGCTAGATGCTTTACATTTGTTACATTTCGCAATCCCTAAACAGTAGGTACTCTTAGTTTCATTTTACAAGTAAGAAGATGAAGGCTTAACAAGATTAATGAATTTGCCTTAGGCCATTCAGAAGTTAAGTAGTTCAGTTCAGATTCAAATCCAGGCTCCTCTCACTAAATCATTCTATATCTTGATATCAAGGACTTTTATATTATAACTTAATTATGAATTAAAAAATATGGTATGGCATATTCATGGCACATTTTACCATCTTTTTCCACTTACAAAATACATTTCATAGCTGAATAGAATATGACTAGCAGAAATAAATAGTGCTGAAATAGAGTATGGTAATTTATATATATGGAAGAAATGAAAGGTTAATCATATTGTAGATTTTATAATAAATAATATGCTATATAAACAAGTTAAGTGTTATATATTTTTGATCTTACAGAAGAAAAAAAACCTTTTTAGGTATTTTAAAATCATTTCACAAGGTCCCAGAAGGCTGGTATATGGGTTTACATACTTATAATTCATAATAATATAACAGATTTTTCCATCCAAGGTGTCTAGGCAAAAGAATTATATTTGCTTAATGGATTTTATTTTATTATAGACATTTCAATACAGATAATTTACACCTTTAATCTTTACAAGAAGGAATCCTTGCATTTGAGACTCTAGACTTGCTTATAACCTGGCTAAATGAGAGTACATTTTCCTAGAGTTTCGAATGTGAAAAAAAAATTGTCACATCTTTCCTATGCAAATGAAGCAAAATTGACTTCTGCTTGATGGGAAACAATTTTCAGAGGACCGGGATACTATTCATGAACATAATAAAAACGATGACAACAACTAGCAACCACTGGATGTTTATTCACATATTCTGCTTAGTACTTTAAATGCATCATTGCATTTAATCCTCACAACAACTGCATTGACTTTAAATTTTAAAACTTTAGTTAAAGTTCCTTTTGTTTCCATGTTGGAGGACATTTCTGTATAAAATCCATCAAGAGATGTTCAGAAAAAAAGACAGAGTGTCTGAGCTTCTATAAAAGGTGTTTTGCTGTGTTCTTTTATTCATTTAAAAGGGAGAGGGAGAAAAAGGAAAAGTTTATGGAACTCTTTATAGGCTCTGGGATGGTTTAGTGGTGTCAAGGGAGAAACAGGAAAGTCTTAGAAGTTGAGTATGTACTCATGAAGCTGCTCCATCTTGGGGCTGGTTTGTTCAAGATTTTAAATAATGTCAGCTGTATGTGCTTGGCAAGTGAAATGAGAGAAGACTGCATCCTAGGTCCCATTTGTAGGACCCTTCGCCCTGGGTGGAGGTGCTAACCTCCTCATCTATCCATGGGATCTCCCCCCACATTCACCCTGGACACTATGGACCTTCTACCTTGATGGCATTGCAATTGAACATTGCCTGTAATTTTTTTTTTTCTCTAGGCTCTCTCTCACCCCCAATTTATACATAACATTTTTGACTAATGCATTTCTTTGCCATAGTTTTAAGTGATTTAAAAAGTGAATAGATACAACTATTACCCCCTAAAGGAAAATATTTCACCCAAGGAACTTATATATATTTTAAAAAGTATAAAGGTATACACACATACTTTTATTCCTCAAAGGAAAAAAGAACCTTCTCATTTTATGGATCAGAAAACTTGAGGTTAAGTAAAGCTAGAAGAGGATGGACTTGGGATTTGAATACAAGTCTGTCTGGCCAGAGTAGATCTGAAGCAGGCTTCAAATAGGGAATCAATAGATGGATCTGGAACCTGGCAAGAAGTCCACGTGGATATTGATACCCGCAAGATGGCTGCTGGAAGACCCTCAAGAGATTTCTGCCATCTGGAATGAGATTCCCGGAGATTCCCAGGAGACGCCCCGGATAGTCTCCAGGGACATTATCATTGGGCCCACCTGGGGAATTGATGGATGGGGTAAATCCATCAAAACAGCAAATAGCTGGGACTCCTCCCACGCCATTAGCAAAGGGGTGGAATAACTAATGGTTTAAAAAGCAAGCACAAAGGTCAAATCTTCCCTGAGTCCCTCTTGGCTTTTGTGCCTTGTTCTCACCTGCATGGAACAACACGTAAGTAAAACCTGGGCATTTATAATCTATAATGGGAAATGGTAGTCTATAAACCAGCCTTCTTTATCACTCTTCAGCCCCTTCCTCTCTTTGGGACCCATGATCTGTTATTTTCTCCCATTTCTCCTTCCTCCCTACCTTAATAAATTACTGGCGTAACTAACCCGTGTTACCTGTGGTCCTGAAATTCATTTCTGCAGCATAATCAAAGAACCTAGACAAAATCTGGTAACAGATCTGTGATGAATAATATTATCATTACTGGTTTGAACAATGAATCAGTACTTACTACTTAACAGTGGATAAAATACAAGTGAGGAATATTACACACAAAAAAATAGTTCCTAGAGGAATTTCTATTTTGTGTTTAAGATTCCCTCACTCATTCTTTAGAATAGATCACGGAGCCTTAAAACATCACAAATGAGTTAAATCTACAAATTTATTCCCAGGAAGTGAGTGCTTGGGAATAAATCTGATGTCTATTTGGGAGTTTAACATTTTCTCAACAAACTCTAAAAATAAAAGTAACCCTTCATTGTCAAATTCCTTACATCACTGTACAAAAAGTTTTACTTTGTGATTCCTGGAAATGCTAACTCATGTTTCTCTCATTGGCAGCTACAAATCATAACATATTTGAAAAACTTCTGAAAGAACTTTTTTAGTGGAAACAGTCTTTTAATATGAAGATGCTTTACTGACTAAAATAAAAACACATGTGGCTTTTAATTTTAAGTTTTAAAATTTTAGGTGTCTAAAAATACCTGTAGGGGTTAGGCATGTTTAGGTGTCCATAAAGCACTAATTTTCTAGTAACAGAGGTGGAGGTTAGTGGCAGATTCTTCTTCCTTTTTTTCTTTCTTAGGGAAGTTGTGGGTTTACAGTACAATCATGCAAAAATACAAGATTCCCTTATACTACCCTAACACCAACACCTTGCACTGGTGTGGAGTATTTGTTACAATTGATGACAGCACATTTTTATAATTGTACTATTAATTAAAGTCAATGGTTTAACTTAGGGTTCACTGTGTAATAGAGTTCCATGGTTTTTAAAAAAAATTTATTCTGTTACCATAGATATAATCTAACATTTCCCCTTTTAATCATATTTGGATATATGTTTCAGTGCTGTTAATTGCATTCAAATTGTTGTGCTACTATCACTACCACCCAATACCAAAGCATTTCCATCATTCCAAATGGGAACCCTGTGCATTTTAAGCCTTCTCTTCCCTATTCTCACCCCAACCCCTAGTAACCTCTATTCTAGATTCTGACTCTATGAGTTTGCTTATTCTAATTGTTTCAAATCAGTGATATCATACGATATTTGTCCTTTTGTGTGTGGCTTTTTTCACCCAACATGATGTCTTCAGGGTTCATCCATGTTGTCTCATGTATCAGGACTGCATTCCTTTTTATGCCTGAGTAGTATTCCATTGTATGTATATACTACATTTTATTTATCCATTCATCTGATGATGGACACTTGATTTGCTTCCATATTTTGGCAACTATCAATAATGCTGCTATGAACATCAGTGTGAAAATATCTGTTCAAGTCCCTCCCTACTTTTAATTCTTTTGAGTATATGTCTAGTAGTGGATTGCTGGGCCATATGGTAGTTCTATACTTAGCTTTCTGAAGAACCACAAAACTCTTTTCCACAGTGACTGTACCATTTTAAATTGCCACCAGCAATGAATGAGTGTTCCTATTTCTTTGCATCCTCTCCAACACTTGTTATTTTCTGTTTTTAAAATTAAAAATAAATTTTCTTAGCAGCCTTTCTAATGGGTGTGAAATGGTATCTCATTGTGGTTTTGATTTTCATTTCCCTCATGGCTACTGATGCTGAGCATCTTGTCACATGCTTTCTGGTCATTTGTGTATCTTCTTTGAAGAGTTGTCTGTTTAATACTTTTGCCCATTTTTTATATTGGGTTGCTTGTATTTTTGTTGTTAAGTTGAAGGATTTCTTTATACATTCTGGATATTAATCCTTTATCAGACATGTGGTTTTCAAATATTTGCTTCCACTGTATAGGCTGTATTTTTACTTTCATGATAAAGTCCTTTGTGAACCAAAGTTTTAAATTTTGACGAGGTCCCTTTATCTATTTTTTTCTTTTGTTGCTTGTGCTTTGGGTATAAAGTTTTAAGAAAGCAGAGCAGCAGATTCTTTACCTCCTCCTTATGGCTCCTCTATATGGCTTTATATAGAAATCCAAACTCACAAGGTATGGATAAAATGAAAAGGCTTTATTGCTACCAGCTATCCCTATTCTCTTTGGGATCCAGTGGAGAGGAAGAAGGGTGTTCTGGCTAAAGAGAGGTGATGAGGGTTATAACTTATTTTTATTCCAAGGTGAATTCAGCTCATGCCAATGTTGGAAAAGAGAGTCCGTTCCTTTAGGCAGCCTGAGGAGACCTAAAGGAAACTGGGATTTACAGTTGGTTTGGTGGAATCGCTTCCATCAGTGAGAAGAAGCATTGACAGTGAAGGCATGGACCTGATGTGGGCTTTGTGGCCTCAGGCTTATCAGCCATGGTGGCCACTAGGCAACAGGGCCAGTTGGTGTCCTTATTGACACTTATTCAGACTAGCCAAGCCTCTGGGGACTTGGCTGCCCAAGCACAAGTAACTCACCAGTTCTTTGAAATATGTAGTGACAGTCAATCATACTCTTATGGCTCAAACATAGAATTGATGCCTAAATTAAAAGAGCTACATTATTAATTTATATTCTGCCAGCTTAGTATCTGAGTACTTCAAGTACTTTATGGGACAATATATGATGCCTAGGGAAAGAAAATGTAAGTATTAATTGTCATTTTCTTAGGAAGACTCAATCAGGCCTCTTTTTGGTAACTTACCAAGATACAGTTTGCATTAACAAAGATATTTCATGTAACTTTGTGTACCCTACCTGCCAGTTCTCATTTTCCCCATAGCTCTTTCCTCCTACATTGTTCTTTAAAAAAATGTTCCTCCTCACTTAAGGGATTTTTTTATACTGCTACACAATTTAATTCTTACTTTTCTCTTCATTATGTCATTAATATTTTCTATATTGATTTTAATTTAAGAAGCACTTTTTATTGTGGAGAAGATATGACAAAAAGCAAATGGAAAAAAAATGTAGGGATGGTAGTATTTTTGCCATACTCTTCTTTAAAGCATTTGCGAGTACACAGATTGTCCATTTTATTTCATTTTATTTTCATCCATTTTATATTATTGTATAAGTCTTTAAGGGATGGAATTGTGTCTTCCTTTATAATAAGAATATAAGTTAGTTAGTTTTCGTGGATAAAACAAAACACAAACAATTTCTCCATCAAGATCTGGTGGAGAAATTAAACAATAGCCCCATGTGAGGAATTAAACAATATCCCTCCTCTTGGCGCCTTGTATCAAATACCTTGCTAAGGATTTGCACACAGTCTCATTTATTCTCAAACAACTCTGTGTGAAGGTAACTGTCATGATTCCTATTTTATAGCCAGTAACACTGAGGCTCAGAGAAGTTATAAGTAACTTATCCTTACTGAAGTTTGCATAGATAGTAGGCAGCCACTGACAGTTTAAAAAAGAAAATTTACTGAGATATAATTTGCAACCACAAAATTTACCCTTCAAAGTGGTTTTTAGTGTTTTCACAACATTGTGCAACCATCAGCACTATCCGATTCTGGAACATTTTCATTACCCAAAAGAAACCCAGTACCCATTAGCAGTCACTCCCTATTCGCACTTTGCTCCAGTCCCAGATAACTGCTGGTCTATTTTCTGTCTCTATGGATCTCCCTGTTCTGGACATTTCATATAAATAGAATCATACAATGTGTGGTCTTTTGTGTCTGGCTTCTTTCACTTAGCATAATGTTCTCAAGCTTCCTTCATGATGCAGCAAGAATAAAAACGTCATTGCTTTTTAAGATGGAATAATCTTCCCATGTAGGTCTTTTTAAACATTATTGGTGATTGCATAACATTGGAAGAGTGGATATGCCATAATTAATAGTATTCCATGAAAATTTAAATTGTTTCATCTTTTTGTTTCTATTACAGATTATGCTGAGAACTACTTGTATGTAATTTTCTCCAGATTTGGAATTATTTCCTTAGGACACATTCCCAGAAATGGAAATCTTGAGTATGGATATTACAACCTAATATAAAATTACTTCTAAATGAATTTTATGAACTTATGCTTTCACTGACAATATATGAGCATTCCCATTGCCTCCTATGCTTGCCAGCTTTATAAACTATGACTAGTAAAATTTGGTAGATCAAACTTTTTTTACTGGTAGGACAGAATATTTTTACATGTTTTTAAAATTTACTTTTCAATGAATTGCCTTTCGTTTTTTCTATAGAGAATCTTCTGTGAGTTTTGTTTTGTAATTTGTAGAAATTCCTTATATTACAAAAACCCCAAATCTTTGTCAATCAGTTGCCTGTAATTTTGGTAACCTCTTGTTTATCTTAAAATTATTTTATGATTCAGAAATTTTCATTTAATCATAGCAAATATTTGCCAGAGTTTACTTTTTGGATTTTCATACTGTGTATTAACTTAGAAAGTCCTTTTTCCTTCAGAAGTCTGTTAAATTTTACTTTATCTATTTTTGGAGTTGATTTTTATTAATTATATGAAAAACTAAATTGATGATTTATCAAATTCTTAATCAATTACCTACAAAACATTTACTGGATAAACCTCATCTTTATTGATTTGTGATGCTTCCCTCATCATTTAAGTTTATGTGCAACTTGACTATTTGTTCTGTTCTATTTTGTGTGTCCATTCTTAGGTCAAAATTACCGTTATAAGTATGGCAACTTTAAATTGCATTAATATTTAGTAGTGTGAGTACCTTATTCTTTCCCTCTTTTTAAAAAATTATTTACTATCCTTGCTTTTATTTTATTTTATTTTTTGAGGTACCGGGACTGGGGATTGAATCCATGACCTCATATGTGGGAAGCCAGTGCTCAACCACCAAGCCACATCGGCTTCTCTGAGTTGGCTTCCTCATTTGTTTTTGTTTTTTTCCGGAGGCACCTGCAACCAAACCCGGGACCTCTCATGGGAGAGGCAGGCGCTCAACTGCTTGAGCCACATCTGTTCTTCCTTGCTTTTTTACTGTCCTTATATTCATTTTTCAAATGAATTTTGGAATAATTTTATCAAATTCCAAAACTCCTGCTTGAACAGGTAGAACTTCTATAAATCTACGTATTTATTTTGGAAGAACTGATAGCTTGGAAATGTTTGCTTTTTTCCAAATAGGTATATGGTATTCCTTTCCATTAATTCAATAAAAAATAATTCATTTGGAGCCTGTAGTTTTCCTTAATTTTAGCTGTCATCTTGTCTTAATCCTAGGCTTCAGTTCAGTGTTAGACAATGAAACATTTAAGGGTGGAAGGAAACTGGAAACACATAAATTTTTCTTTATTTTCTTATCTCAAGCATACTATGAAGCAAATTTACTTAGCCCTCCCCACCAAGATTAAATTAAGTATATATAGTGAAGGAATTTCAACCCACCACCAACTTAGGTGTGTATTTTTTAAAAAATAAAAATTTTAGTATAACTACAATGCAACTTTCCTTTTTTCATGACTCATCTGAATTTCTCTTTCCAGTTCCCACTCTGCGTCTTGGTAGAACACTTCTTACAACTCCAGGCAAATTTAGGCATTTTAAGTTTAATCTCATCCATCTTGGAATTTGCCCTTCTCTTCTGCCCTGGAATAGTATCAAAGTTTCAGGATGCTTACATATTCTCTCATGACACTAATGGAGTCAGCCACCAGGCAAGATTTGGCATCTGTCCACTCTGGGATAGGCTGAAAAGTACACAGTCCCATCTAGTGCTCCGCTGACACCCACCAAGCTTCTACTTATTTCCTAGTACTTGGCCATTTCAACTCTACCCTCACGTGCCTTGATAGCATAGGAAATCTGCAGGGCAGCAAGGCTCACGGTCCCTCAGCAATCAGATTTCCAAATGTGCCTGGGGGCTTTATCACTTGACAGTTTTGTTTTGTTTTTTTTTTAATCTAAGGGAGAAGAGCCAGAATTCAAGGCAAACTTCTCAGAGACCCCCAGTCATGCCTGTCTTGCTTCCTCTCTAATTTTGTTGTTTAAGTCCCAGGCCAGGAAAAGTAATTCTCTCTCCTTCTATATCAGAAGGGTTAAAATAGATGGGCAAGTATTTTTCAAACCTGTTGTTCATACTAGGAACTTAGCTGTGTTTAGCAGGAGTGAGGGAGAAATTGAATCAAATAATGGATTGAAGGAACCAAAAAAAAAAAAAAAAAAATCATGCCAATACTTCATAATATCAGTTCTTTGCTGTGTGTCTATGAAGAATTCAATATGCATGGATTCAATGCTGGAAGGCTACATCCCAAGATATTGATTGTGGTTATTTCTAGAACATGGGATTACAAGACCAAAGGGGGGTGGCAACTCTCATTATTTATATTATACACTTTCAAAAAAGAAAAAAAGACATATTGATATTATAGATCATTTTTACTGTCTCTATATGTTTTTATGCCTTTACCATATTTGCCTGCATAAAAGTAAATTTACTTAGCCAAAATACAATAACCAAAGATAAGGAACAAAATAAAACTCAGTAAAAGACAAGGGTAATATTTATCATATATAGAAAGCTTTTATAGTTTAAACACACACACAACTGAGTGGGGGAAAATGTGCAAAGGATAAGAACAGACAATTGACAGAGAATAAATCCATAGACAATAGGTGTATAACAAAAGGCTCAAACTTACTAGTATTCAGGGAAATGCAAAACAAAGTGCCACTGGCATACCATTTTCACCCACAAGCCTGGGGAGGGAGGGAAATTAGAGAAGCTGTAGAACTTATTACTGGTGGAAATGTGGGGAAAGGTGAACTTCCAAGGAGAGGAAGGGGTATTTCAGCCTTTAGGGAAAGCAAACTGGAAATATCTATTAAAATTAAAAATACATAAACCCTTTGATACAGCAATTCCACTTCTGGGGAATCTGTCCTATAGACATAAAAGCCAGTTTGGGGGAGTGGATGTGGCTCAAGCAGTTGAGCACCTACTTCCCACATGGGAGGTCCCGGGTTTGGTCCAGTGCCTCCTAAAAACAAAGGAACAGACAGTAATCAAACAGGTGAGAAAACGAACTCAGGGGAGCCAATGTGGCTCAGTGGTTGAGTGCTGGCTTCCCACATACAAAGTCCTGGTTTCAATCCCCAGCCCTGGTACCTAAAAAAAAAAGCCAATTTGGGAGAACATGCTTATAAGATGATCATTGCAGCATTTATCAGAAGAGGTTAAGCATGGAAACAAAATGAATGGCCATTAATAGACAATGACTGAGTAATACATCCATGTGATAGAATATTACGTAGCTGTTGTAAAAAATAAAGTGATACACCAGATGATTTTGAGAGGTATTATTAGCAAGAAAGCGAGAGGTAGAAAACTGTATGCAATCACTTTTGTAAAAAGAGAGATAAACCTCTGTATTTGGAAATCCCATATATTTATACATATAGTATTATAGATGCAAGAAAAACTGCACATTGATTCATCAGGCTGACTCACAGGATGCATGAGAATGATTTATACTAAGCTGTTAATATGGCTTATCCTGGTGGTAGGTGGAAGGGCTGATATGAGGGGTGTCGGGAGAAGAGTGATGGGGAAATCCAAGTCCAAACAGAAAAGAAAGAAAAAAATACTGACTTAAAAAAAATCCACGAAGTGATCATATTTGTATATTTATATAAAATTGTTTATGTGGGGGTGTATGCATTTGCTAGGCTGTGGAAATGCAGATACCATAAAATGGGTTGGCTTTTACAATGGGATTTATTAATTTAGGAGCTTATAATTCTGAGGCCATGAAAGTGTCCAGATTAAAGCATCATCAGAGATGCTTTCTCACAGAGGTGTAGTTGTGGGCACATGACAGGGCACAGTGGGAGTCTACTCATTTCTCCCCTCTCCTCCTGTCCTCATTGCTTTCAGTTTCTGTCTAAGCTGTCTCCCTCTCAACTTCTGGCTTCTGGGGCCTTCTCTCTCAGCTTCTGTGTTCCTTTCTGATAATTAAGAATTTCAGGAATAAGAAACTAGGTTAAATCAGTGCCTGAGAGAAATCCCAAATTTCCTGGGCAATCAAAAAAGTATGACACAGCCGAGAGGAGAAAGGGACAAAGGAGGGGAATTGTGATGACAGAACTGTGAGTTTAAACCAGTGGCTGCCACTGCCAGTACCACCCCCCACACTAAAGACACTACAGAATTCTCAGGCCTCTGGGCTGGTCACTACAGACAAAGGGGGCTCCAGGGATCTACCACCCCAGGAAAGGGGAGAGAGAGGGACACAGCCTAAGGCTGACTCAGCTTTTTACTCACAAATTTGTTCTGTTGTGTCCCAGGAGCCCTTGTAGGCTGGGTGGGGCTGTGTCATTGTTTGCCTTGGGAGCCTGCAAGGGGCTAAAGGTATACAATCTCCCAATCTCCTTCTCTACTAACTGGGACTGATTGTTGAGGACTTAGAGGGGAGTGGAAATATATCCTAGCCAGGAAAAGGGAGGGGGTTGCCAGAAAAAGCTGGAGAGCTGTCTCTGAGAAAATTTGAATTACAAGGCTCCTAGCCTCCAGACAGGAAGCTCTATCACATTGATCCCACTCTATGTTGCAACAAATACACTCTGACTAGGCATTGAACTGAGAGCTGCCAAAGAGTGCCATATGCTGGCAGACCAAGGAAGTGCATGAGAGAAAATTAAAAATAATTAGGAGAGGCTTTTTCTGGCCTCTATAGCCTCCCTCCCCAAGGCCCTAGGAAGTGAGTCTACAACCAATCATTAGGTCCAGTGACCAGTTTTGAGCAGCCAGCAGGAACAATCCTAACAATCCAGGTCGAGCCAAGAATCAAAGAGCAGTGGTAACATACCGCCTCCTGTCACTAAACCCCTACGAAAGAGAAAGAATTGAACATCTAAGTAAACTACATTGCAATCAGGTACCTAGACATCAGCAAAAAATTATGAGCCATACTAAGAAAATAGGAGACAAGGCCCAAGAAAAGGAATATATCAAAGCCCCAGAAGAGATGAAGAATTTGACAGAACTAATCAGTGAGATGTGCACAAATTTCCAAAATCAAATTAATGAGTTGCAGGACAATATGGTTAAAGAGATAAAGTACATCAAGAAGACATTGAGCAAATGCAAAGAAGAATTTGAAATCCTGAACAGAAAAGTAACAGAGCTCATGGGAATGAAAGACATAATAGATGAGATAAAAAACACATTAGGGTGGGAAGCGGCTGTGGCTCAATCAGTAGGGCTCCCGTTTACCATATGGGAGGCCCCGGGTTCGGTTCCCAGGGCCTCCTGGTGAAGGCAAGCCCGCTCGCACGGCATGGTTAGCTGACCCAGCGAGCACAAGCAGCAAGGGGGGCATAAATGAATAAATAAATAAAATCTTAAAAAAAAAAATTCTTATTAAAACAAACAAACAAACAAACAAAACACATTAGGGGCATACAACAGCAGACTCGAAATGATAGAAGAAAGAATAACTGATACAGAAGACAGAACAGCTGAAATTGAAGAAAGGAAAGAAGAGAGGGAGAAAAGAATGGAAAGAATTGAGCAGGGTCTCAGAGAGTTGAATGACAACAAGAAACACAACAACATATGTTGTTCCAGAAGGATTTCCAGAAGGAGAAGAGAAGGGAAAAGGGGCAGAAAGAGTATTTGAGGAAATAATAGCTTCAAATTTCCCAATACTCATGAAAGAAATGAACTTACATGTCCAAGAAGCGCACTGTACCCCAATCAGAATAAATCCGAATAGACCTACTTCAACACACATACTACTCAGAATGTCAGATATCAAAGATAAAGAGAAAATTCTGAGAGAAGCAAGGGAAAAGCAAACTATGATGTACAAGGGATGTCCAGTAAGACCTAGCGCAGATTTCTCTTCAGAAACTGTGGAGGCAAGAAGACAGTGGTATGATACAATTAGGATACTGAAAGAGAAAAACTGCTAGCCGAGAATTCTTTATCCAGCAAAATTGTCCTTCAAATATGAAGGTGAATATAAAGTATTCACAAACAAACAGAAACTAAGAGAGTTTGCAAAAAAGAATTAACCTTTGCAGGAAATATTAAAGGAAGCCTTAGAACCTGAAAGAAAAAGAAGAGAGACACTTGGAGGAGAGAATAGAATAAAAATAATAGCAGAAAAGAGTAAAACGGCAGGCAAAAATATGATAAAACATATGAAAAACAAAGAATAAAATGGTGGAAGTAAATAGTGCATTTACAGTAATATCATTGAATGTGAATGGATTAAACTCCCCAGTCAAAAGATACAGGCTGACAGATGGATAAAAAAACATGAGCCATTCACATGCTGCTTATAAGAAACTCATTTTAGACCCAGGGATACAAAATGCCTGAAAGTGAAAGGTTGGAAAAAGACACTCCATGTAAATAATAACCAAAAAAAAAAAAAAAAAAAAAAAAAAAAAAGGGGGGGTAGATATACTAATATTATATAAAACAGACTTTAAATGCAAAAAAGTTATAAGAGATACAGAAGGCCATTATATATTAATAAAAGGGACAATCCACCAGGAAGATGTAACAGTCATAAATATTTATGCACCTAACCAAGGTGCCCCAAAATACATGAGACAAACACTGGGAAAACTGAAGGGAGAAACAGACATCTCTACAATAATCATTGGTGACTTCAACATGCCACTCACATCATTAGATAGAACAACGAGATAGAAGATCACAAGGAAACAGAGAACTTGAACAGTAAGATTAATGAGTTAGACCTAACAGACATATACAGAACACTGCATCCAAATTCAGCAGGTTATACATTCCTCTCAAGTGCCCATGGATCTTTCTCCAGGATAGACAACATGTTAGGGCCAATGCAGCTCTCAATAAATATAAAAAGACTGAAATTATACAAAACACCTCCTCAGATCATAATGGAATGAAACTGGAAATCAATAATAGACAGGAAAAAAGTAAATTTGCTAATGTGTGGAGGCTGAACAACACACTCCTAAATAATCAGTGGGTCAAAGAAGAAATTGTAAGTGAGATCAGTAAATATATTGAGACAAATGAAAATGAGAACACAACTTATCAAAACTTATGGATACAGTGAAGGCAGTCTTGAGAGGGAAATTTATACCCCTGAATGTCTATATTAAAAAAGAAGAAAGAACTAAACTCAAAGATTTAACTGAACAACTAGAGAAACTAGAAAAAGAACAGCAAACCAATCCCAAAGCAAGCAGAAGGAAAGAAATAATAAAGATTAGAGCAGAAATAAATGAAATTGAGAACAAAAACAAATAATAGGGAAAAACAACAAAAAACAAAAGCTGGTTCTTTGAGAAGATCAATAAAATTGACAAACCCCTAGCTAGACTAACAAAGAAAAAAAGAGAGAAGATGCACATAAATACGATCAGAAACAAAAGGGGGGAAGTTACAACTGACCTCACAGAAATAAAAAGAATCATAAGAGAATATTATGAGAAACTGTATGCCAACAAACTAAACAACCTAGATGAAAGGGTCAAATTCTTAGAAATGCACAACCAACCCACATTGATACTACAAGAAATACAAGAACTTAACAAATGAATCACATTTAAAGAGATTGAATCCGACATCAAAAATCTCCTGGCAAAAAAAGTCCAGGACCAGATGGCTTCACAGGTGAATTCTACCAAGCATTTTAAAAAGAATTAACACCAATCCTGTTTAAACTCTTCCGAAAAATTGAAGAGGAGGGAAAGCTACCCAACACATTTTATGAAGCCAACATTACCCTAATACTAAAGCCAGATAAAGATACTACAAGAAAAGAAAATTACAGACCAATCTCTCTAATGAACATAGATACAAAAATTCTTAACAAAATACTTGCAAATAAAATCCAAAAGCATATCAAAAGAATTACACATCATGCACCAAGTGGGATTTATTCTTGGTATGCAATGCTGGTTCAACATAAGAAAATTGATTAACATAGTACACCACATTAACACACTGAAAGAAAAAAACCACACATGATAATCTCAATTGACACAGAAAAGGCACTCAACAAAATCTAACATTATTTTTTTATAAAAGCACTTCAAAAGATGGGAATAAAAGGAAAATTCCTCAATATGATAAAAGGCATGTATGAAAAACCCACAGCCAACATCATACTCAATGGGAAAAGTTTGAAAGCTTTCCCTCTAAGATCTGGAACAAGACAAGGATGCCCACTGTCACCACTGTTATTCAATATTGTACTAGAAGTTCTAGTTATGACAATCAGACAAGAAAAAAAAAAATTAAAGGCATCTAAATAGAAAAAGAGGTAGTAAAACCCTCACTGTTTGCAGATCACCTGATTCTGTATTTAGAAAATTTTGAAGTATCCATTGCAAAGTTACTTGAGCTAATAAATGAATTCAGCAATGTGGCAGGATACAAGACCAACATGCAAAAATCAGTAAAGTTTTTGTACACTAGTACTGAACAATCTGAGGAGGAAATCAGGGGGAAAATTCCATTTTCAATAGCAGCAAAAAGACTCAAAAACCTAGGAATTAATTTAACTAAAGAAGTACAGGATTTACATGCAGAAAACTACAAAACAATGCTAAAAGGAATTTTTTAAAACCTAAACAAATGGAAAGTTATTCATGGATTGGAAGACTAAATATTGTGAAAGTGTCAATCTTATTCAAACTGATTTATAGATTCAATGCAATACCAATCAAAACCCCAGCAGCTAACTTTATGGAATTAGAAAAGGCAATTAAAAAATTCATTTGGAAGGGAAAGTGCACCTGATAGCCAAAAGCATTCTAAAATAGAAGAGTGACATAGGAGGAATTTCAATGCCTGACCTTGAAACATATTACAAAGCTATAGTGGTCAAAATAGCATGGTACTGGCATAAAGATAGACACATCGATCAGTGGAATAGAATTGAGAATCCAGAAATAAACCCTTATCAATAACTGTTTTTTGACAAATCTACCAATTTAATGTTAATGGGACAAAACAGTCACTTCAACAAATGGTGCTGGGAGAACTGGATATCTATAATGAAAAGAATGAAGGAGGATCCCTATCTCACTCCCTATGCAAAAATAAAATCAAAATAGATCAAACACCTAAATATAAAAGCCAGGACCATGAGACTCCTAGAAGAAAATGTAGGGAAACATCTTCAAGACCTTGTAGTAGGTAGTGGTTTCTTGGACCTTAAAGCCAAAGCACGTGCAACAAAAGAAAAAATAGATAAATGGGACCTCCTCAAAATTAAACACTTTTGCACCTCACAGAACTTTGTCAAAAGGTTGACAAGGCAGCCAATTCAATGGGAGAAAACATTTGGAAATCACATATCTGATAAGGGTTTAATATCCAGGATATATAAAGAGATGTTACAACTCAACAATAAAAAGACAAACGACCCAATTAAAAAATGGGCAAAAGACTTGAACAGACATTTGTCCAAAGAAGAAATACAAATGTCAAAAACCACAAAATACATAAAGAAATGCTCAACATCACTAATGATTAGGGAAATGCAATTCAAAACTACAGTTGGATATCATTTCACCCCTATCAGAATGGCCACTATTTAAAAGACAGAGAACTACAAGTGTGGAGAGGATGTGGAGAGATAGGAACACTTCTTCACTGTTGGTGGGAATGCAGAATGGTACAACCACTATGGAGGACTGTTTGGCAGTTCCTAAGGAAGTTTAATAGAAATTTGCCACATGACCCTCCAATACCACTGCTGGGTCTATTCAAGTCTTTCCCAAAATAATTGAAAGCTGGCTCTCAAACAGATATTTGCACAACAGTGTTCATAGTGGTCTTATTCACAATTGCTAAAAGATGCAAGCAATGCAAGTGTTCATCAACAGATGAACAAATGTCTGTATATATAAAATGGAATATTATTCAGCCATAAGAAGGAATAAAGTTGTGAACAGCATAGATGAACCTTGAAGACATCATGCTGAGAAAAGTAAACCAGACACAAAAGGACAAATATGATGTCAATGATTTGAAATGATTAGAACAGGCAAATTCACAGAATCAAAAAGTAGAACACAGGTTACTGGGGACAAGGGTTGTGGGTAGAGAACGGGGAGTTAATTCTTATTTGGTACAGAGTTTCTATTTGGGTAATAGAGACGTTTTGGTAATGGATGGTAGTGATGGTAGTACAACATTGTGAATGTAATTCATACTACTGAAATATTTTAATGTGGTTATGTAATGGAGATTTTTAAACATAGTAACACTGATGGAAGTTCCTAAGGCCCACAAAACCTGCTTAAAACAATACCCCGGATATGCATCCGTCCCTGGCCTATCACGCCACCATGGAGATGGCAAAACCCACCCCTAGTAAAGATTAACCCAGACCCCTTAACTCCGATGCTAATTGCAAAAATTAGCTTCTGTAATATTGCTTTCTTGCTTTGCTGGATATGGACAATTGAAGCTGCCCCTCACCCTTTCTGGCGCAAGAAACTAATACTTTGTTTTAATCAACTAATCTGATATCTGAACACAAAGAAAAGTTGCTTTATCATGCTGACCCTGCTAAAATTCCCTATAAAAACCCACCGCGGTAAGCCGGGGGTCGCTTCTCTCCATACTGCTGGAGGAGGCCCCGGCCGGCCGGAAATAAAGGTTCCTCTCCTAATCACATTGTCTGGGTGCTGAGTTTCTCTTGAAGTGTCCCACTTCAGTTAAAAGGGGAAATTTTTAATTGTATGTTACTAGAATAAAAATTGTAAAAAGCCATGGGACTATACAACACAAACAGTGAACCCTGACATAAACTATGGACTATAGTTAATAGTATAATTATAATTATATTGTTTCATCAATTATAATAAAGGTACCACACTAATGCAAAGTGTTAATAACAGGGAAAACTATGTGTCTGGTGGGGTGGTATATGGCAACTGTATTTTCTCCACAATTTTCTGTACACCTACAACTTCCCTGATTTAAAAAAAATCTGCATTATATTGGGTAGTTCTATATTAGCATGGATTATCCTACCAAAAATACCTTTAGCACTCCATTAAAAAAATGTTGAGACATTTTAGGCTTCTTTCACAATGGGGAAACCAGATGAACCATCACTTTTGTTACGTGTCTTGAGGAGTAAAATATAAGAGTTGCTGAATTTTATTTCATCATTCATTTTTCCAGTCACCTAGTTATTTTTATAGTAGTTCAAGTTCTAGGTTTAGACATAGCATAAAGGGACTGGGGCCTATAATTCTGCTAAGGTTTGTGTTTGGCCTTTTGCTCTTAGAGGACTTTTGTAGTCTTAGAATTAAAACTCCAATACATTTACATATCTTAAGGGTTGAAAATCCAATCAGATGGCTGATCCCAGTGTGAGTCACAGATTTCCCAATGTAGGTAAACTTGGATCCAAAGATATGGGCCTGAGACCAATAAAGCCAACCTCTTTTTAAATTTGTTCTTCCAATTTCTGAAGCTTATGATGTAGCTGGTTACAAAATAGAGTTCAGTGAATTCCATGAGGGTCACCAACTATTATCTTGTCAGTGTCAGTGGCCTAAATCTCTGGTTGTTAGTTTCAAGCATACTGAGAAGGTAACTCTAAATTACCTGGGGATGATATCACAGTTTTCTTTATCAATGGTGAGAAGAATTGCTTTGGATGTATGCATCTCTTGTTTTCTTGCTAAAATTTCTTGTACTAAATAATTTCAATTATGACTGATAACTGTCTTCATTAATAGGTATGCTTCTCTTAGCTCTGGAATGATTTAAAATTAAGTATGATGGGTTAAAATAATCAGTTAAAATAATCAAATCTGTAATATTTTGTGTTGAAAAGAGATTTGCAACTATTTGTTATTTTATAGACTTGTATACAGTGTTTGGGATCTAACAGGCACTGTCTAAGCATTTGCTATTACCTTGCTACTTGGCTTATATAAGAGAACTTGGCCAATTTGAAGTATCCATTGCAGTAGTTGATTAACATTCATGATGTTAAGTTGAAATTTTTGTAACTTTATGCTTAATTAAAAAAAATAAATATGAGAACTTTAGGCTTATCTTATTAAATGTTTATTAGATTTATTAGTATTATTTAGTACCCATGGAGGTCTTAATTGATGAGAAAAGTAACTAAAAGAGAAATAAAATTATTAAAAGTGGTTTAAAATGTGGCAGATTTTTTCCCATTTTTTTTTATTAGAGAAGTTGTGCCCATATAAAACAATCCTGCATAATATGTAGAATTACCATACACCACCTGTATTAGTCAGCCAAAAGAGTGCTGATTCAGAATACCAGAAATCTGTTGGCTTTTATAAAGGATATTTATTTGGGGTAGAAGCTTACAGTTACGAGGTCGTAAAGTGTAAATTACTTCCCTCACCAAAGTCTGTTACCACGTGTTGGAGCAAGATGGCTGCTGACATCTGCCAAGGGTTCAGGCTTCCTGGGGTCCTCTCTCCCCAGGGCTTGTTTCCCTCTGGGCTCAGCTGCCCTGCTTTCTCCATAAGGCCAGCTGTAAACTTTAAGGCAAGTGGCTCATCTCTCTTTCCAGGGCCTCTGCCATGTCTAATCAAGCCTTCTCTCTGCTCCTCTGTATGCTTACTTCCCAGACTCCAGCATTAAAACTCTGCATCAAAACTCCCAAATCAAAACTCCAACTAACTCTTCTGCTCTGCCATCCAGTCTCATCTGTGAGTCCCTATCACCCAAGGGCACTCAATGTCCTACTGACATGGCCCAATCAAAGCCCTAACCATAATTTAATTATGCCCAGGTACAGACCAGTTTACAAACATAATCCATTATCTATTTTTGGAATTCATAAACCATATCAAACTGCTACACCACCCCTCCACCAACACCTTACACAAAATGCTGCAATGTTTTACATTAAGTTTGTAAACAGGACCAAACATTATTCAAAGCTCCTTGAAAATTATTGTAATAATTTGTTAATGGGTAAAAAGAATAAGTTCTTCTAGCTGAACTTAAAGGTTAGAAGGAAATCCTCAGGTTTCATCTGCTGTGGCACAGTCAGCTTAGAGGGGAAAGGGAATTCCTTTTGGCATCTTCAGAGGCTGAAGGAAGGACACAGAAGAAATACTAAATATCTTCATGGAAACTGTGGTAGATGGAATCATGTATCCCAATTTAGACATGTTCTTAATTTAATCGTCATCCTTGTGGTGTAGACCCATTGTGAATAGGACCTTTTGAGGATATTAATTTTAGTTAAGATGTGGCCCAACTTAATGAGTGTGGGCCTTAATCTGGATTACTGGAGTCCTTTATAAGCAGAAGAAATTCAAATATAGTAAGAGAAAGTCATGGGGAGTCGCTGGAAGCAGGAAGTGAACTGGAAGCCAGAAGCAAACAGAACCCAGAAGAGAAAGGAGAGGACATTGTTATGTGACCTGGAGCAGAGGTGCCTGTCAAGGAACCCAAGGATTGCAGGCAAGCCAGCACCAGAATATTACAGACTTTGTGGAGAAAATGTCACCTTACTGATGATTCGATTTTGGACTTTTCCTAGCTCCAAAACCATGAGGCAAGAAAATGTTTGTTGTTTAAGCCAACCTGCTGTGTGGTATTTTTCATAGCAGCTTGGTAAACTGAGACAAGAATCCTTTCGAACACCCTTTATGTTTTGTGATATGGACTGGGGTATTTCTGAGGACCTGACTTCTTGTGTTCCTCTCCCTGAGTGTCTTTTGCTGTGATGCTGAACCTTAATAGACCTGGCAGAGCATATATGTGCAAGTATACATGTGTAGCTTCAGTAGCCATAGAAGAGAGATGAAGCTCTCCCAGACCCCTCAAATCAAAAAAGCTATTCAACATGACATAGCCTGCCAGTTAGAGAAATAAAGCTATTCTCAACAAATGATTGATCCTTTATATTTTACTGGACAAACACTAGAGCTCTTTTCAATAGTATGTTATCGGGACCCCTTAAAATGGGATTTTGACATTTGCTGACAGCGCTATCCTTTCCTTCCCTGAGTATCATGTTTTCCCTCCACTGAGTAAGATGAAGCCCCTCCTCCACTTTATGAATGTAATGAGACCCTACTTCTCCAGGCTGACCTAGCCCAAGACAATTTTTCTGAGGCATCTTGGCTTGTACTTCCATATAAAGAAAATCTGTAACTTTTAGGTTTTAATGTACATCCAGCTACTGATTGGTAAGCACTTTCTCCACTTCCTTCATGCAATACCATTCTTAATAAAGAAGAAAAAGGTGTATTTTAGATTCTGAGTCTGTGATATCTTTTCCACAGTGGTAGAGGATAACATGAAAGTTTTGTCCACTCACGGATCTCTTTGTGGTAAGGAGGATAAAACACTTGTTTCCAATTTTAAAAGCATACACACACACACATATATATATATATTTTATCACTTTTACTATTCTCTTCAGATAAAAAGAGGTGTGCTAGTTTTGTTGGTACATATTGCTCACAATTTAGTGCAGAAAGTGTAATGGCCTTTTATTCTGAAATTATTTGATTTTATATTAATTGGTGCCTTTGTTTCTAGGTTGCAGTTTTTTTCCCTCAATTCTAACCAAGCATAAAATCTGATGTCAAATATATTCATGTTTCTCTCTTCTTTGAATTCCTAAAATTTAACTAAAGCTCAGTCTGTTAAAACATAAGTGATTTAGTGAGATCCCTGACTTAATACATATTCAAATATATTTAAAACTTGAATGTAGCAATCACTGAATTATAGCTGGCAAAATTATAGTATAATTTAAGCAGTTATTTGACAACTTCTCAAAACAAATGAAGAACAGTTCATTACTGAGTGGTAATTAAGCAAGCAACAGAAACTTGTGACTTAATAAATGTTTTGAAATTTAAGTCAAAGCATCCATATGTTCTGAAACTATTAGCAAATTCTCCTATCATTTAGTATGATCCTATATTTTCATATTGAAAAACTGAGATTTAAGAGAATAAATTTGCTTCTGGCTCAGCCAGTCAGTAGAAAAGCTAAAAAGAAAGCCCTGCATCTCATGATTTCTAATTTTGTTTCATAAAGCTTCATTTTTGCAGTCTTTTTCCAATTAACTCAAATAATAACTAGTGGTAATTTGGAGTGTGGACAGGAATTTGGAGCAACTGCTGATGGGAAGGCCAGACAGTAGGCCATTGCAATAGTCCTACTTGATATTTTGAAGACTTGAAATAAAGCAATAGCAATAAGGATGGAGAGAGAGACTAAATAAGCAAGTCAGTTCTGTGATAAAATTGATTTGGTGATTTGTGGATATAAATATTGAGGCTGAAATAGAAGTTGAGGATGATATTGATTTGTTTAGTATGGATGTCTAGATAAAGGGTGATGCCTTTTACCAAAAGAGAAAAATTTGTAAGATGGAATAGGTGAGTTCATGAGGGAAGATGATGAATCCAATGAAAAAAAAGTTTTAAATAAAATTTTTTGAAGTATTTCATACATACATGAACATACATAAATAATGAGTATATAGTAAAAGGTATGAACTTATAAAAAAAACATGCATATCGTCAAACAGGGCTCCCATATGTCACCCAAACACCAACACTATGCATTATTGTGAAATATTTCTTATAAATTACGTAAGAGAATCATCAAAATATTACTAGGTCCATATATTACACTTAGTATATTTCCCCCCAACCCACCCAATTATTAACATTCTGTATTAGTTTCATATATTTGGTATAATTCATGAGAGAACATTCTCATATTTGTTCTGTTAACCACAGTCCAGCTTCCACCACTGGATTCCTGTGTTATAGACCCATGTGTTGTACAATCCACTCAAAGTGTACACTCAGTGTCTCTCATTTTCATCACAGAGTTCTGCTGTCCTCACCTCAGTAAATTTTAGAATGTTTTTATAAGTCCAAAAGGAAAACTCCTATACCCTCTTATACTCCTTTTCTTGTCCCTTTGAATTGAAATATCTTCTTTGTTATTAATGCAAAAATATAACAATGTTTCTATAAGCTATATCCTTAAGTACATTAGTTGTAATTTTCCCATGTATCACCATAATCTTAACACTTTGTAAAAGAATATTTATCTTTATACTGTTAGTATAAATGTTTATATTTATACTATTAACCACAATCTTTATCCACCACTGAAATCACTGTTATACATTCCCTAGATTATTCTCTAGCTTCCTTTCAATTGACATTTATATCCACAGACTACCCCTATCAGCCACAATCATACTTATAAATCAGCAGTGTTAGTTATACTTAATATAATGTGCTACCATCAAATCTATTCTTTTTCACACTTTAAAAATAAACCTTATTACAAATTTTACATGCATTAAGTATCAGCTCCCATTCTCAACCCACATTCTATCTCCTAATACTCATTGTATTTACATATTAGTGAGACCATATAATATTTGTCCTTTTGTGTCCTGCTTATTTCACTAACATAATATCCTCAAGGTTCATCCATGTTGTCATATGCATCCTAACTTCATTTCTTTTTACAGCTGAATAGTATTCTATTTTATGTATATATCACATTTAAAAAAATCAATTTGTTGCTTAATGGACACTCTAGCTGGTTCCATATTTTAGCAATTGTGACTAATGCTGCTATGAACATCAGTGTGCAAAGGTCAGTTCACATCCTTGCTTTCAGTTCTTCTGAATATATTCTTAGGTACAGGATTGCTGGATCATACAGCAGTTCTATATTCAGCTTCTTGAGGTACAAACTGTCTTCCACAGAGGCTGCACCATTCTCATTCCCACCAACAGTGAAGGAGTGTTCCTATTTCTCCACCTCCTCTCCAGCACTTGTAATTTTCTAGTTTTTTAATGATGACCATTCTATAAGGTGTGAAATGGTATCTCATTATAGTTTTGATTTGCATTACCTAATAGCTAGTGATATTGAACATTTTCTCATGTGCTTTTTGGCCATTTCTATTTCCTCTTTGGAAAAATGTTTATTCAAATCATTTGCCCACCATTTTCATATCACTGCAAAAAGTTTCATTTCTTCTTTTTTATTTTAATTTCTCTTTTCTTATTTCATAGGCTAGCATCTCTAGTTTAATGCTGTATTTTATAGAAGGAATAGCAGTTCTATTTGTCATATTTCTTTCTTTATTGAAATGCTCTAACATCTTACTATTGAGCATAATTTTGGCTGAGGTTTTTCTGGAAGATATGCTTTATCAAGATAGAAAATCACCCTGTTTGTTGCCAATAAATAAAACTCCTTTCCCATACCATGGACCAGCTTCTTGTTGCCATCACTTCTAGCCACAACTTTGGTATAGCTCACATTTCCTAAAGATGTGCTCTTTTTTGTGCATCCTGGGCATGAATTTCTCTCTTCAGTATGCTTCCAAGATGTTTGTGATTCTTTACATACATAATGTTAAAAGGAATCCTTCTCACAATGCCTTTCTCGGAAATGACTATAAAGAACAATGGAAAGGAGGATCATTACAGAGAGAAGAACCAAGGAAGTCATATCAGTTGGCAGTCATTATTTGTGGATTTTTCCTCTCTGCTAAGCCATTTAGTAATTCTATATCTACATTCTGTCTTCAAAGTTATATTAAGCAGTTACTAGAATTAATAGAGTATGTATTCTAGCAAGAGGAAAAATTAAGATTTAAAAATTAAACAAAACAAAACAAAACATCTCAGTGTTTGTATTTTATTAAAAAGTTGAATTAATGAGATTTCCTTTGTTCTTTCTCTTTAATTTTATTGGTTTTACAGAAACCCTGCTCTATTGAAAGTCTGTATATAGAACAGTTGGAAACCAAGGCTCCTTCTCCCACCACAGATAATAATAGATGTTTATTGGATAAGAGATGTTCTAGACCCAAGGGTACAAGATTCTGTGAATGGTGAAAGTTCTAACTCTTATCTACCTTTTTGATTTCTGAACTTTTATGGTGAGCCATATACTTTCTCCTGCCAGTTGTATTTGGGCAAGATATTGGAGTATTCTTTTATTAAGAAAGAAATTCCAGATAGTTAGGAAACCTCAGTGAAAAGGCTGTATTGCTGCTCATTTAACCCATCATGAAGCCCATGATTTTGCAAAGTCTATTAACTATGCATATAGAGCTTTCAAAATGTGGTTTTAATGTTTTGCTTTTTAATACAAACATTTAATTAAATTTCATTAGACATTTAGGGAACTACTTCAGATTGAAATACAGATTAAAACAAATATGCAAGCAAACAGAAAAATGTAAACTCTAGGTTATTGAGAAAAAACTCTGGAAAGGCTCTGGAAGACTCTATATAATGTTCTCAGAGAGATAGTATAATACCCAAAGTGTAAAATAAGGACAAGGTATTATGAAAAAGGTACAACCGGAGAATAGGAAACTCTTGAAATAAAAATGAGCATTAAAATAACAGATTAAATAAAATGGAAGGAATCACCTTGTGACAGTTTGAAGCTTTTTGTGGATCCTAAAAAAGATCATGTTCTTGGTGCTAATCCATTCATGTAGGTGTGGGACCCTTTGATTGGATTGGATTCAGTTGGTGGTGGGCTTTGATTGGATTGCTTCAGTGAGGCATGACCTATGGTAGGTCTTGTCACTCTCGTTGGAGGCCTTTATAAATGGAGGACTGAAAACAGAGACACACAGAAAAAAGTGGCAGAGACAGAAACTCCAAGAGGCTGAGAGAGAGGCCTGGAAGAGAGAGAGGCCTGGATCATTCACAGCTGAGCTTAGGGTGAAACCTTCACCTGATAACTTGATTTGGGCAGAGCTGCCATTATGCCCTGCCATGTGCCTGATGACCCACAGCTGAGGTTGGAGAGAAAAGCATCTTTAGATGACATTGGCCTGTGCCTCATCACCCACAGCCAACCTTTGGTGAGACAGCATCTCTGACGATTTGGACATTTTTACAGCCTCAGAATTATAAGCTTTTAACCTAATAAATTCTCATTGTGAAAGTCAACACATTTCTGGTATATTACTCCCCAAAATCACTGTCAACTTTGAGAAAAACAAGGATAAATTGAAGATCCTAAAGGTTTCAGAAATAAAAAGAACCAGTTGCATACAAATAAATTGGAATGGCTTTAGTTTTCTCAGTATCAACCCTGGAAATTAGACAATATAGAACAAAGTTTTCAAAATTCTGAAAGAAAATGTTTTCTACCTTTGCATTCTATAACCAGAGAAACTATTTATCAAGTGTAAGGAGAAATAAAGAAATCTTTATTTGTAAGCACTCCAATATTTAACTTATATGTACTCTCCTCTCAGGGAGTTAGTGGAATATATGCTTTAGCAAAAGGAGAGAATAAACTAAGAAATAGGAAGACTTGGCCTCCATAAAACACATACTTAAGCATAGCAAAGGAAGCCACAGAATGGCAGGTATGTTGAAGCCCAGGTCACAAAGTCCTGATAGAAGTAGGAGGATAGTCTCTAGGAGAGAGCATCATAAGAAAAAAAGTGAAATTGCTATATTATTTGACATGTTTGGGCATTGGAGGAATAATTAGAATTGAAGTTCTACAAGATCGAGAATTAGTCCTAGAACACAACTTGTGCCAAGTACCTTTACAGCTCATAATAATGTAAGCGCCAATTATGATCCCACTGGGATTATGGGGAAAGGAAAATGAGGTGGAAGAGACAATATCAAGGAATGAATAAATAATGACAAAACCTATAAATCAAGAGATTTTAGTATACATGTATTTAGGAATACAGAAGGAAATGAAGAAACTGCCAATATGTAGAAAATGGTTACCCCTGGGCACAGGAACTGAGGATTGTATATGGTGGGGGAAAATGATTTCTTTTTGGATATATCTTATCTTTTGGTAATATTTGGCTTTTTAAGCAATGTACAAGTATAATAACAATTGAAATTATTTTTAAAATTAAAAAAGCTATCTTTGGTATTATTCTATTGTCTATATAATGGAAAAGCCATTTTGAAAGCTATAACAGAGAGGAAGAGCAAGGAACTATAAGAATAGAGTCTCTGATTGGGGAAAAAGTGAGTATATCAAAGGACATACTATTAATTTCATTTACAAAGAAATCTGAGGATGAAGAAAAAAATAATCTTAAATTGTATACCAAACCGAAGAAATTACTTTAGAATGAAGGCTTTTAGATGTTAAAACAGAAACTGAATTCTAAGGAATCTATTACTCTCATAGAATTGACATTCCAAAGATTTTGTTTCAGTAAAACTATTTTTAGAAAGTTGAAATTCTATATTCTTCAAGTTAGTAGATCACATTTTGATTTTGAGAATGATGGAATTCAAAAGATTAAGAAAAACGATACAAAAGGACTATGGGAAGATGGCAGAGTACAAAGCTTTAAGGAATCAGTCCCTCCACCAGAACTCTGGAGGATGGTAGAAACTTGAGGAGGACTCCATAAACAGTGAATAGAAGATAGGAAAATATCAGGTAGAAAACTGCTGTTATGGACCCACTGGTCCACTCACTCTCCCTCACTAGGACCGGTACAGCTTGGGGAGTTGCTCAGAGGCAGCAGCCCAGATTCCTCCTACCTCCCACTGGGATAGCAGTGATAGAATCCATTGCATATCCAGGAACAGGTGTTTAAGTCCACAGAGACCCAGGGAGGAACACATGCTACTGAGGAGTGCTGCATACAAAAGGAAAAAAAAAAAGGAGAGAGAGACTGCAGTAAAACTGTGGCTAGAAAGTGCCGTGCTCACTCAATCCAATTTCTGTTGACTGGACCACCTAAATGCAAAACTGATTGTCTGGAGTGACTCCATTTCTGGATTGACCCCATTTGGCTCTGCAGCATGGGATACCTGATTGGGGAAGAAACTAGAGGCAAAAAAACCTAAAGAGAGGAAAAAAGGGGAAGGAGTGTTAAACTGAACTGCTGTAAGACATGAGGGTCTGAGAAGTCTAAGGAAAATAGGGCACTGAATGACGGAGAGAATTTAAACAAATCATAGGAGCTGTACACAAAACAAATGGAACAGATGAAAAGTCCCAGAGAAGAAACAGAGGAAAGGACACTATAAATTAATAAAAGTTCCAATTCACCAAAAAGAAATAATAATCATAAATATTTGTGCACCTATCCATGGTGCCCCAAAAGACACGAGGCCAACATTGACAAGGGAGAAATATACACCTCTACAATAATAGTTGGAGACTTCAAAACTCCACTCTCATCAATAGATAGAATGTCAAGACTGATCAATAAGGAAACACAGAACTCGAATAATACGATAAATGAAATAGAGCTAACAGACACACACAGAACATTGCACCCAAAATAGCAGGGTATACATTCTTCTCTAGTCCTGGATCATTCTCCAGGACAGACTATATGTTGGATCACAAAGCAAGTTTCAATAAATTTTAAAAGATTGAAATTACACAAAACATCTTCTCTAACCATAATGGAATGAAGCTGAAAATCAATAAGAGGCAGTGTTTTAAGTTGCTAAAGGCTGCCAAGGCAATATATCAGAAATGGGATGACTTTTACAAATGGAATCTCTCTCAGGTTCCATTGATTTCAGCTTCTGGCTTCCAGGAGTTTCTCTCTGAGTTTTTCTTTTTTCTTTTTCTTTTTTTTTTTTTTTTTTTAATATATATATATGCATGCTCTGTCTCCCTGTATCCATCCTATTTATAAAGGACTCCAGCAGTAGGATTACAAACCACCATAGGCCATGCCTTACGGAGATAATCCAATCAAAGGCTCTTAACTGAAGTAATTTAATCAAAAGTTCTCACCTACAATAAGTTCACACCCACAGGAATGGATTAGCTCAAAGAACATGATTTTCTGGGGTCCACCCAGCTTCAAACTGTCACAGGCAGAGAACTGGAAAATCTATACATATATGGAAGTTAAATAATTCACTCTTTTTAAAATTATTATTTTTTAAAATATTTTAAAAGATGCTTAGATTACATAAATGTTACACAAAAATTATAGGGATTCCCATGTTCCCCACCTCCCACATCTCCCATAACCTCCCACACAAACATCTTTCATTAGTGTGGCACATCACCTGCAATGGATATACACATCCTGGGGCTTTGCCACTAAGCATGGACCATAGTTCACATTGTAGACCACACTCTCTCCCACACAGTTCTGCATGTTATATGCTGATATAAAATGGCCTATATCTGTCGTTGTAATGTCACTCAGGATAATTCCCAAGTCCCAAAAAATCCCCTGTATTTCAACTGCTTTTCCCTCTTCCTGCCCTGAAAGCATCCAGTGGCCACTGGCTCTACATCAATGTTGTAATTTCTTCTATTGCTTGAATCACAATATGTCTACAACAGAATAGCAGTAAGTCCACTCTAGTCCATAGCTCTTCCCCCAATCCTGAGGAGTCTGGGATGGTGATGTCCACTCTACCTCCAAGTGAGAGGGGGCTTATATCCCATGGATAAGATGGATGGGATTGTCCTGCCTGCAGCTGCAGACTCTCTCCATTCCCTGGGATGGCCATTGTCCATCATCTTCCCTATCAGGTGTCTTGGGCGAGTCCATTGAGCTGTAGAGTAGGAGTTACAGCTCCACCGAGATTCCAGGCACAGCTGGCACATGGGCAGGCCAGAGGCTCCAGTCTCTGGAATTATACCTGCGAACTCCAGCACCACATATAGGTTTGAATAGAAGGGACTGATAGACAATGTGCAGGGAGGACTTATTTGAGTCCAACTCTGTCACTCTCAGGAGCACAGATTCCAAAGTATAGCTCACTGATAAGGCATCAATCTCTGGAGCTATGTCCCCTTATATAGGACCTGGGTGTCTCCAGAGCCTTCAGGAGCCCCTCTGTTTGGGGTGATATCCACTTTGGTCTTCTATGAGATCCTACTGAGGTGTGTTTAAGCGTTACCTTTGGGGTGACCTCCCAACTCTCTTTGAAGTCTCTTAGCCATATGAATTCATTTGTCTTTATCTTTTCCCCCTTTTATTCCAGGTCTTTTTCCAGTCATATTGCTAGTTGGCACTTGATAGTAATCCGTCACTGCCAGGGAGGCTTATCCGCAGGAGTCATGTCCCACGCTGTGGGGAAGGTACTGCATTCATATGCTGAGTTTGGCTTAGAGAAAGGCCACATTTGGACAAGGAGGCTCTCAGGCGGCAACCCTTAGGCACCCCGTAACAATAGACTAAGTTTCAATTACAAGAGCAAAAACTCATAAGGCTAGTCATCAATAACAAGAACCCATCAGTGGACCATCCTCCTTAGCCAGACACTGCCCCTCCACTTAGGGGACTGATGCTGCTCCCTTGGAGAATGTGGCAGAGCTCTCCAGGCTGGGAATTCAGTATTCTCTCATTTATTGAGTGATTCTCCACCTACTGTGACCATGCCCCACCCCTTGATCATTTGAACAGTTTTATATATCTTTTATGTATATTCAGGTGAACTTCCATGAAACCCCCATCCCTGACACCCCTCACCAATGATCCTCTCCCACCCCCGTTGAACCCTTCTGTGATCCAGACCTTCCTTAAAGATGAAGCCCATATAACAGCCAAATACAATTAGTAGGAAAATGAAATAATAATGATAAGTTTAAATGTAGGAGATAAAATACATGAAAACTTAAAAAAAAACCCACTAAAAATAAAATAAATATTCAAAAAATGGAAAAAACAAAAAATTTTTTAAAAAAATTAAAAAAATTTTTTCCTTTATCACCACATTATCGGGTGTCCAGTCTGTACCATGGCACCTTCCCCCTCTCATTCCCCAGTGTCTCCCAAATTTTCATTTAATTTTCAAAGAAGTTTTAGGTCACAGCAAAGTCACACACAGAATACTAAGACTCTCATATACCCAACCTCCTCCCCCTTTCCTCAGCCCATATTAAAACCTTTTTGTATGTGGATGGTAGCATTGTTATAACTATTATACAGATAGTGAAACATAGCTACTAAACATTGCCAATGGTTTACAGTATAGTTTACATTTTAGGTGGTACAATTTAATAATTTTTGGTGATATTTACCATGTCCTGTGTCCAGCACTGTAAGATAATGAAAAACATTTCCCCTGACCATTAAATACTCCCTGTTTGATCTATTCTGTTCCTCCCTCCCTTTCCACCAGGGCACATGACGACCCCGTCTTGACTCATTGGATGACAAGATTCATAGTTACATGCAACATGAGGTCTTGACATACTGATTATCCTCCCCTATTAGGGTCCACCCTTGCTCATAAGAGATGCCCACCTGTCTGTTTCTGGGTGAATCGGCCCTCCCAAATATGGGGGTCCATCTCCTTCCTGCTCACCATGTGGGTCTCCACCCACCGACACAACACATTATGAAAGGATGAACACTCACACACTCCCCAAAAGCCTGCTCCAGATGCACCCTGTCCTGAATGTCCCCCCAACCAACACCTTAAACCAGTGACACTTCCTTGTCATATTGCCATAAGAGCATTCCCACCCCTGCACTTTCAACCTCATACCCACAAATCCCGTGTTCACCTGGTCCCTCTCCCATCTCTCCCCCCGGTATTCTGGGTATTCTAACCCACCCTTCCTAATCTACCCACCTGTCAACGCTGCACCACCAAACCCAGTAAAATCACTACCCACCTGTCTTATCCCTTCAATACGCAACTATACTCTATCACTTTACCATAGATTATGTCGGTATGGGTGATGGCTCACAACCTTCTCTTCTCTTTCTCTCTCGTTAACCTATCTTTCAGACAATGGTTCTCAGAGATTGCTCACTTTCCTAAATTCATATCAGTGAGGTCATGTACTGTTCATCCTTCAATGCCTGGCTTGCTTCACTCAACATAAGGTCTTCAAGTTTCACTCATGTTATTTCGTATGTTAGTACTTTATTCCTTCTTACAGCTGAGTAATATTCCATTGCATGTATGTACCACATTTTGTTTATCCATTCATCTGTTGATGGGCACTGGGGTTGATTCCAACTTTTGGCAATGGTGAACAATGCCGCTATGAACATTGGTGTGCATATATCTGTTTGTGTCTTTGATTTCAATTCTTCTGCGTATATACCCAGCAGTGGAATCACTGGATCATATGGAAGATCTATTGTTAGTTTTCTGAGGAACCGCCAAACTGTTCTCCACAGTGCCTGGATCATTCCACAATCCCACCAGCAGTGGATGAGGGTTTCCATCCCTCCACATCCTCTCCAACACTTACAATCTCTGTTTTTTAATAGCTGCCATTCTAATGGGTGTAATATGGTATCTCATTGTAGTTTTGATTTGCATTTCCCTAATAGCTAGCGATGTCACACATTTTTTCATGTGCTTTTTAGCCATTTGTATTTTTTCCTTGGAGAACTGTCTTTTCAGGTCACTTGCCCATTTTTTTAATGGGTTGTTTCTCTTTTTTATTTTCAAGGTGTAAGATTTCTTTTTATATGCAGGATATTAGGCTCCTATCAGATATATGGTTGCCAAATATTTTCTCCCATTGGGTAGGCTGCCTTTTTATTTTCTTGATAACATCCTTTCAGGTGCAGAAGTTTTTAATTTTGAGGAGATCCCATTTATCTATTTTTTCTTTTGCTACTCATGCTTTGGGTGTGAAGTTCATGAAACCATTTCCTATTACAAGGTCCTGTAGATGCTTCCCTACATTATCTTCCAAGGTCTTTATGGTTTTGGCTTTTATATTTAGATCTTTGATCCATCTTGAGTTGATTTTTGTATAACGTGTGAGATGGTATTCTTATCTCATTCTTTTGGATATGGATATCCAGTTCTCCAAGCACCACTTGTTGAAGAGGCTATTCTCTCCCAACTGAGTGGGCTTGGTGGCCTTGTCGAATATCAGATGACTGTATATGCGAGGATCTATATCAGAACTCTCAATTCGGTTCCATTGGTCAGTATGTCTATCCTTGTGCCAATACCATGCAGTTTTGACCACTGTAGTTTTGTAGTATATTTTAAAGTCAGGTAGTGTGATACCTCCAACTTCATTTTTCTTTTTCAATATGTCTTTGGTGATTCGGGGCCTCTTACCTTTCCAAATATATTTTGTAGTTAGTTTTTCCAGTTCCTTAAACATACAGTTGATTTTTATTGGGATTGCATTAAATCTGTAGATTAGTTTGGGTAGGATAGACATCTTGATGATGTTTAGTCTTCCTATCCATGAACAGGGAATATTCTTCCATTTATTTAAGTCTTATTTGATTTGCTTTAACAGTATTGTGTAGTTTTCTGTATATAAGTCCTTTGCATCTTTAGTTAAATTTATTCCTAGCTATTTGATTCTTTTAGTTACTATTGTAAATGGTATTTTTTTCTTGATTTTCTCCTCAGATTGCTCGTTATTGATGTACAGAAATGCTACTGATTTTTGAGCATTGATCTTATAGCCTGTGACATTACTGAACTCCTTTATAAGTTCTAGAAGCTTTGTTGTAGATTTCTCAGGGCTTTCTAGGTAAAGGATCATGTTGTCTGCAAATAATGAAATTTTTACTTCTTCTTTTCCAATTTGGATGCCTTTTATATCTTTTTCTTGCCTCAGTGCTCAAGCAAGTACTTCTAAGACAATGTTAAATAGGAGTGGTGATAGTGGGCATCCTTGTCTTGTTTCCGATCTCAGAGAGAAGGCTTTTAGGATTTCACCATTGAAGATGATGTTAGCTTTGGGTTTTTCATATATACCCTTTATCGTGTTCAGAAAGTTTACTTCCATTCCTATCTTTTGCAGTGTTTTTATCAGGAAAGGGTGCTGTATTTTGTCACATGCCTTTTCTGCATCTATAGAGATGATCATGTGATTTTTTTCTTTCAATCTGTTTATGTGGTATATCACATTGATTGATTTTCTTATATTGAACCATCCTTGCATACCCGGGATGAAACCCACTTGGTCATGGTATATAATTCTTTTGATATATTGTTGAATGTGATTAGCAAGTATTTTGTTGAGGATTTTAGCATCTAGGTTCATTAGAGAAATTGGCCTGTAATTTTCCTTTCTTGTGGTGTCTTTATTTGGCTTTGGTATTAGGGTAATATTGGCACCATAGAATGAGTTAGCCAATGTTCCTTCTACTTCTATTTTTTGGAAGAGCTTAAGCAGGATTAGTGTTAGCTCTTTCTGGAATGTTTGGTAGAATTCAGCTCTGAAGCCATCTGGCCCTGGGCTCTTCTTAGTTGGAAGGTTTTTGATGACTATTCTATCTCTTTACTTGTAATTGGACTGTTGAGTTCAACAATTTTTTCTTTTCATCAATGTAGGCTGTTTGTGAGTTTCTAGAAATGTGTCCATTTCCTCTAAATTATCATTCTTGTTGGCATATAATTTTTCAAAGTATCCTCTTATGACACTCTTTATTTCTGTGGGGTCAGTAGTGATATCCCCTTGCTCATTCCTTATTTTGTGTATTTGCATCTGTTCTCTCTTTTTCTTTGTTAGTCTGGCTAAGGGTTTGTCAATTTTACTGATCTTCTCGAAGAACCAACTTTTGATTTTATTTTTTCTAGTGCTTTCTTATTCTCTATTTCATTTAGTTCTGCTCTAATCTTTGTTATTTCCTTCTTTCTACTTCCTTTAGGTTTAGTTTGTTGTTGTTTTTCCAATTCCTCCAGGTGTGCAGTTAGGTCTTCAATTTTGGCTCTTTCTTCTTTTTTAATATATGTATTATGGCCATGAACTTCCCTCTTAGGACAGCTTTGGCTGCATCCCATAGGTTTTGATATGTTGTGTTGTCATTTTCATTAGTTTCAAGGTAGTTACTGATTTCTTTTGAGATTTCCTCTTTGACCCACTGTTTGTCTAAGAGTGTGTTGTTTAACTTCCATATCTTTGTGCCTAATCTGATTCTCTGGCCCTTAGTGATTTCCAATTTCATTCCATTGAGGTCGGAGAAATTACTTTGTATAATTTCAATATTCCTGAATTCATTGAGACTTGGTCTGTGGCCTAGCATGTGGTCTATCTTGGAGTATGATCCATGTGCACTCGAGAAGAATGTAAATCTTGTTGTATTTGGGTGTAGTGTTCTGTATATGCCTATTAGGTCCAGGTCCTCTAATGTATTATTCAGAGTCTTTGTTTCTTTATTGATTCTCTGTCTAGATGTCCTGTCTAATGGTGATAATGGTGTATTAAAGTCCCCCACTATAATTGTAGAGGCATTTATTCTCCACTTAGTTTTTCCAGAGTTGGCCTCATGTATTTTGAGGCACCCCGATTAGGTGTACAAATGTTTATGATTGTTGTCTCTTCTTGAGAGATTACCCCTTTTACTAATATATAGTGTCCATCTTTGTCTCTTACAATAGTTTTGCATGTAAAGTCTATTTTGTCTGATAATAGGATAGCTACTCCTGCCCTTTTTTGGCCACTGTTTGCCTGTAAAATTGTTTTCCAGCCATTCACTTTCAGCCTCCTTGAATCCCTGGGTCAAAGGTGAGTTTCTTGTAGACAGCATATAGATGGATCATATTTCCTTATCCATTCTGCCAATCTGTGTCTCTTGGCTGGTGAGTTTAATTCATTAACATTCAGTGTTATTACCTGCAATGAAATTCTTACATCAGCCATATTTTATTTGGGTTAATGTATGTCATATGTTGTTTTTATTTCTCTTTTTGTCTTTTTAGTTGTTCTTACACTCTCCTCCAACTCTCTCTCCCCAGTTTTTTCCTTTCATCTTGTAGAACTTCCTTTAGTATTTCTTGAAGTGCAGGTTTCTTATTGGCATACTCTTTTTTATTATTTTTTTATTTTTAACTTTATTTTGTACATTTAATAATTGAAAATATAAACAATTAAAAACTAAAAAGTAAACACAGATGAATAAATATATACATTTCTCAATTAAATGTGATGGATACATATAAATTTTTTTTTGAATCAAACAATATGTTACATAATATATTTGGTTCATACAAACGCATTCATACAGTGTATGTCCTTTTGTGCCTGGCTTGTTTCACTCAACATAATGTCCTCCAGGTTCATCCCTTTGCCATATGCTTTACGACTTCATTCTTCTTACAGCTGCATAATATTCCATTGTGTGAATAGACCACAGTTTGCTTATCCATTTCTCTGTTGATGTACACCTGGGTTGTTTCCAACTTTTCGCAATGGTGAATAATGTTGGTATGAACATCGGTGTGCAGATGTCTGTTCGTGTCACTGCTCTCAGTTCTTCTGGGTATATATCCAGTATTGATATTACAGGGTCACATGGCAAGTCTATATTCAACTTCTTTAGGAACTACCAAACAGTCCTCCATAGTGGTTGTACCATCCTGCATTCCCACCAACAGTGAAGAAGTGTTCCTATCTCTCCACATCCTCTCCAACACTTGTAGTTCTCTGTCTTTTTAATAGTAGCCATTCTGATAGGTGTGAAATGATATCTCATTGTAGTTTTGATTTGCATTTCCCTAATCATGAGTGATGTTGAATATTTCTTCATGTGTTTTTTTGCTATTTGTATTTCTTCTTTGGAGAAATATCTATTCAAGTCTTTTGCCCATTTTTAAATTGGGTTGTTTGTCTTTTTATTGTTGAGTTGTAACATCTCTTTATATATCCTGGATATTAAACCCTTATCAGATATGTGATTTCCAAATATTTTTTCCCATTGAGTCGGCTGCCTTTTCACCCTTCTGACAAAGTCCTGTGAGGTGCAAAAGTGTTTAATTTTGAGGAGGTCCCATTTATCTATTTTTTCTTTTGTTGCACATGCTTTGGGTGTATGGTCCAAGAAACCACCACCTACTACAAGGTCTTGAAGATGTTTCCCTACATTTTCTTCTATTAGTTTTATGGTCCTGGCTTTTATATTTAGATCTTTGATCCATTTTGAGTTGATCCTTGTATAGGGGGTGAGATGGGGTCCTCTTTCATTCTTTTGCTTATGTATATCCAGTTCTTCTAACAGCATTTGTTGAAGAGACTGTTTTTTCCCATTAGTGTGTGCTTGGTAGGTTTGTATAAAACCAGTTGACTGTATAGGTGAGGGTATATTTCTGGGTTCTCAATGCTATTCCACTGATTGATGTGTCTATCTTTATGCCAGTGCCATGCTGTTTTGACCACTGTAGCTTTGTAATATGTTTCAAGGTCATGCAGTGAAATTCCTCCCGCATTGCTCTTCTTTTTTAGAATGCTTTTGGCTATTCAGGTGCAGTTACCCTTCCAGATGAATTTGGTAATTGCCTTCTCTAATTCTGTAAAGTAAGCTGTTGAGATATTGATTGGTATTTCATTGAATCTATAAATCAGTTTGGGCAAGATTGACATCTTCATGATATTTATTCTTCCAATCCATGAACATGGAATGTCTTTCCATTTGTTAAGGTCTTTTAAAATTTCTTTTAGCATTGTTTTGTAGTTTTCTGCATATATATATCCTGTACTTCTTTGGTTAAATGAACTCCTAGGTATTTGAGTCTTTTTGTTGCTATTGAAAATGGAATTTTCCTTCTGATTTCCTCCTCAGGTTGTTCAGTACTAAGTGTACAAAAACATTACTGATTTTTGCGTGTTGATCTTGTATCCTGCCACTCTGCTGAACTCATTTATTAGTTCAAGTAGCTTTGTTGTGGATACTTCAGGATTTTCTAAATACAAGATCATGTCATCCACAAATAGTGAGAGTTTTACTTCCTCTTTTCCTATTTGGATGCTTTTAATTTTTTTGTCTTGTCTAATTGCCCTAGCTAGAACTCTAGTACAATGTTGAATAACAATGGTGACAGTGGGCATCCTTGTCTTGTTCCTGATCTTAGAGGGAAATCTTTCAACCTTTCCCCATTGAGTATGATGTTGGCTGTGGGTTTTTCATATATGCCTTTTATCATATTGAGGAATTTTCCTTTTATTCCTATCTTTTGAAATGTTTTTATCAAAAAAGGATGTTGGATTTTGTCAAATGCCTTTTCTGCATCTATTGAGATGATCATGTCGTTTTTTTCCTTCAATTTGTTAATGTGGTATATTACATTGATTGATTTTCTTATGTTGAACGAGCCTTGCATACCAGGAATAAATCCCACTTGGTCGTGATGTATAAATCTTTTGATATGCTGTTGGATTCGATTTGCAAGTATTTTGTTGAGAATTTTTGCATCTATGTTCATGAGAGAGATTGCTCTGTAATTTTCTTTTCTTGTGGAATCTTTATCTGGCTTTGGTATTAGGGTGATGTTGGCTTCATAAAATGTGTTGGGTAATTTTCCCTCGTCTTCAATTTTTTGGAAGAGTTTAAACAGGATTGGTGTTAATTCTTTTTGAAATGCTTGGTAGAATTCACCTGTGAAGTCATCTTGTCCTGGACTTTTCTTTACTGGGAGATTTTTGATGACGGATTCAATCTCTTTAATTGTGATTGGTTTGTTAAGTTCTTGTATTTCTTGTAGCGGCAGTGTAGGTTGGTTGTGTGTTTCTAGAAATCTGTCCATTTCATCTAGGTTGTCTAGTTTGTGGCATATAATTTCTCATAATATCCTCTTATGATTCTTTTTATTTCTGTGAGGTCATTTGTAATTTTCCCCCTTTCATTTCTGATTGTATTTACTTGCATCTGCTCTCTTTTTTTCTTTGTTAGTCTAGCAAGGGGTTTGTCAATTTTATTGATCTTCTCAAGGAACCAGCTTCTGGTTTTGTTGATTTTCTCTATGGTTTTTCCGTTCTCATTTTCATTTATTTCTGCTCTAATCTTTATTATTTCTTTCCTTCTGCTTGCTTTGGGATTGGTTTGCTGTTCTTTTTCTAGTTTCTGCAGTTGTTCAGTTAAATCTTTGAGTTTAGCTCTTTCTTGTTTTTAAATATAGGCATTTAGGGCTATAAATTTCCCTCTCAAGTCTGCCTTTGCTGTATTCCATAGGTTTTGATATGTTGTGTTCTCATTTTCATTTGTCTCAATATATTTACTGATTTCACTTGCAATTTCTTCTTTGACCCACTGAATATTTAGGTATGTGTTGTTCAGTCTCCACACATTTGCAAATTTACTTTTTTTCCTGTCTGTTATTGATTTCTAGTTTCATTCCATTATGATCTGAGAAGGTGCTTTGTATAATTTCAATCTTTTTATATTTATTGAGAGCTGTATTGTGACCTAACATGTGGTCTATCCTGGAGAAAGATCCATGGGCACTTGAGAAGAATGTATAACCTACTGAGTTTGGATGAAGTGTTCTGTATATGTCTGTTTATCATATTGTTCAAGTTCTCTGTTTCCTTGTTGATCTTCTGTCTAGTTGTTCTATCTAATGATGTGAGAGGAGTGTTGAAGTATCCAACGATTACTGTAGAAATGTCTATTTCTCCCTTCAGTTTTGCCAGAGTTTGTCTCATATATTTTGGGGCACCCTGGTTAGGTGTGTAGATATTTATGACTCTTATATCTTCCTTGAGGATTGTCCCTTTTATTAATATATAATGGCCTTCCATATCTCTTATCACTTTTTTGCATTTAAAGTCTGTTTTGTCTGATATTAGTATAGCTTCCCCTGCTCTTTTCTGTTTACTATTCACGTGGAGTATCCTTTTCCAGCCTTTCACTTTCAGCTGGTTTGTATCCCTGTGTCTGAGGTGAGTTTCTTGTGAGCAGCAAATGGATGGCTCATGTTTTTTTTATCCATTCTGTCAGCTTGTATCTTTTGATTGAGGAATTTAATCCATTCACAATCAATGATATTACTGAAAATGCACTATTTATTTCCTCTATTTTATTCTTTGGTTTTCATATGTCATCTTGTTTTTGTCTCTCTTTTTACTCTTTTGGTTATCCTTTCTGCTTTTCTTTCTTCTATACTCTCCTCCAAGCCTCTCTCTCCTGTCTTTTTTCTTTCAGGTTCTAAGGCTTCCTTTAATATTTCCTGCAAAGGTGGATTCTTTTTTACAAACTCTCTTAGTTTCTGTTTGTTTGTGAATACTTTATACTCACCTTCATATTTGAAGGTTAGTTTTGCTGTATAAAGAATTCTCGGCTGGCAGTTTTCTCTTTCAGTTTCCTAATCATATCATACCACTGTCTTCTCGCCTCCATGGTTTCTGAAGGGAAATCTGCACTAAGTCTTACTGGACGTCCTTTGCACGTGATCGTTTGCTTCTCTCTGCTGCTCTGAGAATTTTCTCTTTATCTTTTACATTTGACATTCTGAATAGTACGTGTCTTGGCGTAGGTCTATTTGGATTTATTCTCATTGGGGTACGGTGTGCTTCTTAGACATGTAAGTTCATTTCTTTTGTGAGAGTTGGGAAATTTTCAGCTATTATTTCCTCAAATACTCTTTCTGCCTCTTTTCCTTTCTCTTCCCCTTCTGGAACTCCCATGACATGTATGTTGTTGCATTTTGTATTGTCATTCAACTCTCTGAGCCCCTGCTCAATTTTTTCCATTTTTTCTCTCTCTGTTCTTTTCTCTCTTCAATTTTAGCTGCTCTTTCTTCAGTATCACTCATTCTTTCTTCTGTCATTTCAAGTCTGCTGTTGTATGCCTCAAATGTATTTTTGAATTCACCTATTGTGTCTTTCATGCCCACGAACTCCGTTACTTTTCTGTTCTGGATTTCAAATTCTTTGCATTCGCTCAATGTCTTCTTGATGTTATTTATGTCTTTAACTATATTTTCTTTCATCTCATTAATTTGATTTTGCAAATTTGTGCTCATCTTGCTGATTAGTTCTCTCAAATTCTACATCTCTTCTGGGACTTTGATGTATTCCTTTTCTTGGGCCATGTCTTCTATTTTCTTAGTGTGGCTTGTAATTTTTTGCTGGTGTTTAGGCATCTGGTTAGGTTGTATTTTACTTAGATGCTCTATCTCTTTCTCTTTTATAGGGTTTTAGTGGTAGGAGGCTGTGAGTTACCACAGCTCTTTGATTTTTGGCTCAACTTTGATTGTTAGGATTGTCCTGCTGATTGCTGAAAACTGGGCACTGGACCCAGTAATTGGTTGTAGAGTTGTTTCCTAGGGCCTTGGGCAGGGAGGCTATAGAAGCCAGGAAAAGCTTCTCCTATTTATTTTTAATTTTCTTACGTGCACTTCCTTCATCTGCCAGGAGATTATGCTCATTGGCAGCTCTCAATTCAATGCCAGGTCGGAGTGTATTTGTTGTGATACAGACCAGATCAATGTGATAGAGCTTCCTGTCTGGGGGCTAAGAGCCTTGTAATTCAAACTTTCTGAGACAATTCTCCGGTCTTCTCTAGTAGCCCCCTCCCTTTTCCCAGCTAGGAAAGATTTCCACTCCCCTCTGAATCCTCAACAATCCATCCCTGTTAGTAGAGGAGGAGATTGGGAGGTTTGTTTATCTTTAGCCCCTTGCAGGCTCCAAGGCAACAATGGCGCAGCCCCACCCAGCCTGGAAGGGCTCTCTGGACAGGGCAGACCAAACCTGTAAGTCAAAAGCAGGGTCAACCTCAGGCTCTCTCTCCACTCTCCTGTGGAGTCCTCAACAATTAGTCCAGGCTAGAAGAGAGGGAGGCTGCGAGGGTCGGATTTCTCCAGTTCTTCATGGGCTCCCAGGGCAAACCACTGTGTGGAAGGGTCTGTGGGGCTCCGCAGCCCAAATTTGTTAGTCAGAACCTGAGTCAGCCTAAGGCTGTGTCCCTCTCTCTCCTCTTTCCGGGAGTGGTAGATCCCTGGAGCCCCCTTTGTCAGTAGTCGGGGCCCAGAGGCCCTAGATTTCTAAAGAGTGTGCAGGTGGGTGCTGGCAGCAGCAGCCGCTGCTGGTTCCAACTCACGGTTCTGTTGTCATGATTTCCCTCTTTTGTCCCTCTCTCCTCTGGGTGGTGTGCAGCCTTCACCTGCTGTCCTAAACCCTAGAAGATCTTTTTCGGGGCTCTTTCAGCTATTTTTCTGGAGAAGAGATTCCCGTGTCTTACTAGTCTGCCATCTTCCCAGAAGTCCAGCATACTCTCTTAATTTCTATTTATCTGTTAATATTTTGAATTCTCATCATTTTTGAATGCCAGTTTTGCTGGATAGAAAATTCGTGGCTGGAAGTTTTTTTCTTTTAGTACTTTGACTATGTCATACCACTGTCTTCTTGCCTCCATGGTTTCAGCTGAGAAATCAGCACTTAATCTTATTGTGCTTCCCTTGTATGTGATGGTTCTCTTTTCTCTTGCCACCTTGAGTATTTTCTCTTTGTCTTGAGCATTGGGCATTTTGACAAGTATATGTCTTAGAGTTGGCATTTTGGGATTTATACTGTTTGGGGTGCACTTTGTTTCCTGGATCTGCACATCCATCTCTCTCAATAGGGTTGGGAAGTTTCCAGCCATTATTTCCTTCAACACTCCTTCTGTTCCCTTTCCCTTCTCTTCTCCTTCTGGGATGCCCATAATGCATATATGCATTTTGCGTTGTCAGTTAAATCCCTGAGTCACTGCTGAATTTTTTCTATCTTTTTGTCTATCTGTTCTACTATCTGTTTGAGTTCAGATGTATTGTCTTCCACATCACTAATTCTTTCTTCTGCCTGTTCAAATCTGCCTGTTATGTGAATCCAGCGTCTTTTTGATTTCTTGGATTGTGCCATTGATCACCATCATATCCGTTATCTTTTTATGTATGTTTACAATTTCTTCAGTATGTTCTCCCAGTGTCTTCTTAATATCCTTAATCTCTTCCTTCACTTCATTAATTTGATTCATGATATTTGTTTGGAAAGCTTTGATTAGTTTTTCGATGTTCTGCAGCTCTTCCTGGTTTTTAGTTTGTTCATTGGACTGGTCCATGTCTTCCTGTTTCTCAGTGTGGTTTGTCATTTTTTGTTGCCCTCTAGTCATCATTTTATCTTGATGGGTTTATTCAGTTGATTAGCTTCTCTCTCTGCTCTAGAGTTTTATTTAGCTGGTGGTTCTGTGTGTGTGTTAAGTTTTCTCTTTGGCACTTTGTTCTTCTTATTCTAGTTCCTTGCTTCTTTCTATGTTCCCTTGAAGGCAAAAGATTAGGGCCAGAGGAATCAAAAGATGTGAGAAATGATGAAGGATAATCATAATATTGATAAAAGTTAGAAGCGGGGCCATATAAGACTTAGTAAAACTAATATTTAACTCATGTAGGCAGGGTAGAGTAATAGGAAAAAAAGTGGAGTACCTACAATGGATTGGGAAACCAAATAGAGGAAAATATATATAATGATTTAGAAGGCCAGAATGATGAGGAGAGAGAGAAAGAGTAAAGAAAGGGCCAAAAGGAAAAAGTTAAGAAGAAAGATGAAAACAAAATAGATGAAATAGAAGTTGACACCCTTGAAGTTGTGAGCTAATGAAAAAAGGTGTATGTAAGAACCACTATAGAAAGCAGAAGGTAGAAAGATGAAGGAAGGAAAAGAGATAGCGTTGGGAGACAAAATCAATATAGACAGAGAATGGGAAATCATGGAAGAAGCAGCACAGCAAAGAAGAGAGAAGCTAGCAGCACCTAATTAAAAAAAAAAAAAAAAGAAAAAGAGAAAAAAGGGGGGGTGGGGAGGAAAGAGGAAAGAAAAGCAAGTGACAACAAATAAACAAAGAAAAACCAAACAACCACAGAAGCAAGCAGTCAAACAAAGCTAAGGAAGAACAGTATTCCTTCTTGGGCCCTTGTGGAGCCTCTCAGCCTGCTTGTGTTCATCAATCAATTATCCTGCAAGGTTCTATCTGCAGGTTTTTAGGCAGATTTTAGGGATTAAACTAAGTTAAAAAAAATTGCTTTTTTTTTTTTTTTCTGGAGAAATAGGGGATCCAAAAGAAGGCCTCTTCTAGACCTCTCCCTCCACTGAGGGGACCCTAAATAGGCTCATGGAAACTAATCAAGCACTTCCCACTTCCTGGCCTCCTCAGAGGAGCTGAAGCTCTGATGTTTGTCAGTGCAGAGCAATAAAATAGGCTGACTCCACCCTCTACGGAGCCAAACCTTAGTATTACCGGGCTGTTAGGTAAATCAGGCTTCTTCAGCAGATTCACCTCTCCCCTCAGCCTGGTGCCCTTTCAAGCCAGCTTATTTGCTCCCCAAAGCTGTGAGGGGATCCAGGCAACCAAACCCACAGAAAGGAAACCCCTCTCCACCTTCTGTCAGAACCCTCCCACTCTCGGAGAATGCTCCCTTTCACCGGGTGGCCGGCAGGAGTCATGGTTTGTCCCAGCCTTTTTCCCTGAGGGTGGGGTTCAGCAGTTTGTGTCGACTACCACAGCCAGGAGAAAAACTCACGATTCTTTCCTGAGCAATCTACCTCGCCATTCGGCTCCCTCCAGATCGATGTCCCCAAGGTTCTTGCTACGTGGGCCCCCAGCACAGACCACTCAGGCAGGATCCTGTCCCCATTCAGCCGTCCTCTGAGAGTGAGTTGGTGAGTGCCCTCCTAAACTGACGCCATTTTGCCCCCTCTCTAAATAATAATACACTCTTACACAATCAGTGTGTCAAAGAAGATATTGCAAGGGAAATCAGTAATATTTTGAGATGAATGAAAATGCATATACAACATATCAGTGAAGGCAGTGCTGAGAGGGAACTTTATATCCCTAAATGCTTACATTAAAAAAGAAGAAACAGCTAAATTCAAAGACCTAAGTACTTGCCTTGAGGAACTAGAAAAAGAACATCAAATTAATCCAAACAAGGCAAAGGAAAGAAATAACAAAGATTAGAGCAGATAAATGATATTGAGCATAAAAAACAATAGGGAGAATTAACAAAACCAAAAGTTGGTTCTTCAAAAAGATCAACAAAACTGACAAACCCTTAGCCAAACTGAAAAAGAAAAAAAAAAGAAAGTGCAAATAAATATAATCAGAAATGAGAGGGGGAACATTATTACTGTCTCCTCAGAAATAAAAAGCATCATAAGAGGATACTATGAACAAATTAGACATGTGTTCTAATTTGAGTCTAATACTGATTCTAGGAGAAATAGAAGACCTCAACAAACTAATTACAGGTAAAGATATTGAATCAGTCATCATAAAATCTCCCAACAAAGAAAAGCCCAGGTTCAGATTGCTTTACAGGTGAATTCTACCAGTCATTCCAAGAAGAATTACTACCAGTCCTGTTCAACCAAAAAAATTGAAGAAGAAGAGAGAACACTACCTAATTATTGAGGTCACCACCACCCTAATATCAAAGCCAGATACGAGGAAAGAAAATTATTGACCAATTTCTCTTATGAATATAGATGCAAATTCTCAACACAATATCTGCAAATTGAATCCAACAAACATTAAAAGAATTATATACCATTATCAAGTGGGTTTTATCCCAGAAATGCAACAGTGGTTCAACAGAAGAAAATAAATTAATGTAATATACCACATTAACAAAACAAAGGGGAAAATGCCTGATCATCTCCATTGATGCAGAAAAGGCATTTGACAAAATCCAGCATCTTTTCTTGATAAAAACACATAGAAAAATAGGTCAATGGTAAAAGACTGAAAGCTTTCTAAGATTTGGAACAAGACAAGGATGCTCACTGTCACCACTGTTATTTAACATACTGAAAGTTCTGGCCAGAGCAGTTGGTCAAGAAAAAGAAATAAAAGTCATTCAGGTTGGAAAGGAAGAAGTAAAACCTTAACACTTGCAGATTAAATTATCCTATCTTATACAAAGTCCTAAAAATCTACAACAAAGCTACTAGAGCTAATAAATGAGTTCAGCAAAGTGGTGAGATACAAGATCAATACACAAAAATCAGTAGTATTTCTATACACTAGCAATCCAAGTAATCCAAGAGGAAATCAAGACAAAAATTTTATTTACAATAGCTACTAAAAGAATCATGTGTCTAGGAATAAGTTTAACCAAGGATGTAAAGGACTTGTACACAGAAAATAAGAAAACATTGTTTAAAGAATTCAAAGAAAACATAAATAAATGGAAGGGCATTTCATGTTCATGGACTGGAAGACTACATATTATTAAGATGTCAATTCTACCCAAAATAATTTCCAGATTTGACACAATCCCAGTCAAAATTCCAATAACCTACTTTTCACAATTGGAAAAGTCAATTATCAAATTTATTTGGAAGGTTAAGAGGCCTAGAATAGCCAAAAATATCTTGAAAAAGAAGAACAAAGAACTCACACTTCCAACTTTAAACCACATTACAAAGCTTCAGTGGTCAAAATAGCATGGCATTGGCACAAGGATAGACATATTGACTAATGGAATCATTGAGAGTTCAGAAATAGACCCTGATCTATGGCCAATTGATTTTTGACAAGGGTGCCAAGTCCACTCAATTGGGTACGAATAGTCTCTTCAACAAATGGTGCTGCGAGAATTGGATATCCATATGCAAAAGAATGAAAGAGGAGCCCTATTTCACACCAAATAGAAAAATTAACTAAAAATGGATCAAAGACCTAAATGTAAGAACCAGAACTATAAACTCATAGAAGAAAAATGTAGGGAAGCCTCTTCAGGATCTTGTGTTAGGCAATGGTTTCTTTGACTTTACACCCAAAGCATAAGCAATGAAAGAGAAAAATAGAAAATGGAAACCTCCTCAAAATTCAAAACTTTTGTGCATCAAAAGCCTTTGTCAAAAGAAAAAAAGAAGACTTTGCCATTAAATGAAAGGGCAACCTACTTAATGGGAGAAAATATTTGGAAACCTTATATCTGATAAGGCTTTAATATCCAGAATATATAAAGCAATTCTCCAACTCAACCATAAAAAGACAAACAGCCCACTTTAAAAGTGGGCAAAGGACTTTAATAGACATTTCTCCAAAGACGATATCCAAATGGCTAAAAAGCACATGAAAAGATGGTCAACATCGCTAGTTATTAAAGGTATGCAAATCAAAACCACAATGAGATATCACTTCATACCCACTAGAATGTCTACTTTTGAAAAAACAGAAAACTACAAGTGTTGGAGAGGATGTGTATATATAGGAACACTCATTCATTCTGGTGGGAATGTAAAATGGTGAAGCTGCTGTGGAAGACAGTTTGGCAGCTCCTCAGAAAACTAAGTATTCAATTATGATATGACCTGGCAATCCCGCTACTAGGCATATACTGGAGGAATTAAAAGCAGGGGCTCAAACAAATATTTTCACTGATGTTCATAGCAACATTATTCACAATTGCCAAAAGATAGAAGCAACCCAACTGTTCAGCAACCAATGAATGGATAAATAAAATGTGATCTATACATATAATGGAATATTATTCAGCGGTGGAAAGGAATGAAGTCCTGATGCATGTGGCAACATGAATGAATCTTGAGGACAACATGCTGAGTGAAATAAGCTTGACACAAAAGGACAAGTATTATTTTTCCCATATGAACTAATCATAATAAGCAAACTCATAAAGTTAGAATCCAGAATATAGGTTAGCAGAGAGATATGGGGTTAGAGAACAGGGAATTGATGCTTTATTTGTACAGTATTTCTAATTATGTTATATGTAAAGGTTTAGAAATGGATGGTGGTGATGGTAGCTTGTTTTGGAGAGTATGGTTAACAGCACTGAATTATATCAGTGAATGTGGTTAAAAAGGTAAACTTAGGTTATATATGTTATTAGAATATAAATTAAAAGATAATGCATAGGACTGTATAACACAGTGAACTCTATTATAGGTAATGAACTATAGTTAATAGTACAAGTATAAATATGTTCTTTCATGAATTATAACAAATGTGCAACACTAATATAAGGTGTTAATAATAGGGTGTTATATGGAAAAAATACATCTAATGTAAATAGTGGACAATAGTTAATTGTACTATTTTAACAATCATTCACCAATTGTAACAAAGATAAGTATGTTAAAAAATTAATTCAATTACAAAAAAGTGCTACCATCAGTTGTATCAAATGTTGCACACTAATGCGTGATGTTGGTTGTGGGGTGGTGTATGGGGAATTCTGTATTTTATGCATGATTGGTCTATAAACCCACAATTTCTCTATTCATAAAATTTTTTTTAAAAGAGAAAAAATAATGGTCATACTAACATTTCTGTCAATTAAGAACAAAAGAGAGAAACTAAATTTTATTTGACAATTAATTCATATAGGTTCTCTTTAAATACACTTAAGAATTGTATGTAGCATGTATTCAAAGTCAATTTGTCCTATACTAAATTTGGATTATTTTATGTATTTGGAAAAAAGAAAAACAAATAACAAACTTAAACCAAACTTGTAGAATTAAAAAGCCAGATCTCTGAAGTAAAAGTGAGCAATTAAAAATCAATAATACTAAATCTGGGGAAGCGGCTGTGGCTCAATCAGTAGGGCTCCCGTTTACCATATGGGAGGCCCCGGGTTCGGTTCCCGGGGCCTCCTGGTGAAGGCAAGCCCGCCCGCACGGCGTGGTTAGCTGACCCAGCGAGCACAAGCAGCAAGAGGGGGATAAATGAATAAATAAATAAAATCTTAAAAAAAAAAAACAAAACTAAATCTGTATATATTCTCTATTTACATTATCACTCTAAAATAGTCTAGCTGTTACTATTATTTATACAGTCTGAGACTAATGAATCATCTATATTATTTCTTGTTTATAGCAACCATTCTATAGGTTCTTTGAACTAAACTCTTGAAACAAACTACAATAAATTTTTCAATGATAATTTGCACGTGGAATGGTTTAATTTCTTAATGGTGCTTGTATATTTTAGAGTAACTCTGATTTCATTAGATGAAGTCCATGAACTAAAAATCTTATACCTGGAAAGGATTCTTAAGAAATCATTGGCTGCAGTCCTATGCTTCTCAACAGATGCCATTATTCCCATTTTATTTTTGTAAGAAGTTAGTCCTAGAGTAGTTAAGTAGCTTCCTTAATCCTCACATATATTAAGTGACAGAGGAAAAGAGAGAACTGAAAATCTTACATACATCACAATATTTCTCACAGTAAAGCATCCTGATCCTCTTTCCTGTGCACTTTAGATCAGAAATCAGACCGAAAAAGTTAAGCATTTATCTGTTTTCCATGTCTTCTAAGACAGGGTACCACAATTCAATTCTATCCCTCTGCACAAATTGAAAGAAAATAAAGATTTATACCATTTAGAGGAAATGCTTTCATTTAAAGTGAGCATGTCATAATTTTTAATTTCTTCCTGAAGTTTACTGATTCAGTAGTTAGAAGAAAATTATTAAGTAGAGAGATTATTTTAAGATTTCCTGACACAATTCCTGTGTTCGTTCTTTCAGTTTCTTGGCTGGTAGTGCAGTTTAATACTTCAACACATTTTACTATAAATATATATTTAAGATTTATTTATTCATTTCTCTCCCACCCTGCCCCGCCCTGCCCCATTGTTTTGTGCTGTCTGCTCTGTGTCTTTTTCTGCTTATCTTCTCTTTAGATGGCACCAGGAACTGATCCTGGGACCTTCTGGAGTGGGAGAGAGGCACTCAATCTCTTGTGCCACCTCAGCTCCCTGGTCTGCTGTATCTCTTATTGTCTCTCCTCTGTGTCTCTTTTTGTTGCATCATCTTGCTGTGCCAGCACTCCTACATGGGCCAGCACTCCACATGGGCCAGCTCTCCGCTCGGGCCAGCTTGCCTTCACCAGGAGGCCCCAGGAATTGAACCCTGGACCTTCTGTATGGTGAATGGGAGCCCAATCGCTTGAGCAGTGTCCGCTTCCCAAATATATTTTAATAGATACTAGATTTTATAGATCATAGCTACAAAATAGCTCTGAAGGACAAGTTAATGTTCTTCTTAATCTCACCATATTGACTGCAATATTGCATATTGCATGTTTATTGCAACTCCACTTGTAAATAGAGACCTAGTCTTTAACATATTTCATTTTGGTTTTCTTCTTCTGTAACATATAAAAATCCAATTCAACAAGAGAAAGAGGATACAATTCAAGGTTTGGGGATGAGTAATATTTGGTTTCACTAAACTTATTTACATATAAAGAAATTTTAGATTTCACTTCCATTCTAAATTATGTCACCCTTGGGAAATTTGCTTTAAAAATCCTGCTCCATTAGGAACTATTTTTTAGTGGCCTGCAAACTTATATGTGCCAATAGTGTTCCTATTTGTTTTGGTCTGGAATGAGCAGAGCCCAAATTGAGTTACTAATATCTTCATGAAATGTTTTTACAAATGTTAAAGATTAACAATCTGGTGAGTGGATGATTTCAAGTCTCCATGGTAAACCAGCATTTGGAACTAAACAGCACAATCCCAAATATTGTTGGCACTCATAGCCATTCCCATGAAATCTATTTCAAGTATTCTGCTCACATTTTAGCTTTGGCTAGGCTGCAGAGAGTGCCACTAGTGGATGTTAATAGAATAAAGACTACTTCTTTGCTGACATGGCCAAGTATGGTATTTCCAGTCTGGAATCCCACACCTCTGTCATCCATAGATGTATTCTTGACAAGACTTTTTAAAAAAATTGTATTTTCTTTCAATGATCATCTTAACAAATAATATATACACACACAGTTTTGGCTCTCTGCATGCCTATCTTTTAACCAAATGTGGCAATTTCAGGGCTCAAGTTTGGTTTTGTGTTTATTGTAGGACCATCTCAAGTGAGACTGTTTTTGTTTTAATGGGGGAATAGGCTCTTCAGATCACTAGGGGTCAGAAAATGTGTTCTCAAAATCAAGGAATTCTCACTTTGATATGTACTGGCCTAGTTCATGAGAAATGAGGACAAAATTGTTGCTTCTTGTACAGACCAATACTTCTTTGGTGAGACATCTGTGAATTGGTAAATATTTAATCATACCTTTTATTTGGGGGCAGGGGACAGTGTACCTTTTCCAGAAGTTTCTCAAACACATCTATTTATTGGTCCATGTAAAACTGCCTTAATTAAAAGCTTGACTCTGTTGAGGAACAGTGTCATTCTAGAACATTACATCATTCCTCCCAACTGGTGTGCTCTCTTTCCTCAAAAGTCTACTCATTAAAAAAGACTATTATTTTGTAAGTGATTCTTAGTAAAAGCAATCTCTCCATTACTTTGTTCTGTAGACTTTTTCTTAATATATTCAATTCCATTTTCCTCGAAATTAAAATGTAGTCTAACTGTTTTGTCTCCACTATTATGGTAACGTTTTCACAGAGAGCAGAGCTGGAATGGATTCATACCATTATCTGATTTAGTTCACTGTCAGATAAATTATTTCAACTCCCATTTACGGTTAGGAAATCAAAGCCCGGAGAAAGTGAATGGATTGCCCAAAGCCAGAAGCTAACTATCAATAACTGACATCGAGAGTTTCTGGTACAGCAGAGCTCTTTCAAAGATATCAAATTCCCAATCCAAAACAGGAAGAATGAGGAATCAAAATATCCTAACCACCACAGTTAACATCTACTGACACTTGCTGATGTTGAGACACTGTGTTGAGTGCTTTTTGGGTATAAGAAAATGTAATACTCATATAACAACCCTACATATTAGATACTATTATTATTTCATTCCTTTTGAAATGATCTAATCCTGGATTTTCCACATTTATTACTTTGTGTATGGACAGGTTTGATTGTAACTATATGTTGTGGAGGAAAGTTCAGACCAGACTTTCTTGTTAACTGTTATTTTTTTTCTCATGGATTTGTCTTGCCTTGTTTTTCCAAACCCTAACTTAATATACCTGTGAAGTTTCATCAGTGTCACTTAGAGCAGGGTTCCTTTTCTTCTTGCATATTGATAAGGTAAGGTACAAAGTGTCAATGCCTTCAAGGCAACATCACACTGCAAAACATGATATTTAAAAAATTTCATATTACCTTGCTGATTAAATCAGTTTTGTTACAGCAAATATTGCTCCCAGACTGAAGGAGATTACTTAATAATTTATGATTTTTTTCATTTGAATAACAATCTATATTCATTGCTTTCTTAGGACAAACTAGTGTCATTAGTTCTTTGCTTTAACTAGCACAAAATGTCATCTCCCAAGACAGACTCTTCTGTTAATACAATTAATATACTTCTAAATTTGCCTTAGAGATAAGTTATAGCAAATCAAGAAAAATAAATATTTTTTCAGAGTTAACAGTCAGATATTTTCTATTTACTTGGCCTTTTATTTCTTTGCTCACAGCTATTTTACATGTCAATTTCAAACAATTTTGTAAATCAGTCAAACTTTTGTAGGGTACTGTTTCAATTTTGACATATAAAGGAATTTCTGCTTATGAATCTAAACTCTAGGAGAACAATTCTTTGCCTCTTATTCTTCAAACATTACTTTAAAACAATTTATTGAACTAAAAAAGTCACATTACTTTTTTTGCTGAGGATACCTTAACAATGTTTATAATTATATAGGTCATTAAATTCCTAATCTGTCCCGACCCGCGGGACAGCAACGGGGGCCCGAAACCTGCCGAGAAAGATGGTGGGACAAGAGACGCGAAGAATGACAGCAAGACAGTGTTCTGATCAAGCTGCAAACTTTATTGAGGGAGCAGGGCTTATATGCTGTTTGGAAAGAGGAAGTGAGTCGGGGCCGGGTGGCGCTCCGGGATTGGAGGGTGTTATCGCTGGAGTAGGGGGCAGATCTTACTTTCGCGCCCTGCGCCTGCGTACTGTTGTATTCACCCGGGCAGTGGCGGGAACCGGAGAACAAAGGAGTAAGGAGAAAGAAGAACAAGGAAGTGACAAAGCAGATTTTGTGTCTGCGCCATGTTGTGGCGTCCGCCATGTTGCGCCGTGTAACCACTGGTTGCTATCGCTTAGGTTGTTGGCACCTCTCTTGGCAGACTCCAGTGACGGCTCCCAACATCTCCTCCCTTTTTCTTTATTTAGCACAGTACTCTCCGTAGGCTAGCTGAGGGAAGTAGAGGCCTCATTTCCCTGATGTAGATGGCTCTGATTTTTTCTGGAAGGGGTAGCACAGGCAACGCAGCGTAAGGGAGGGGGGCTGTGCCTGTCTTAGGTAGGAACTGTGCCCCGTAAGGAACTGCACCTGGGAAACAGTGTACCTTACCCATTATGTGATCAGTCTTACCCGTCATTGGGAAGCATGGCAGCAAAAGGCCATGTCCTTGTCTTAGGTTGACTGATGGGTCAGTCCAGTTGCCCGTCATTGGCTAAACAGTCCAGCACCTCTGTGAGCGTTTTTGCCTGGCAAGTTCTATGAGCAGAGCAAACCCCTGTGCTAATGAGGCGTGCTTCTCGGAGAACAGTTAGGTTGTGCTTACCTTTGACTGTCTCCTGCGGTGCTTTGTCACGCACTCAGCAGCCTTAAACGGAGGGAGCAGTACACAGATGGTCTGTTGGCATGCCTTGATCAGCAAGGTGGAGCCGGTGGTAATGTACCTGAATGGGCTTGCCAAGAGCGGAGTCAACCTGATCTTTGACTAGCTGGATAATTCTTTTTGCAGCCCATGGCCCAAAGGAAAGTATTAGGAGGATGGTTATCAGTGGGCCTAGTATGGGGAGTAGATACGGCAAAATGCCTTGCAGCCCACTCCAGAGAGGGTTGTTTGCTAATTCTTTCCTCCTTCTCTCTAAATCCTCTTGGAGCTTTTTGACTTTATTTCTAACAATGCCGGATTTGTTGGCATAAAAGCAGCATTGTTCTTGTAAGGCCAAACAAATTCCCCCACGTTCAGCTACAAGATCTAGCCCTCTTCTGTTTTGCAACACTACCTCTGCCAAAGAGTCTATTTGGTCTTGAATATCTTGAATAGTGCTCGATAAAGTTTGGACATCATCAATCGTTTGGATAATTTTGTATATTGAGTCATAGAAATCCCCAAACCTGCCGTACCAGTGGCTAGGGCTCCGGAAATACCTAAGGTGACAAAAAGTGGGATAAGTTGTACCACTCTCCTAGAGTGACCAGCAATATAGTCCATGCTGGGGATAGGTACAGGTTCAGTTCCCTTAATGATGCTAACATCAGGGAAGAGGGTGGCAAGAGTACATGTTCCTGTCCAATTGGAAGGCAAGAAGGTGTAAGCAAGATTGCCGCCACAGACGAACATTGTGCCCTTATCTGCGCAAATAGCGTTAGACGTGTTTTGCGTAGAGTTACAGAGGGCAAAAGTGAGATGGCCCAAGTGGATTTCCTCGCTGGTATTGGTGGATGGAGAGTGCAGGCAGGTGCCGAGTATGAGTAAAGAGAGGCTGTACCTTAAGGGGTGGGATAATGGGGCAGGTGCTATTGGGAAAGAAGGAGTTGTTAGCCACAGGTAAAGCTATAGGCATGGGGTTTCCCAAGCGTAAGCATAGCCAGCAGTCCTGTGCAGTGTAAGGTTGGGATTCATTGAGCAAATTAAATGCGGCTTCAAGGATATTGAGGGTTTGAACATCTAGGTTTAAGTCCCCAGCCTTAGGCAAAGCTAAGGGGTGATATTCAATTTGAGGAAATGTGTTCTTTATGATTTCCTCAATTCTTTCCTGGATCATTATCTGCCAGACCTGATCCTGTGGACCTCCTCCGTCTGAAATATCTACCGGAGGAATTTTATTCCAGCAAACAGTATCTCCCACAGTACCTTGGCAGCCGGCTTGGGTTAGCTTATTATTTCCTAGAGGACTGGGGTTATTGCTCCAGTCTCCTCCAGCAGTGCCAGATTTGGTACGAGCTAAGGTGGCGGTATAATAGGTTTTATCGTTTTCGGTGCATGATTGTACCTCAGTATAACAGCTGCTGTGCATGGATGAGTATATAGATTTACAGTGGCAGGGTCTAGGGCGGCCGTCTGTGGAGGGAATTACTCTAGGTAGGTTTCGGCAGACCCATCGCTGTTTTCCATAGCCTCCGGTATGACTAGTCGGGACCTGCAAATAAGCCACCTTATTATTATTACACTGCACAGACTGTGTATACGTATTGGGTGCGGTGGCAACCTGACCTCCTTTGCAATCACAAGGTTTACCGAACAGCGCCTCCCTGGCTTGCTGTGAGCTGACGGACAGCCCCAAGCCTGCATAGGCAAATCTCGCAAGGCAACCAAAAGCAGCGGCAAGAAGGAAGACAAGAGGGTGCATGGTGTTGAAACAGAAGGCTTTTCCGAGGCGGGCTTGCGAAGGCTGGACTAGGTGCGTCTGGAAGGCACGTATCCCACAGTTGTGGCCTGCCGCGGCGACAGGTGTTTCTTGTAGACCCTTGGGTGAGCTGTAAGAGAGAAGAGAGTGTTTTCTCGGGGCCCGCCCCCCCCTACCTCCCTGGAAGAATTGGTTTGTAGTTGAGAAGATGGAGGGTTAACATGTTTTATTAGTCTCTCTGGTAGCCAGCGAGGGCCATTTCCCTCTTGGTCATATATGCAGGCGGAACCACGTCCCCAAATGATTACAGGGTCGGGTCCATTCCACTGTGATGTTAGGGGATCGCGCCACATGACTGTGGCTTGCTGTGTTTGTGAGGCAGGGTGCCAATGCCTGTCAGCTGCAGATTGTTCGTTTACATCCAAAGTGAGAAAATTGAGAACAAAGAGAGCATGATGTAGGAGGTCTCGTGGCCGCTGTTTGGATAGGCCAAGAGAACTTTCAGCCAGACGGCTCAAGGTATTTTTTAGAGTGCGATGGGCACGTTCTATAATACCTTGGCCCTGTGGGTTGTATGGGATACCAGTAATGTGGTTGATTTGCAGCTGTTGACAAAAGGCTTGAAAGTTTTTTCCGGTATACCCAGGACCATTATCGGTTTTTATAATTTTGGGTTGGCCTAGAATGGAAAAGCAATGTAACAAGTGGGAGATGACATGTTTTGAGGCTTCGCCTGATTGTAGACTAGCGGTTATGAAGCCACTGTAAGTGTCGATACAAACGTGAATGTATTTAAGCTGTCCAAAGCTGTTGAGATGGGTGACATCCATCTGCCAGATTTCATTGGGGATAAGCCCCCTAGGATTAACCCCTGAATGAGGAACTGGCAACTGAATGACACAAGCCTTGCAAGCTTTAACAATTTCCCTGGCTTGCTCTCTGGTGATTTTGAACTTCTTGCGGAGGGTGTTTGCACTTAGATGGTGAAGCGCATGAGCCTGTGTGGCTGATGTTAGAGGGGTTGAGAGAGAAAGGAACGTCAGCCGGGTGGCGGAGTCGGCTAGCGTATCTCCCTTAACTAAAGGCCCAGGAAGGGCTTGATGACCACGGAGGTGTCCAATAAAAAACGGATGTTGCCGGGCGAGAATGGCCTTTTGTAGTTTAGAAAATAGTGGCACAGCATTACTAGATGGCTTGATGAAAGGGGTGGTTTCTAATAGTGGTACTGAGTGAGCGATGTATGCACTATCCGTATACAAATTGAATGCCTGATTTGAAAGATGGGAGAAGACTTGCAGTACTGCAAAAAGTTCAACTAGTTGAGCGGAGGTGTAGGGGGAATGTTTAGAGAAAACCTGATCCTGTATCACGTAAGCGGCGGTCCCATTTGCTGAGCCGTCTGTGAAAACTGAAAGAGCGGAGGCAATGGGTTCCTGCTTAGTAACTCTTGGGAAAATGAATGGGTGGACGTTTGCAAATTGAATTAATGGATCAGCTGGATAATGATTGTCGATGCTACCTGCGAAGGAGGAACACGCTATGGCTCATTCATCACTAGTTTGAAAAAGCCAATCAACCTGATCTTGTGTGTACGGGACAATAAGGGAATCTGGGTCCTTTCCAAAAAGCTGGCAGCTGGCATGTCTGCCTTTTGTTATAAGGGTTGCCGTAAGAGAAACAAACGGTGAAAGAACCCGAGGTGGTGCAGCAGACAAATGGACCCAGAGGATTGGGCGTCCCTTTTTCCCTAGGAGGTTGGTGAGAGGCTGCCAAAAGACGCCTGTTGGCGTATGGGTAGTAGCCAAGATTATAAACATTAATGGGTGGTGATAGTCTATTTGGTAACAAGATTGGGTGTTAATGGCCTTATTAATGGCGTCAAGTGCACGTTTTGCCTCGGGGGTTAAACTCCTGGGTGAGGAGGGGTTGGTGTCTCCCTTGAGGATGTTATAAAGCGGGAGGAGAGTTGCGGTGGATATTTTGAGATAAGGAATAAGGACAGAGCCACTGGATATCCCCTAGAAGTTTTTGGAAATCATGCAATTTCCGCAAATGAGAGGTTTGTAATTTTATGTGGGGGGTGAAAACTTGCTGATCCCAAAGCTCAAAACCAAGGTATGAAAATGGAGTAGATATTTGTACCTTGTCTGGGGCTACCATGAGGCCTTTTGAAGCTAAGTGCTTGAGCAGGCTTGTGTAGCAGGAGTGGAGGGTAGTTGAGCATGACCCTGCTAACAGAATGTCATCCATGTAATGAAGAATATAGATCTGTGGCCAAGCCTGTCTGATTGGATTAATTGCGGTGGCAACAAACTTTTGACACAAGGTGGGGCTATTTGCCATGCCTTGTGGTAAAACCTTCCATTGAAATCGGGGCATAGGGCCTTGGAAATTAATTTGGGGAACACTGAAGGCAAAATGCTGCCTATCCTCAGGATGGAGGGGTATTGAGAAAAAGCAATCCTTCAAATCTATGACTATTTTATGAAAATTTGAAGGGATTGCAACTGGTGAGGGAAGGCCAGGTTGTAAAGCCCCCATGGGGACCATTGCTTTATTGACGGCCCGTAAATCTTGTAACAGTCTCCATTTGCCCGATTTCTTTTTTATGACAAAAATGGGGGTATTCCAGGGGGACTGGGTAGGCTCGATGTGTCCAGCAGCAAGCTGTTCCTGCACTAACTTCATAGCTGCTAGGGTTTTTTCCAGGGTTAAGGGCCATTGATCAACCCATACTGGTTGTGTAGTTTTCCATGAAATTTTCTCAGCATGGGGTACAGGGATGTCAACGGCCATTATGCTAAATCCTGCGAGAACCCAAGTCCTGTCTTGTTTATATTGGATTTTACAGAAATAGGTTGCTTTATACCTTGGCCATTTTTACCTAAACCTTTACCGGGGAGGAAATCCATATTAAGCATTTGCGCAGCGATGGTATTATTGGGGCTGCACATAAAGACTCTCATTTGGGTGAGGATATCCCTACCCCACAGATTAACAGGAAGATTTGGGAGAACATACGGAATAACCGTGCCCTTATTTCCTTCGTCATCTTCCCAATTCAGAGTTTGTGAACTTTGGAGAGGGTTGGTGCTTTCACCTATCCCTTGTAAATGGGTGGCGGCAGCAGTAAGGGGCCAGGATTTAGGCCAGTGATATGAGGAAATAACAGTAGCATGGGCTCCTGTATCTAATATACCCTCAAAAGGTTTGCCATTCAGTTTTAGTTTTAAGGTGGGCCGATTATGGGTTATGGCTTGGGCCCAGAAGACATCAGAGGAACCAGGGCTCTCAGTGTTATGTTGCAGCCTTTTAAAATTTGAATTAATTTGATGTAAAGGAAGGATAATAAGCTGCGCTATTCGCGTGCCAGCGAAGATGGGGACCATATTATGTGAGTGGCTGCAATTATCTTTACCTCTCCTTTAAAATCATTATTTAGCATGCCTGGGATGACTTGAATTCCTTGAAGGGCAATGCTAGCCCTTCCTAGAATGAGGCCAAAAGTATTTGGAGGTAATGGCCCATAGACTCCTGTTGGTATGAGGAGGGGACTGGATTCTGGAGTTAATACCGATTCGGAGGCGGCACAGAGGTCCAGTCCTGCGCTCCCTGCTGTTGCTCTCCATAAATCGGAGATGCAGCAGTGCGGTGAATGGTTGGGAGGGTTGGTGCTGTGGGTTGAACAAACCGTGAAGCCCTGGGGTTTGTTCTGGGTGGGGCCTGGGGCTGGCCCCGCTGGGAGTTTCCCTGCCATTGAGGCCTTAGAGGCTGGTTGTTGATATCAGTACGGGAACGGCACTCAGAAGCCCAGTGATATCCTTTTTTACATCGTGGACAAATGGTGGAGGGGCGCGGCCTGCCACTGGGTGTTGCTGGTGGGGGATGCGGCGGTGGTGTTTTTGTGGGGCAATTTCTAGCGAAATGCCCTGTTTGTCTGCAGCCATAACAAGAGGAAGAACTAGTCAGGGTCTTTTTTAAGTCTGCCTTTAAATCGGTTGTGAAGTTTTGGAGCGCCGCGCCAATGGCAAGACCCATGGTTTTAGCGGGGGTTACATTTGCACACAGGCGCACCCAATTAGAGAGATCAGTATTGCGGAATGGACGGATGGCTTGCTGGCAAGACTCATTTGCATTTTCAAAAGCAAGCTGCTTAATAAAGTCACATCCAGGGTCCGTTGTGCCGAACAGGTGTTCGGCAGTGGCCTGAAGCCTACTCAGGAAGTCTGCAAATGGCTCTTCCGGTCCCTGAGTTAATTTTGCTAGGGAAGAGGTAGGGTGGTTTTTCTGTGGTAATTTTTTCCATTCTATAAGCGCGGCTCTCTGAATCTGAGAGATGAGCCCTGCGCTAAACTGGGCTTGGGCGGCGTTGGACTGAGCAGAACCTTGACCCAAAAATTTCTGTATTGTCCACCCTTTCGTTTCTTTCTTTTTCTCAGTCGCCAATAACTAAAGGCGGTGACAGGAACACGCTCAGGTCCAAAAACTTTATAGTAATCATTTAAACAGTCGCCCACTCTTTTCCAGCATCGATTATCTATTGTGCCCTCCTCGGGAAACCATGGACAGGTTTTGAGTATGAATTTGAAAAATTCAACTAAACTTTTCTTTTTAACTTTAACTCCTCGCGTTTTGAGTGCCTCCTTTACTTGACTAATAAACAACAAATGTGAAGATTCCGCTTGTCCCATGATTAAGGAATGAAGTGAAACAGAGAGTTTCACTTACCCGCCTGGAGACTGGTACTATGGGGCCAGACTGAAGAAGCGGCGGGTTGGTGCAGCGCTTTCTCTCTTCCGCCGCTGGGAGCCTTTCGTCGGCTGAGGTGCTGGAGAGCGCTCTCCTTCTGTGGTGAAGCGGCGTTCTTTTCTCGATCACAGGGAATCGTCGAGCCCCACGTTGGGCGCCAGTATGTCCCAACCCGCGGGACAGCAACGGGGGCCCGAAACCTGCCGAGAAAGATGGTGGGACAAGAGACGCGAAGAATGACAGCAAGACAGTGTTCTGATCAAGCTGCAAACTTTATTGAGGGAGCAGGGCTTATATGCTGTTTGGAAAGAGGAAGTGAGTCGGGGCCGGGTGGCGCTCCGGGATTGGAGGGTGTTATCGCTGGAGTAGGGGGCAGATCTTACTTTCGCGCCCTGCGCCTGCGTACTGTTGTATTCACCCGGGCAGTGGCGGGAACCGGAGAACAAAGGAGTAAGGAGGAAGAAGAACAAGGAAGTGACAAAGCAGATTTTGTGTCTGCGCCATGTTGTGGCGTCCGCCATGTTGCGCCGTGTAACCACTGGTTGCTATCGCTTAGGTTGTTGGCACCTCTCTTGGCAGACTCCAGTGACGGCTCCCAACACTAATCCTTCATTATTACCTAATTGATATCTTTCTTAGTGTTGTTTTCCATTTTTAAAATTAAAGTTTTTCATTGAATAAGTAGTATAACTAGCTAAATAGATTAAAAATATTTCCATGTATTTTACTAAATTTTACTTCAACAAATATTTCTTGAATATTTACTATATGCTAGACACTAAGTTAAATGCTGGGGACTTATGACTTTAACGCCAAAAACATGTCTCTGAACTCCAGAGTTTTTGGTGGCAGCATAATTTTCTTGCACCAACATTTTGGTAGATAGGGCATCCTTATCCTCTCTATACCTAAAATGAGATTGTCTTAAAGAAAAACCTGCCTCTACCTTTATTCTTTCAAATTATTTTTTATTAGAGAAGTTGTGGGTTTATAGACGATCATGCATAAAATACATGGTTCCTCATCCACCATCCCACGACCAACAACATGCATTGGTGTGGAACATTTGTTACAATTGGTGGCAGCACTTTTTTTGCAACTGTACAATTTTTTTTAACATTAGTTGCCTTTGTTACAATTGGTGAAAGATTATTAAAATATACTATTAACTATCGTCCGTAGTTTATGTCAGATGTATTTTTTCCATATACCACCCTATTATTAACACCTTGTATTGGTATTGTATTTTATTATAATTCATGAAAGAACATTCTTATACTTGTACTATTAACCGTAGTCCATTGTCTATATAATAGGCTTTACTGTTGTATTAGTCAGCCAAAGGGGTGCTAATGTGAAATACCAAAATGGGTTGGTCTTTATAAAGGGTATTTATTTGGGGTAGAAGTCCACAAATACCAGGCCATAAAGCATTAAGTTTCTTCTCTCACCACAGTCTATTACCACGTGTTAGAGCAAGACAGCTGCTGGCGTTTGCCAGGGTTCAGGCTTCTGGGGTTCCTTTCTTCCCGGGGCTGCGTTTCTCTCCAGGCTTAGCCCTGTTTCCTCCACAAGGTCAGCTGTAGACGATCAGGCGAACGGCTTGCTTCTCTTCTCCTGGGGCCTTCTTCCCAACATCAAAACTGCTTCTCAAAAGACTGCTTCAACTGTCCTTTGCCTTGCCTTTTATATTCGATTCCCCACCCACCATGGGGTGGGGTTCAATGCCCTAATCCTAACCTAATCATGCCCAGATTAACAGATCAGTTTACAAGCATGATCCAATTATATTTTTGGAATTCATAATTATATCAAATTCCCCAACGGCCACAACTGTATTATACAGTCCCATGCTTTATCTTTTAATTTTTATTTTAGTGACACATACAACCTAAAATTTCCCTTTCAACAACATTCACCAATATAATTCAGTGCTATTAATTACACTCACAATGATGTGCTATCATCACCACCATCCATTTTCAAAGCTTTACAATCAACCTAAGTAGAAGTACTGTACAGATTAAGCATCAATGCTCCATTCTTTAATCCCATATCTATCTCCTGCTAACCTAGATTATAACTCTATGAGTTTGCTTATTATAATTAGTTCATATCAGTGAGATCATACAATATTTGTCCTTTTGTATCTGGCTTATTTCACTCAGCATACTGTCCTCAAGTTTCATCCATGTTGTAGCATGCATTAGGACTTCACTCCTTTTTATGGCTGAATAATATCCCATTGTATGTATATACCACATTTTGTTTATCCATTTGTAGCCAATGGGCAATTTAATGTAATTATGAATTCCAAAAATATAATTGGATCATGCTTGTAAACTGATCTGTTAATCTGGGCATGATTAAGTTATGATTAGGGTGTTGACTGGGCCACATCAGTAGGGTGTTGAGCCCCACCCCTTGGTGGGTGGGGAAAGAAAATATAAAAGGCATCACAAAGAACAGAGTTGCAGCAGTTTTTGAGAAGCAGTTTTGATGTTGGAGTTTTGATGCTGGAGAGAAGGCCCCAGGAAAAGAGAAGTGAGCCATTTGCCTGATAGTCTACAGCTGACCTTGTGGAGGAGCCAGAAGACCTAAGCCCAGAGAGAAACGTAGGCCTGGGAAGAGAGGAACCCAAGAAGCCTGAACCCTGGCAAACGTCCGGCAGCTGTCTTGCCAACACGTGGCAATGGACTTTGGTGAGAGAAGAAACTTACGCTTTATGGCCTGGTATCTGTGGACTTCTACCCCACATAAATACCCTTTATAAAGACCAACCCATTTTTGGTATTTCACATTAGTACCCCTTTGGCTAACTAATACACCATTCATTGGTTGATAGACACCTAAGTGACTTCTCTCTTTGGGTGATTATGAATAATGCTGTTATAAACATTGGTGTGCAGATATCTTTTTGATTCCCTGCATTAAATTCTTCTGAGACTATACCTAGGATTGGATAGTTGGCTTATATGGTAATTCTACTTAGCTTCCTGAGGAACTTCTAAACTGTCTTCCAAAGCAGCTACACCATTTTACATTCCCACTAGCAATGAATGTGTCTTCCTATTTCTTCACAACCACTCTAACACTTGTAGTTTTCTGTTATTTTAATAGCAGCCATTCTAGTGGGTATAAAATGATATCTCATCGTGGCTTTGATTTGCATATCCTTAATAGCTAGTGATGTTGGGCATCTTTTCATGTGCTTTTTAGCCATTTGGATATTATCTTTGGAGAAATGTCTATTCAAGTCTATTGCCCACTTAAAAAATTTTTATTATTATTTTATTTTTAAAAAATTTATTGAAATATATCACTCATACATGAACTACATAAACAATAAGTGTATAGTAATAGTTGTGAACTTACAAAACAAGCATACATAACATTATACAGGGCTCTCATACCTCACCCTACCACCAATACCTTGCATTGTTGTGAAACATTTTAAACTAATGATTAAAGAGCTCCTCAAAATATTACTACTAACCAAAGTATTTTCCTCCAACCCACCCTATAATTATTATTATTTATATCATTTATACATGAACATACATAAACAATAAATGTATAGTAAAAGTTATGAACTTACAGAACAAACATTCATAACATCATACACGGGTCCCATACATCAACCCTCCACCAACACCTTGCATTGTCGTGAGATATTTGCTCAAATTATGAAAGAATATTGTTAAAATCTTAGTACTAATTATAGTCTTTATCTTACATTTGGTGTATTCCCCCCCCAACCCACCCTATTATTATTTTTAAAATATATTTTTATGACAAAAGTTGTAAACTTACAGAACAATCATGCACATGTGCAGAATTCCCAAATAACACCTCTCTATCAACACACCACACCGTGGTGGAACATTTGTTACAGTTTATGAAATAATATCATCTGATTATTACCAGTTTCACAGCATACATTTGGCACACACTTCCCATACTCCTCCATTAATCAACACAGTCCATCTTTGGCATAGATGCAAGAAGATTACATTATTACTGTTAACCACACTTCATAGATCACTCCAGTTGTATTTTTCCCATGCTTCTCCACTTCTGAGTATGAGTGCTTTACATTGTTGGTTAAGTTTATTCCTGAATATTTGGGTTTTATCTGTCATATTTTATTTTCACCACTCTTTTGACACTTTCAGTTACTTTTAATGATATAATCTTCATTTCTAGACTCTCTTTCAGACCTCTCTCTTCTGTCTTTTCTTTTAGGCTGTAGCACACCCTTTAGTATTTCCTGCAAAGCAGGTCTCTTGGTTACAAACTCTCAGTTTCTGTTTATCTGTGAATATTCTAAACTCAACTTTATTTTTGAAATACAATCTTGCTGGATATAAGATTCTTGGATGGAAGTTTTTCTCTTGCAGTATCTTAAATATATCATTCCACTGTCTTCTTGCCTCCATGGTTTCTGATGAGAAATCAGCACTTAATCTTATTGGGTATCCCTCATGTGTTGTGCATTGCTTTTCTCTTGCTGCTCTCAGGATTCTCTCTTTGTCTTTGGCATTTGACATTCCAATTAGTATGTATCTCAGAGTTGGTCTATTCATATTTATTCAGATGGGAGTATGTCGTGCTTCTTGGACATGGTTATCTATGACCTTCAATAGGGCTGAGAAATTTTCTACCATTCTTTCTTCAAATATTCCTTCTGCCCCTTTTCCTTTCTCTTCTCCTTTTGGGACACCCATGACATGTATGTTTGCACATCTCTTTCTGTCCTTTAGTTCCCTGAGACCTTGTTCAAGTTTTTCCAATTTTTTCTTCATCTGTTCTTTTGTATGTTCACTTTCAGAGGCCATTTCTTCAAGCTCACCAATCCTTTCTTCTGCCTCCTCAAATCTGCTATTATATGACTCCAGTGTATTTTTAATTTCATTTATTGCACCTTTCATCCCCATAAGATCTGCTATTTTTCTATGTATGCTTTCAAATTCTTCTTTATGTTCATCCAATGTCTTCTTAATATCCTTAATTTCTTTAGCCATCTCATTGAATTTGTTAAGGAGATTTGTTTGAACATCTATGATTAGTTGTCTCAGCTCCTTTATGGCATCTGGAGGCTTATCTAGTTCCTTTAACTGGGCCATATCTTCCTGTTTCTTGGTGTGGATTGTAATTTTTTGTTGGTATCTTGGCATCTAGCTTACTAGAGTATTTATTCTGGGTGCAGTTTTTCTCTTTAGTTTAGGGCTTCCTGCCCTTTTTCTCTTACTGGTTGTGTAGTAGGAGCCAAGGATGTAGTTGGTGCTATAGGCTGTGGAGGCTCAAGCTACCCTCATTGCCCCAAAGACCAATGAAGCTTCTCCCTACTTTCTCCTTTTGCCAGGGGTAGGGACAGAGCCACAGCTGTGTGGAATAATCCAAGTCATGCAGGCCTAGACTGTAGTTGCCCAGAGAGACTGATGAAGCTTCACATCCCTTTCTCCCTTGCCTGGGGCAGGGATGGAGCTGCAGGTGTGGGCAGCAATCTATGCAGTGCAGGTCCAAGATGACCACAGTTGCCCTGGTAGATTTCCGATTATTCAGTCTGTGCCAGCTAAATGTACCTTCAGTTACCTAGATAGGCTGGTACAGGGAGCTTCCTCCCTACTAGAGGTGGGGCTGAAGCCTAGGCTAGGGCTGCAGGCCAATCTGGGTGAAAGAAACCCATGTCTACCATCACTGTGATTTTCAGTGGGCCCGGCTTCCTCTCATGTTGGGAGTGGAGTCAAAATGGTGGCTACCGGCCTCCTTCTGCTTGGAAAGGCTCAAACTTTAGCTGTTCTTAGGGTTATACTTTAGCCAGCTGAATTTACTAATCAGTGGTTGAAATTGGTGGCCAAACTTCTCTTCCTTCGCTGTTTTTTGGGAAATGGAGCTTCCAATACCTGCCACAGAATAGCTCCTGGGCGGCTTGTGCTGCCAAACTAGGATGATCACCTGCTTCTGCGGTGTGGCCTGTAATTTCCAGGAGAGCCTGGGCAGCTCCCTCCAGCTTCCTTCCTGCCTGAGGTAGGCCTGGGGCTTATGCTAGAGCACCTGATGTAGATGGAAAAAAGCCGGTCCCTACCAGCACTGTGATTCACTGAATTTACTAATCAATATCTGAAGTTGGTGCCCAACCATCTCTTCCTCCCATTTTGGGAAGTGGAGCTTCCAATTCCAGCCGTGGAACAGCTCCCAAGGCAGCTTGTGCCTCCAGTGGAGGATGGGCACTGCCCTCTGTGGCGTGGAGTGCTCTACTTACAAATCTTCTCTGCAGATGGGCAGTGTCCTCCTTCCATTCTTTCAAGGATGTTGGAGGATGCACTTCTGGTCTCCTGCAGCCCCCAAATAAGTGCTCTAGTTAGTTGTGGGTGATCACCAACTGCCCCATAGCAGGAGCTGATTCTCGGAGCTCTTTACTTGCCACCATCTTGCTGGTTGTCTTCTATTGCCCACTTTTAATTGGGCTTGCATTTTTATTGTTGAGTTGGAGGTTTTCATTATAAATTCTGGATATTAAATCCTTATCAGATATATGGTTTACAAATATTTTGTCCCATTAAGTAGTTGCCTTTTCATTTTTGTGACAATGTCTTTTGATATAGAGAACTTTTTAACTTCAAGAAAGTCACACTTATCTATTTTTTCTTTTGTCTCTTGTGCTTTGGGTGTAAAGTCTAAGAAACCATTGCCTAATGCAAGATCCTGAGGATGCTTTACCCTTTTAATTATCCTTACTGATAATCTTCATTTCTTCACACTACTCCATGCCCCTCTCTCCTATTTGCTCCTTTTCACCTGCAGAATGTTCTTTAGTAGCACTTGTAGGTCAGGTCTTTTGTTGATGAACTCTCTCCGTTTCTGTTTATCTGTGAATATTTTCAACTCTCACTCATTTTTGAAGGAAAATTTTGCTTGATAAAGAATTCTTGGCAGGCAGTACCTTAAATATATCCTACTGCTGCCTTCTTGCCTCCATGGTTTCTGATGAGAAATTGGCATCTAGTCTTAATGAGTATTCCTTGTATGTGACAAATCACTTTTCTCTTGCAGCTTTCAGAATTCTCTCTTTATCTCTGGTATCTGACATTCTGATCACTATTAGGATTTATTCTGTTTGGAGTATATTATGCTTCTTGGACATGTATATTTATGTCTTCCATGAGAGTTGGGAAAACTTTGGCCATTAGTTCTTCAAATATTAGTTCCTTCAAATATTTTTTCTGACACTTTTCCCTGTTTTATTTTTGATTGGCTGTGTTAAGACTCTCCTTTGATGCTTGATCCATTTATTCTAGACTTTTAGAATAACTGATCAGATTTTCTCAGCTTTTCTTCATCTGATTCTTGCCTTGAAAATGCAGTACATATTTTAAGATTGTACTTTTTGTGTAATTGTTTCGTCTCCAGGAGAAAGCTTCCTTTCCTCTGTTCCTTCTCCAAGAATATTGATCTGTTCTGTTTGCTTTTGTGTGGAATTCCTGCCCCCATCCCTCAATTTCTATGATTTGTTCACATTCTCTCCCTCACTCAGAGTCCTGTTTTTCTTACACAATTCAGTTCTGACACCCTCCTGTCCTACAGCAGTTCAGTTTAGCCCCACTCCCCTTTTTTTCTCTATGAGTCTTTTCTGTCTCTGGTTTCTTCCTTATTAGGGTATCCTGCACTGGTAAGCAAGATGGGGTCAATCCAGAAAGGTGGGTCACTTCAGAAAAGTCTGTTTTGTGTTTAGAAACTGGATTGAGTAAGTGCACAACTTGCCAGCCATACTTCTACCTCACTCTCCCTGTCTCCTCCCGCCTCCCCTCCCACCCCTCCACATGGGGACACCTTTTTAATGCAACACTCTTTAGCAGCTTGTGTGCTGCCCTAGGTCTCTGTGGACTTGGTTCCCTGTGCTTGGATATGCATGGGGTTTTAACTCCCTGCTTGTGAGTGGCTTTATGGTCTGTATCCCAGATGCGAGATGGAAGGGATCTGGGCCACTGCCTCTGAGCAACTCCCAAGCAGCACGGGACCAAATGAGGGGCAGAAAGTTAACTGGCAGAACCAGGACAATGTTTCCTACCTGATATTTTTTTCTTTGATTCAGAATGTGTGGAGTCCTTCTCTCATCTCTACCTTCCTCCAGAGTTGTAAGCAAGTGAGAATTGTCACCTTTATTCTTGTTTCTCTTGCTTGGGTTGGAACATGAGTGGGAGTAGTAGACCGAAAATTGGCTTCCAAAGATATCAGGTCCTAATCCCTGTAACCAGTAAATATCGCCTTATTTTGAAAGAGAGTCTTTGTAGATGTGATGAAGTTAAGGATCTTGAGATGGAAAATTATTCTGGATTATTCAAGTTGGACCTAAATGCCATCACAAATGTCCTTTAAAAGGGGGCAGAGGGAGATTTGAAACACACACACAGGCAATGTGAATATGGAGACAGAAATTTGAGTTATGTGACCACAAGCCAGGGAATGCCAGTGATCACCATAACCTGAAGAGGCAAGAAATGGATTCTCCAGAAGATCTTCTGGAGGTGGTGCAGCCCTGCTAATACTTTGACTTCAGCCCAGTAGTACTGATTTTGGACTTCTGGCAACCAGAACCATGAGGTAATACATTTCTATGGTTTTAAGCCACCCATTTGTGGTAATTTGTTACAGCAGCCATAGGAAATCAGTACAGTAGGTAACCCCTAATGGTAAAGGACAGGCTATGAGGTAGCTGAGAACCACCTTGAGAGGGTGGATCCCAATACACCTGAGATTATCTTCTGGCTCTGACAATTCCTAGAGCAGTTTACTTAAATGGTAGGAGTTTCAATTTCCTTGTTTGTAAAAATGGAAATGGTAAAACCTCTCTATGTGGCTGAAGTAAGTTATTGATTTTAAAATCCTTAGGAGCTTCTGAAATTGCATAGGTGTTCAAGAAATCAAAACTCCTATAGTCATCATTAATATTTATAACCTGCTAAATATGACTCCCATGCATAGAACTTGAAACTTTGCTTCACACACTCAAGTTGCTGAAAAATAGTGGCATAAAGTAGAGTTACAGGCAACCTTGTACAAATAATATATCAAAATGGATACCAAAACATGCTAATCTCTTTGCTGGAGATCTGAAATACCCATTTTCCCTCTCTATTTGTGAATGAAACTCTTGTGTTCAGCTAAATTAAAATACTACTAGCTATGGTATGGATTTAATTAGTGCTAATTAAGCTGAGTCATAATTTTTCAAATGCTCAGTTATTGAACCAGAATAATGAGTTTGGATGGAATAAACAAAACTTAACGCTTTCTCCTTTTAAAAATTGGAAGCAGCTAAAAGGAAACCTGGGAACTGAAAGCAGCAGCAAAACATAAAAGGAAAAGATCCCAGGTGACCCCTAACTCTCCAGAGAGGGACCTGGTTTAGATTCTCTGAAGGGCTGAAAGATAGCATTATTTCTCCCAATTCTATTCTCTGCTGAGGACAAGCTCCTTCAAAGAACGGCTTTCTCAGCAATTCTCCCTGTCACTTCTGAAATTATACTGACTGCTATGTAACTTTGAATTAAAGCTGAGTAGTCTAAGTTAATAAATAATGGCAGCAGAAATGAAAGCAGTATAAAATGTTGCTCCTCCCACATCTCTCTTCCTATGGTCTATAAAAACTTTATTAAAGGACATATAAATACAACTAAGTATATATGGAGCCATAATATATTTGTATTTCTGGATGGGGACACAAACTACTGTACATGTCAAGTCATCTCAAAATAATATTCAGTGCAACCCCATTAGAAACCTAATGGGATTTAAAATGGAATTTTAAGACAACCAGCAAAATGGCGGCAGAATAAGGAGCTCCTATACTCAGCTCATGCTACAAAGCAGTTAGTAATCACCTAGAGCTATCTAAAGCATCTGTTTGGGGGCTCCACGACACTAGAAGAGCATCCTGTAACATCCTTGAAAGAAAGGAAGGAAGAGACTGCCCATCTGCAGAGAAGATCCGTAAGTAGAGCCCTCCACGCACCGGAGGCCAGTGCCCATCCTCCACTGGTGGCACAAGCTACCTCAGGAGATAATCCTCGCCTGGAATTGGAAGCTCCACTTCCTCAAAATGGGGGAGGAAGAGACAATTGGGCACCAACTTCAGCTACTGATTAGTACATTGAGCTGGCTAAAGTATAACTCTAAGAACAGCTACAGTTTGAACCTGTCTAAGTCAGAAAGAGGCCAGTAGCTGCCATTTTGACTCCGGCCCCAGCATGGGAGGAAGTTGGGCTGACCGAAAATCACAGTGCTGATAGGGACTGGCCTCTTTCACCCAGATCAGCCAGTAGCCCCAGCCTAGGCTTCAGCCCCACCTCTACCAGAGAGGAAGCTGGCGGGCCCTGCACCAGCCTTTCCGGGTAACTGCAGGTACATTCAGCAGGTAGACTGAATAGTCAGAAGTCTACTGGGATAACTGAGGTCATGTCATTTTGTACCCGCACAGCAGAGATTGCTGCCCACACCTGCAGCTCCATCCCTGCCTCAGGCAGGAGAGAAAGGGGCTTGAAGCTTCATCAGTCTCTCTGGGCAACTACAGTCCAGGCCTGCACGACTTAGATTATTACCTACAGCTGTGGCTCTGTCCCTACCCCTGGCAAAGGAGAAAGTTGGGAGGAGCTTCACTGGTCCCTGGGACAATGGAGGCAGCTTGAGCCTCCACAGCTTATAGCGCCAACTACATCCTTGGCTCCTGCAATACAACCAGCAAGGGAGAAAGGGCAAGAAAGCCCTAAACTAAAGAGAGAAACTGCATCCAGAATAAATACATATAGGAAGCCAGATGCCAAGACATCAACAAAAAATTACAATCCACACCAAGAAATAGGAAGATATGGCCCAGTTAAAGGAACAAGATAAGCCTCCAGATGCCATAAAGGAGTTGAGACAACTAATCATAGATGTTCAAGTAAATTTCCTTAACAAATTCAATGAGGTAGCTAAAGAAATTAAGGATATTAAGAAGACATTGGATATGCAAATATTCTCGCTGCCCTGATTTTTTGATAAACAGGGTAGGTTAAACATTTGCTATATAAGAAACCATGTATGTGTCCCCAGTCCTAGTTTTTCTCCCTAGGTCTGGTTTTTAAAATACTGGTGATAAACTAAGCCTGATTTATTATATGACCATCCTGTATGGGAAAAAACTGTAACTTTGGGTATCTTTGGTCAACCTTAAGAGATACAGCAGGGGGACGGATTTGGCTCAGGTGGTTGGGCATCCGTCTCCCACATGGAGGGACCTGGGTTCTATCCCTGGGACCTCCCGGTAACAATAAAAAAAGAAAAATATTTATTAGTTTGAAAGCTTATTGTTTTGTGGCCAAGAAAAACGTCCAAATCAAGGCTTCATCAGGCGATGCTTTTTCTTCCCAAAGACCAGCTGTCAGCAATTCTGGACTCCTTTCTCACATGACAAGGCATATAGAGGCATCTGCTGGGGCTCTCCATCCTCCCCCTGGCTTTGTTGCCCACAGCTTCCTGCATTGTGCTTGTCTCCCTGCTTCTTCCGTTGATTTCAGCTTCTGGATTCCAGGGCTTTCTCTCTCAGTTCTGGGGTTTTTTGTCTGTCTCTATAGTCACCTCTCTCTGTATTTATTGAATTTATAAAGGACTTCAGTAAGAGGATTAAGACCCACCCTGGGTCATGCCTTACTAAGGTAATCTAATCAAGTTTCTGAGTGCTATGTAAAAAACACTCCATAAATGTTGTTACTATTTATTTACTTTTATCAACTATACAGCTGTCGTTCTGATTGATTGGATCCAAATCGACCCCATTTTAACTAGAGTATAAAGGAAGAATGTCAGGTTTATAACTGTATGTACCCCAGAAAATCAAGTTCTTGAAACTGGTCCATTCCTGTGGGTGTGAACCTATTGTAAGTTAGACCATTCCCATTGTAAAAGTCAACCCACTTCTGGCATATTGCCTTGGTGACCTTTAGCAAACTAAAACAAGAAACAAGACAAAACATATCACCTATTATAATGCACAAGAATCATTAAATCAGAAAAAATGGTGAATTGGGTAAACCAAATTAGGCAAAACCAAACTAACAGGGTTGAAATTAAATTACCGAGGAAGATTGGAAATAAAAAGGCGTAGGTAAATATAAAGCAGCAAGATGCTAATAAAAAGAAAGTTGTAGCAATATTAAAATTAGACAATATATTCAAATCGAAAAGGATTAAAAGGGACCCTGCCATTATATTATTTATAATATGAAGATATAATGGCTATGAAATTTTTGAATGTTATAACATAGCTTCAAAATTATAACGCAATGGCTCACAACAACACAAATTTATTATCTTACAGTTTTGGAAGTGAAAAGGCCAAAATGGGTCTTAATGAGCAAAAAGCAAGGTGCATGGATAGCAAAGGTGCATAAAGGCAAGGCTGAATTCCTTTCTGAAGGCTGTGCAGAAGAATCCATTTCCTTGTCCTCTCCAATTTCTAGAGGCCTCCCACACTCCCTGGCTCATGGTCCTCCTCCTCTGTCTTCCACTTTTAAGGACCCTTGTCATAACATTGGGCTCTCCTGGATAATCCAGGATAATCTCCCTATTTTAAGGTCAGTCGATTAGCAATCTTAATTCCATCTGTTCCCTTAATTCTCCTTTGCCCTGTAACCTAACATATTTACAGATTCCAGGGATATTTATCTCTTTGGGAAACATTATTCTACCTACCACAACTCTAGTCTCAGAAATGACCAAGGCCACTTGAAAAATGAGTACAGGAGATTTAAATACCAAATTTTTAAAAACATGATTTAACATATGATTTAGAACTTAGTCTCAAACAGAGAATGGACATTATTTTCAAGCACCATGTTTCACTTATGTTCACAGAGAAAACCTCAATAAAAATAATAAAGATCCACATTTTCTGAACACATAACAATGTAAGTAGAAATTACTAGGAAAAGGATGGAATAAAATATTTTAAAATGAAAAAATCAGAACACTTTCCTAAATGAATTGTGGTTTGAAGGAGATATCAAACATGATATTACAGATCGCCAGCAAGAATGACAACCATAAACATGCAAATCAAAATGTATTCAGGAAAATACCTATAAGTTTATATGTAATTACTACAGATCTAGAAAGCTGGAAAGTAAAATAACTGAACACTCTAATTAGAATCAAGAAAAGTAGCAACAATCTTAAGATATGAGGATAGAATTACTGTTATAAAAAAGAAATTAATAAAAAAGAAAACAAAATCAGAAAAAAACAACCAAAATTGCTTCTTTGTAAACACCAGCAAGTGAGACAAACTTTGGAACACACTTTAAGGATTAAAAAAAGCAGATGTATCTATAAGTGTGGAGGAGAATAAAAGGTAAATAAAGTGACTTCCTTATCCATGGTGGATTAGGTTAGTTGGCCAAAACTTCTTGTGTTAAACAAATAAAAAGATGACTGAAATATATATTTAAAAAAAAAATAAAAAATCTGACAAGATGGTAAAAAGATATCAGGCTGAGGTTGAAGGGAAATTGGGAAGTCAGAGAGGAAAGGGGCAGAGGAACGACTTTGCCCTGAGGGCTTTTGCCTACTGTAACCTTGGTGTTGACTGAGGGCTTCCCAGGGTAAAGTGGGCAGAAATAAAGCCCAGGGATTGCCCAAAGTAGGAAGTCTATTAGAAGCCTGTCCCCACACGTCGGGAACCCAAAGAACCACACTCTTAGGGTAATAGTGAACTAGTAAACATACCAGCACTCAAGAGGCTTTGCAGCCCCCAAATTACATCACCCTAGAGGTCCAAAATATATAAATAACTATAGTGTAAAGTGGTACCAGACTAATATTTCCCAAGACCACTGCAAGATCTTCTCTGGAAAAAAGAACCTTCATTCTAGGCTTCAAATTATTTCTACAAATAGTATTTTTCAAGGATAATGTCAAAGATAACAAAGAACACAAAGAAACAAAAGTTTGGCTACTACAATCAACAGAGGCACTTCTGTAAACCTATACATATTGGAATTATTAGACAAAGCATATAAAACAATGCTATTTACTGTTTAAAGAAATATAAGACAGAATGGCAATGTATTAGGGGATAGAAAACTATGAAATGTGATCTAGCAGATTTGAAAATGAATCAAATAGAACAGCAAGTTAGATAAAACTGAAGAGAAAATTAGTGTGCCAAAAGGTAACTCAGAAGAAAATTATCTAGAGTTTATCAGAGTTAAAATGATGAAGATTATGGAAGAGAGATTAAGTGACCATGGCAGAGTAAAGTCTAACATGAACTTAATCAGAGTTTTAAGAAGATAGAAGAAAGAAAATAGAATATTTGGAGAGGATTTCTGAGAAATAATAAAAGCCATCAATCAGCAGATTCAAGAAACACAACAATCCAAGCGGGATTTAAAAAAAAACTTTATTGTGAAACCACAAAGAGAAAAAAATGTCAGCCAGAGAAAAAAGATTATCTTTAGTAGATTGTGTTAGACTGACAATTCCTTATTAGCACAGTGGAAGCTAGAAGTAGACTGACATCTTTAATGTGTTGAGAAACAAATAATTGCCGAATCTATAAAGAAAAGTTAAAAACAAAAAATTATCTCCAGAATCAGGAGAGTGGCTGTCTTCTTGAGGAAAGTAGAGGTTATGATTAGGAATGGACACATGGAAGGGACTCAGGTGCTGGCAATGCTTTAGAGCTTGAATTGTGATTATATGGGTGACCATTTTATAATAATCCATTAAACTGGATATGTATGTTTTATACATTTTCTGCATGTATGTTCTATTTTATAACAAACCTTTATTAAAATAACTGTTTATACTGTTTTATATCAATAAATTTCAAACTCTAGTTGAAATAGATGAGTTTCTTAGAAAATAAAAATCAAAGATTATGTACAAAACCTGAGCAAATAAATATAAATTATAATGTTAAAAATTTAAATCCAGCTCTCTCTTCACCCAGTATTGCCGAAGTACCAGACCAAGGGAGTTTTGTGGGCTAATGATAAGTAATCTTCACAGAATTTATGCTTTCAACTTTTTGAGACCAAAGTAAAAGATGGAAATATTCTTTTTTTTTTTTTTTAATATTTATTTCTCCCCGTCCCCCTCATTGTTTTTGTGCTTGCTGTCTGTTCTCTGCTTTTTTCTGTGTCTGCTTGTCTTCTCTTTAGGTGGCAGCAGGAACCAATCCTGGGACCTTCCAGAGTGGGAGAGAGGCACTTAATCTCTTGTTCTACCTCAGCTCCCTCATTTGCTGCATCTCTTATTGTCTCTCCTCTCTGTCTCTTTTTGTTACATCATCTTGCTGTACCAGTTCTCCTGCGCGGGCCAGCTCCCCTGCGCAGGCCAGCTTTCCTGTGTGGGCCAGCACTCCTGGGCAGGCCAGCACTCCGCATGGGCCGGCTCTCTGCTCGGGCCAGCTTGCCATGTGAGCCAGCTTGCCTTTCACCAGGAGTTCCCAGGTATCGAACTCTGGACTTCCTATATGGTAGATGGAAGCCCAATCACTTGAGCCACATCCATTTCCCTGTAAATATTCTTGACTCTTAAAAAATACATCTTATTGGGAAATAAATATGATATTATTATTATATGTAGGCATACCTTATTTCTTCTACTAGATTGTGTTACTGGGATGTCAAGACTACTGTCAGAAATGGAGAATAAATGGGTATGCTCAGTAGCTAAATCTCTTGATTAATACTTTAGAGATATTTTTGTCTGCTTCACCTAAACTTGTAGTATTTTGCTTTGAAATGTTTTAAGAGATTCACAGAATTTATGAGGGTGATACATATCAAGCAAACTGTTATCAGCAGATAAAAACATATTAGGTAATAAAGCAAGCTAATATACTGATGACTCAGCACTGATGAATCATCTGATTTGCAGGGTTTCAGCTGTTGGGCTAAGTCTTAGTGTTTTTATTTGACTGAAATGTAAATTACTTGCCTCCCTGATGATTGAAACTATAATCACCCAATGCATCAGGTGAAAGTAAAACTGGTCCTGAGCTGATACTGTTCAACAGCATGGATGCCCACTGTTCTGTTTTATTTCACAAGTCTGCCAATAGTAAGATGACAGGTTGATCTCCCTCTATGATCAAGATACTCAGTACATTGGTAACTGTTAATACACAATCATTTTAAAAACAACACTTTCTTTCCTGTGGGCTTATTTCAGAAAATAAAGGCACTTCTGCCCTGATTTTCACTCATCAGAGGAGCTCTCAGTTGTGCTTGTTTAAAGGAAGAACAAAGCTGTATAGCATTATGAACATAGAGAGATTTCCCCCCAGGGTGTTGTTCTAAAAGATAATAAATTGTATGGTTAGGATTCTTGCATGTGATAGCAAATAATGCAGAATTCAGCATATACTTTATAATGAAAACAGTTCAAATCTCTTCTTGTCATCTAGAAGAAGCTACAGATGCTGGAATGACAAATAGTTGGGTATAATTTGATTATGTGGAACAATGCTGGGATCACTGTTTTTATTAGCATAATTGATGAAAAAGGATAAATTCCAGCAAATGTTAGTGTGTTTCACTCTTGCTGTCAAGATGACAATCCTATGTTTCCCTTTTGTGAGAGAAAGAAAAACTTGATTCCTTGTCTTTACAGATCCATGAAGGTGGTGCTAAAAATGTGTTCTCTTTTTACAGATCAGTGACTAAGATTTTTTCCTGATCTCATTATATATATATATTTAGTCTGTTATTATTTGGGACATTAATGCCACTTTTAACTAAGAGTCAAAGTTTCATGGACTAAAATTTGATAACAAAACACAGGAAAAAATCAGTGATCTCATACCATCATTTCTAGGGTTCTCCATATTTTGAGTGCTCTGGCAAACATTTCTAATGATCCACATATTATGTCCACCTCAGAAGATATAGCTCCCTTTTCCATAAAATCAGGTATAAGGCATCAAGAACATATAATAGGGCCATTATCTCAGGATTAGAGGTTTTGGAAGTAAGAACAAAACCATGCCCTTTTGCTTTTATATCTTGCTACCTATTGGTAAAATAAGTTTCATTCATTCATCTGTTCAATCAATATTCATTTAGTAACAACTGTTGAGGATATAATAATGAACAAAACAAAGTCCCTGCCTTTGTGGACTTTACATGCTAGTCAGGGCAGACAAAAATAAACCAACTACACACACACATACACACACACCCCAAAACATTACAACATAACATAAAACATAACAACATAATATCAAGTGGCAAAATTGTTAAGAAGAAATATGAGATAGAGTGACTGAAGTGAGAATCACTGGAAGATACAGAGAGTGAGGAGGTGCTATTTTAGGCAAAGTTGTCAGGGATGGCCTCTCCAGTGAGGTTACTTTTGAGCAGAGGCCTAAATGAAGTAAGGGAACAAGTTCACACACACATGGCATGTGGGGGAAGAGTTTTATAGGTATTGGGAACAGGGTGTGCAATTTGCTTTGGAGGGCTAAGTGGGGTTTTGGGGAAGCCATTGGAAAGAAAACCAAGAGAATCTGGCTTTATGGAAGAAAGGGACATTGTTGAAATTTCTGTTCTAAAAAATCTGGCTCCTCAGAGATGAAATCCAACTCAAGCAATGCCTTGGCTGGGAATATAGAGTGTGCACTAGGCTGGAGCAGTCTTTCTGTCATATATCTTGGGAACCTAAATGTGGATATAGGAGCAGGTCTTGATGTGCTAGATTAAAGATTTGGCGAAATTGGCAGGGCAGAACCCTAACATCTGACAAGTGACTAACAAATATTAATTTATGGTTTCCATCCCTCACCCTGCTGCCTATTTAAGGTTACACTTCAGTTTTCACATGGCAACATATCCATGTTTTAAAAATGTGCAGATATTTCTGGAACTTAATAGATTGATTCACTCCCAACCCTACACTTTCTTTCACCCAATCATTCTCTATCAGTAAAGAATTTGCTGAACTTTGCAGTCTATAATGACTTTCATTTTCCATATAAAAATTTATCTCAAGGGACTTCCAGGAAGATGGCATCAGAGTAAGTGGGCAGGGCTTAACTGTCTCACAAAAACAATGGAGGAGCGGCAAAGAGCTGACTGAGGGAGATGCTTTGGGTATCTGCAGACCAGGAGAGTGCTGTGCATCCTCCAGGAAGAGGAGGGATGGAGAGATGAAGAAGCTGAAATGAAAACCATGAGTTATTAACCCTTGCAGCCAGAAATGGCACTCATCCTCCACCCTCAAGGCCAACAGCCAGGATAAAACCCAGGGATCACTGCAGCCAACTGAGTGAGGAACAGAAATCTTCCTCCTTGGGAAGAGGGAGGATGTGGCAGAGGGTGGGGAGTGATTTCTCTTCAGTGAATTTGGCCAGTACAGCCCACTTTGAATGCTGGCTCTGACAGGACCAGAATCATAGGCAAGTGGAGGTTGAAAGAGATACCTCCTTGGAAAGATTTGCTGATGAGTGCCATCTGCTGCCTGGTCAGTATATTGTAATGAGAAAAACTGCTTTTAGAAGTCTCTCCTCCCAGTCACTTCTGAGTGGGTCTGCACCCATTTAGAGAGTCCCTGGCCCTATTTTGATAACTTAAGCTAGGCAATTTTAAATACTTAAAATCAGTTGAATGAAAAAATCAAAGAAGAGCTGTGAAACAAAACCACTAAGCAAGAAAGAGAAAATTCACCAACATATTTAATTGCCTAGATATCAGCAAAAAATTATAAGCCATTCTAAGAAACAGGAAGAGATGGCCCAGCCAAAGGAACGCACCAAAAATCCTGATGAGACACAGGATTTAAGACAATTAATCAATGATAATCACACAAATCTCCTAAGCCAAATCAAGGAATTGAAGGAAAATATGACTAAATACATAAAGTATATTAAAAAGATATTGGGTGGGCATAAAGAACAATTTGACAGTCTGCAAAGAAAAGTAACTGAGCTTATGGGAATGAAAGACACAATAGATGAGAATAAAAATACATTAGAGGCATATAAAAGCTGATTTGAATTTATGGAAGACAGAATTAATAAGTTGGAGGACTAAGCATTTGAACTTGAAAAGACAGGAGAACAGAAAGAGAAAATAATGAAAAAAAAAAAAAAAAAAAAAGGAACAGGGTCTCAGGGAGATGAATAACAACATGAAATGTATTAATATATTAGATATCAGTGTCCCAGGAGGGGAAAAGAACAGAAAAGGAGCAGAAAGAATATTTTAGGAAATAATGATAAAAAACTTCCTAACCCTTATGAAAGAAGACATAAATATCAATATCCCAGAAGGACAACCCACCCAAACAGAATAGATCCAAGTAGACCTACTCTAACACACCTACTATTCAGAAAGACAAATACCAGAGATAATAGGATTCTGAAAGCAGCAAGAAAAAAGCAAGGCATCACATACAAGGGAACCTCAATAAGACTAAGTGCCAATCTCTCATCAGAAACCATGGAGGTGAGAAGAAACTGGTATGATGTATTTAAGGTACTGAAAGAAAAACTGCCAGCCAAGAATTCTTTATCCAGCAAAACTGTCCTTCAAAAATGAGGGTGAGTTTAAAGTCTTCACAGACAAACAAAAACTGAGACAGTGTATTTCCAAAAGACCAGATATACAAGAGGTACTGAAAGAAGTGCTATAGTCTGAAAAGATATTAAAAAAAAACAGGGGCAAGAGACTTGGAGAGAAGAGTATAGAAATGAAGATAATTAGTAAGGGTAACTTGAAGGGTAAGAAGACAGACAATAGTCAGATATGACAATGGAAAGCCAAAGGATAAAATGGACAAATTAAGCAACGCCTTTACAGTAATAACATTGAACATTAATGGATTGGATTCCCCAATCAAAAGACACAGTCTTCCAGAATGCATAAAAACATATCAGTCATCTATATGCTGTCTACAGGAGACTCATCTCAGACGTAAGGGTACAACCATGTTGAAAGTGGAAGGTTGGGAAAAGTTATTGCACACAGATAATAACCAGAAAAGATCTGGAGTAGTGATACTAATATCAGACAAAATAGATTTTAAATGCAAAACTGTTATAAGAGATGAAGAAAGTCATTACATATTAATAAAAAGGGGCCATTCACTGAGAAGAAATAACTATAATAAATATTTATGTACCTAACCTGGGTGACCCAAAATACAAGAGGCACACACTGGCAAAACTGAAGGGAGAAATAGCCGTCTCTACAATAATAGTTGGAGACTTCAATATACCACTCTCAGTATTGAATAGAACATCTGGACAGAGGATAAATAAGGAAACAGAGAGCTTGAATAACATGATAAATGTACTAGACCTAATAGACATTTATAGAACACTATACCCCAAAACAGTAGGATATGAATCCTTCTCCAGGGTAAATAATATGTTAGGTCACAAGACAGGTCCCAATAAATTTAAAAGCATGGAAATTATACAAAGCATTTTCTCTGATCATAATGGAATGAAGCTGGGAATCAAAAATGGAGGTAAGAATGAAAAATTCACAAATATATGGAAGTTAAATAACACACTAAAATAATCAGTGGGTCAAAGAAGAAATTACAAGAGAAATCAGCAAATATCTTGAGATGAATGGAAATGAGAACACAACATACCAAAATCCATGGGATACAACAAAAACAGTGCTGAGAGGGAACTTTATAGCCTTTAATGTTCACATGGAAAAAAAGTAGAAAGAGCTAAAATAGAAGACCTAACTGCACACCTAGAGGAATTAGAAAAAGAACAGCACACTAACCCCAAACCAAGCCAAAATAAAGAAATAATGAGATTACAGCAGAAATAAATGATATTGAGAACAAACAAACAATAGAGAGAATCAACAAAACCAAAATTTGGTTCTTTGGAAAGAGCAACAAAAAAGGCAAAAAAAAAAAGAGAGAGAGAGAGAGAGAGAGAAGATGCAAATAAAATAAGAAATAAGAGGGGGGACCTTACAACTGACCCACGAAAGTAAGTAAGAGAGATCATAAGAGTATACTATGAACAAGTATATGCCAACAACTAGACAATGTAGATAAAATGGACAAATTCCTAGAAACATATAATCAACCTACACTGACTCTAGATGAAATAGAAGACCTCAAATCAATCACGAGTAAAGAGATTGAAACAGCATCAACAACTTCCAAAAATGCAAATCCCATGACCAGATAGATGGCTTCACAGTTGAATTCTACCAAAAATTCAAGGATGATCTAAGACCAATCTTGCTCAAGATCTTCCAAAAAAACTAAACATGAAGGAAGGCTACAAAACTCGTCTATGAAGCCAAAATCACCCTAATACCAAAACCAGATAAAGACACTATGAAAAAAGAAAATTACAGACCAATTTCTCTAATGAATATAAATGCAAAAATCTTCAACAAAATACTTGCAAACTGAATCCAAAAGCACATGAATTATACACCATGATAAAATGGGGTTTATCCCAGGTATGCAAGGGTGGTTCAATACAAGAAAATTAATTAGTGTAATAAGCCACATTAAGAAAAATCACATGATCATCTCAAATGATGCAGAAAAGGCATTTGACAAAATATATTATCCTTTCTTGATAAAAACACTCCAAAAGATAGGAATAGAAAGAAGGTTTTTCAACGTGGAAAAGTGCATTTAAGAAAAACCCACAGCTAGTATTGTACTCAACAGTGAAAGACTGAAAGCTTTCCTGCTGAGATAGGGAACAAGACAAGAATGCCCACTGTCACCACTGTTATTCAGTATTGGGCTAGATGGTCTAGCTAGAGCAACTAGGCAATAAAATGAAATAAAAGACACCCAAATAGGAAAGGAAGAAGTAAAACTGTTACTACTTGCTGATCCTTTATCTAGAAATCCTGAAAAATCTACAACAAAGTCACTAGTACTAATAGATGAGTTCAGCAAAGTGGCAGGATACAAGATTAATATGCAAAAATCAGTAGTGTTTCTATACAGTACTAATGAGCAATCTATGGAGGAATTCAGAAAAAAAGTTCCATTTATAATAGTGCCTAAAAGAATCAAATATTTATGAATAAACTCAAGCAATGTCATTCAGAAAACTATAAAACATTTCTAAAAGAAATCAAAGAAGACCTAAATAAAGAGAAGGACGTTCTGTGTTCATGGATTGGGAGACTAAATATTGTTGTCAATTCTATCTAAAGGTTTTACACATTCAACACAATCACAATAAAAATTCAACAGCCTTTTTTTGGCAGAAATGAAAGAGCCAATTATCAAATTTATTTGGATGGGTAAGGGAATCCGAAGAGCCAAAAATGTCATAAAAATAAGAATGAAGTTGGAGGACTCTCACTTACTGTCTTTAAACCTTATTACCTAGCTACAGTGGTAAAAACAACATGGTACTGATATAAAGACAGACAGACTGACCAGTGGAATTGAATCAAAACCTCAGTAATAGACCCTCACATCTATGGTCAAGTGATTTTTTGACAAGGATGTCAAGCCTATCCAGTTGGGCAAGAGCAGTCTATTCAACAAATGGTACTTGGAGAACTTGATCTCCACGATAAAAGGAAGAGAGAGGACCCCTATCTCACACCTTATACAAATATTAACTAAAAATGGATGAATGTAACCAAGGACCTAATATAAAAGCTACAACCATAAAACTTCTAGAAGAAAATGTAGGGAAATATCTTCAAGATCTTGTGGTATGTCATAGTTTCTTAAACCTTATATCAAAAGCATGAGCAATGAAAGAAAATAAAAATAAATGGGACCTCCTCAAAATTAAACACTTATTATTCAAAGGACTTTGTCAAGAAAGCAAAAGGGCTACCTACTCAATGGGAGAAAATATTTGGAAACTATGTATCTGATAAGGGTTTGCTATCCATGTTATGTGAAGAGATCATACAACTCAACAATAAAAAAAGAGACTAAATTAATAAATGGGCAAATGACTTGTATAGACATTTTTCCAAAAAGAAAATACAAATGGCAAAAAAGCACATGAAAAAATGTTCAACATCACCAGCTATTAGGAAATGCAGATCAAAACCACAATGAGATACCATTTCACACCTTATAGAATGGCCATCATTAAAAAACTAGAAAACTACAAGTGTGGAGAGGATGTGGAGAAATAGGAATACTCCTTCACTGCTGGTGGAAATGTAGAATGATGCAACCTCTGTGGAAGACAGTTTGGCCATACCTCAAGAAGCTGAATATAGAACTGCTGTATGATCCAGCAATCTTGTTCCTAAGAATATTCAGAAGAACAGAAAGCAAGAATGTGAACTGACATTTGCACACTGATTCCATAGCAGCATTATTCATCATTGCTAAAATATGGAACCAGCTCACGTGTCCATCAACCAACAAACTGATAAAATAATGTGGTATATATATACAATAGAGTACTATTCAGCTGTAAGAAGAAATGAAGTTGAGATGCATATGACAACATGAATGAACCTTGAGGATATTATGTTGAGTGAAATAAGCAAGACATAAAAGGACAAATATTGTATGGCCTCACTAATATGAACTAAATATGATGAGTAAACTCACGGAGGTAAACTCTAGAGTATAAGCTAATAGGAGATAGGATGTGAGTTGAGAATGGGAGCTGATGCTTAATGTACATACAATTTGTAATAAGGCTTATTTTTAAAGTGTGGAAATAAATAGATTTGATGGTAACATATTATATTGAGTATAAGTAACATTGCTGATTTATAAGTATGATTGTGGCTGAAAGGGGTAGTCTGTGGATGTAAATATCAATTGAAAGGAAGCTAGAGAATAATCTAGGGAATGCATAATAGTGATTTCAGTGGTGGATGAAGATTGTGGTTAATAGTATAAATATAAATATTGTTCTTTTACAAAATGTTAAGATTATGGCGATATATGGGAAAATTACAACTAATGTAATTTTTGGATATAGTTAATAGAACCATTGTAATATTTTTGCATCAATGGCAAAGAAGATATATCAATTCAAAGGGACAAGAAAAGGAGTATAAGAGGGTACAGGATTTTTCCTTTTGGAGTATGGAAAACATTCTAAAATTTACTGAGGTGAGGACAGCAGAACTGTGATGAAAATGAGAGCCACTGACTGTACACTTTGAGTGGATTGTACAACGCATGGGACTGTAACACAGGAATCCAGTGGTGGAAGCTGGACTGTGGTTAACAGAACAAATATGAGAATGTTCTCTCATGAATTATACCAAATATATGAAACTAATACAGAGTGTTAATAATTGGGTGGGTTGGGGGAAAATATACCAAATGTAAGATATGGTTCTAGTAATATTTTGATGATGGCCTTTCATAGTTTGTAACAAATGTTTCACAATAATGCATGGTGTTGGTGGTTGGGTGATGTATCAGAGCCCTGACTGATGATATGCATGTCTGTTTTGTAAATTCACAACTTTTATCATAGACTTATTATTTATGTTTGTTCATGAATGAATGATATACTTCAACACAATTTTATACATAAAAATGTTTATATCAAATATGCTTTTCAGCCTTCCCATGGTCCTTTGCCCAGTATTCTGAGAGTTGTCCCCATCCTCTAACTCCTCAGGCTGAGAAATTGCTGTCTTAAGGTACTCTGCCCTTTCTCACATTTTCTTTGGTAATTTTTACCAAAGAAAAATGGTCCAGTTTACTTACATGGGTTGCTTCTTAAAAACTCCATGCAATTTCCATTATTAGATGGGATCTAAAATATTTTCTTCACTTTTTAAAAGCAGTCTTTTGTTTCCTGTTGTTCACTGACCTGAAAAATATCTTTTAAGAATGAGTTACTTATTGGAAAAGGAAATAGTGTAATGGAGAGTTAAGAATTAACAAATGATTGATTACTGAATCGTTACATAGATGTTTTTTCTTGCTTTTCCAGTATATTATAGAAAAGCCAAAAGTCAATACCTGAAATTACTGAAACTCCCTTGATTGGTCTCCCCCTTGTTTATGGTTATTCCAAAACAACCTCACCCTATGTTCTACTCTCTCTTGTGATGGTAACCAGTCCAGTCTCCTCTGTTTAAATACATAAAAACTCTAACCTTTTCAAATTCAGGGAGACAGATTTTAGACCCTTAGGCCATCTGATCTCCTTCCACTAGCAATAAATTCTCTCTTTGAAACCCTGATGTCTCAAGAATTAGTCATTTGAAGTGCATTGGGCAAGAACCTCACTTTAGCTCAGTAGCAACAGGATGAAGAATAAGTAAAATAATGCTGTTTTAAAAATTCAAGGTCCCAAATGATTTAGTGCTTTAAAGTATGTGAATGTATAATTTGACTGAAAAGTAAACATGAAACAATTGAAAAATGAATTACCTATTAAACAGGGACTCTGGAAAAGGTTGATTGGCTCCACAGAAGAGTTATTACAGAAGAAACAAAATAAATAAACTTCGAAGAACAAGTATTTCCTGAGCACTGCCATGAGCTGGGGATGTAGCTGGCTGCAAGATGTGAGAACAGTTTTAATGAAGAGGGGTGAGGGAAGGTGACCTTGAAAAGAAGCCTGGTTTATTCTCTAGCTTCTAGGAACATAGACGTTTTAGTAGCTGGTTTAAAATATTTGTTAAGTAACACTAGTTTGGACACTTAAAGACTGCTGGGGATTCACACCTTAGTTCTTTTTCTTGAAGTACTTTAATTTTATTCCACTAGTCCTTTTTGTCAAATATTTCTGCCTAATCTTGCAAAAAAACTTGCTCATTTAATCAAATATTAATTTTAAAAGGTTCCCTGCATCCTCCATTTTACATAAATGTGGTATTTATGTATGTGGTATTTTAGAACTACTTTTAGATTCTATGGATACAACCTAATAACCGTGAAAGATTATCAAGAATAAATCAGTTAAAAATTAAAAAAAAAAAAAAAAAAAAATTCAGTTGACAAACTAATAGAAATGTAAAATCCATGCCTGGTTGGCAATAAGATGGTTGAAAAAAAAATCAGCTTATATCAATTAAAAAATAGGAAATTCGGGATTTGTTTAGAAATGTAAGGTGAATAAAGCTTTTTTTCTATACAATGATTTTTTGACTAACAATAATAAAGGCTTCATTGAAGTGCATGAAATGTGACCTACTTAAAAATGACAAACTATCATGTAACAAGCATTTCTCTTTCTCATTCATCTTTTTTATAGCTTGTTCCCCTTTGTCCTTGGTTTCATCTGGGTCACCAATTGATACTGACACAAAGTGGGTTCTTTCCACCGGATACACTTTAAAGACCATTCCTGAGACATCTGGGGGTTTCAAAGAGAGAAAGAGTTTACTTGTTTGTGCATAGCAAAGCAGATCAGTGGCCTTAGGGCCCAAAACCTGCCGGGGCCCACCCCCCACCCCCCACCCCCCACCCCCCCACCTCTGGTCAGGAACGGCACTAATCCTGATAGTTTTATAATATCTAGGCTTAGAAGTTTATGCAAATGAGTAATTGGGGTGGGACTGGCTCAGGTCCCTTCATTAATAATCATTAAAGGACTGAACAGCATGAGGGTAGGTACAAAACAGATGTGAGTCACAAGGTTAAAAACCTTTACTTGCAGTTATTTTATAATATACTGCAAGTAAAAGGCATCTATATAATGATTCAGTAATCATAATAATTTGTTAATTCTTAACCCTTGGTTACACAAGCATAAGCACTCAAGGACTAATGCAGTGTCAAAGACAGGCTCCTTTTTTCTGTTTGTTCCTTGAGTGTCACCTTAACATGGTACAGCCATCAGGAAGGGGAGAAGCAAAGGCACTGGTACACATTACTTCTGTTCCCATCCTATTGGCAAAACTTAGATGGCCTCACTTCCTGCAAGGGAGGCTAGAATTGTGGTCTTTATTCTATATGGTCATGTGTCCAGGTGAAATTTGAAGGTCCTTTTGCAAAGGGGAAGTGGATAATTATAATTAGTATCAGTATCCTGATGATCATGTAATTATTTGCAGTGAATTTCAATTTCAGACATTTCTCAAAGAATTGTTATGTGTACCAAATCTTGGCGATAGACCCCCTTGGTTTAAAATCTTGGCAATCAGGTTTTTCCTACCTCACTGGCACTCCTGGCCCTATGGCGCTTTAAAGCTTCAAAGAGGAAAATGGTTCCAGCACTAAGTCTGGACATTTGACTGGGTAAGCAGGTTACCAAGGTAGAAGTGGATTGGGAAGTTAGTTTGGTGGTTCGAGTCCCCTTGGTCCTAGGTTTTTAGAGGCCTGGGTCCTGCTTCTAGAACAATCCTCCTTGCTCTGAATTCTTCACCTTTTCCTGGCTTTCTGGGTACCATTCTGCTTAGGGATTGAATCCCTACCTTGAGTCTGTCTATTGAGTTTACTCCTGAAAGACAAGTCATCCAACAATTAATTGGTATTTAGTAAAATATAGTGTTAAGTGACTGTTTGTTAAATGGTATGTTATTTAGATAGCAAGTGTTAAGTGTCTGCTTAAACTGCTAAGTTAGTGTTTTACTAAATTTGTATTGCTCAAGTTTTCTGAATTGGCTACTGGTTACTGAAATTCTTTAAAGTGGGAAATTCTAATTCTATTAACATTTCTAAATGTAGCCCCTTAGGCTGTATTTTGAAAAACTGGAAAACTTTTAGTCATGAGCCTATGAAAAAGCAGGACATAGTTTTTTTTTTCTATAGCAAGGCTTGGCCTCAATATAACTTAGAATTAGGAGGACAATGGTTGGAGTATGGTTCTATAGTGTAGACCACTGTATCTCAGTTTGGCCAGGATGGCTTTTTAAAATTAGCAGCTGAACCAACAAAATTTATATTCCTCTAGGAAATGCCTCCAGGAATAAACAAAGACTCTGTATACATGTTTACCCCATTCCCTATATCAGATTTTTATAACTGGGAATATAATATCCCACACCATAAAGAAGACCCAAAGAAAATAAAACGACTAATTGCTCCAACCTGTAATTGGACTAGTATTAAGGCCTTGTGGAATACCTTGGCAATAAGAGATGAAGGGAGAATGATAATTGAAAAAGCAGAGCAGGAAGCAGATAAGAAATAAAGAAAAATGCCGGGACAACCCAAGGTATGCTGGAGAAAAATTAGCAGCACCAGTAAGGAAACTTAAATGGAATGCAAATGGTGCTGAGGACTTGGCTAATTTAGAGCAAAAAGGGGTCCCTAAAACTATAAACTTACAAACGATAAGTGAAGTGATACAAGAACCTAGAAAGAATTTAAACTATCAGTGATACACTATTATAGATCTGGAAAGTCCAGAAAATAGCAGAATTTTAAATATAACCTTTACTACTCAAATTTCTCCAGATATAAGAAGGAAACTATAGAAATTGAATGGGGACTAGAATTGCCTATCTTTAGATTAGTTGGCATTGCCTTTAAAGTTCATCACAGAGCCCTCAGGAACCCTGCTATTTGAGGCAATATTTACTTTGGCAATCAATGAGATCTTGCCGAGATGTGCATAAGCATAATTCTGGAATTACCTCCTGACTCACTTTGAAGTCTCTTAGCCATATAAACCCATTTGTTTTTACTACCAAACCTTTCCCCCTTTAGGTCAAGGTCTTTTTCCAGTTGCATTGTTAGTTGGTGCTTGGTAGTAACCCCTCTGTGCCAAGGAGGCTCATTCCTAGGAGTAATGTCCCATGCTGGGGGAAGGTAATGCATTTATATGCTGAGATTAGGTTACAGAGAGGCCACATTGGAACAACAAGGAGGCTCTCACGAGGCAACTCTTAGGTACCCTATAATACAAGGCTAAGTTACAATTTCAAAAGTAAAGGTTCATAAGTACAGTCATCAATATCAAGCATCCTCCTTCACTAGTCACTACCCCTGTACTCGGGATATTCTTGTGGTCCCATTAGAGAATGTGGCAGAGGACCCCAAGATGTGAATTTGATATTCTTTCAGTTATTGTGTGAATCTCCGCCCATCATGACAATTCCCCATGAACACTTGAACACATTCATGTGCCTTATAGGTATGCCCCAGGTGAACCTCCTCCCATGCATCCCTCATTACTGACACCCTGCACCAATGGTCCTCCCTTGCCACAGTTGTAACCCTTCTGTGATCCAAAGCTTCTTCAAAAATGAAGCCAACAAAATAACCAAATACAATTAATAAGAAAATGAAATAATAATGATAGTTAAAAAAATAATAAAAGGGAAGCGGCTGTGGCTCAATCAGTAGGGCTCCCATTTACCATATGGGAGGCCCTGGGTTCGGTTCCCGGGGCCTCCTGGTGAAGGCAAGCCTGCCCACAAGGCGTGGTTAGCTGACCCAGGAAGCACAAGCAGCAAGGGGGGGATAAATGAATAAATAAATAAAACCTTAAAAAAAATAAAATAAAAAATAAAATACAAAAAATAAAAAAAATTGAAATAATAAAAATAAAAAAATATAAAATTAAGAAAAAATTTTGATATTATGTTTTTCATCACTGTAAGATCTGTTGTCTTGTATGTACAGTGACATTTTCTTCTGTTTATTCCCCCAGTGTCTTTCTTTTTTTTTTTTTCATTTTGTCTTCAAAGAAGTTTAGGTTACAGAAAAGTCATGTACAGAATATAGGTGATTCTTATATACCCAATATCCTCCCCCTTTTCCCCATTCCCCTATTAATAACATTTTACATGTGGTTGGTATATTTATTACAATTGATGTACAAATATTAAAACATTGCTACTAACCATGGTCAATGATTTACATTATGGTTTACATTTTCGATCATATACTTTTATAAATTTCAATGAAATTTAACATGGTCTGTAGCCATCATTGCAAGATCATGTAGAACAATTCTATCACCCCCAAAATACCCCATGTGCCATCTAGCCTATTCCCCCCTCTCCCTCCCCTTGGGACACATGGCAATCACTAATCTTTACTCCTTGAACAACAAGATTCCTAGTTACTTGCAATTATGCATGTCTCAGCAGGATCTCATTGACTACTAAAGTAAATATTGCCTCAAATAGCAGAGCTCCTGAAGGCTCTGGAGACATCCAGACTCTATAGGCAGGGCTGACAGCTCTGGAGTCTGGCACCCTGCCAGTGGGCCCTACTTTGCAATTTATGCTGCCCAGTGTGACAGAGCTGGACTCAGTTGTGGTTTCCCTACACGGGGCTCTTCTGCTCCTTCTATTTGAACCTATAGCTAGTACTAGAGTTTAGAGGTATATGTCCAAGAGACTTAAATCTTTGGGCTGTCCATGTGCCAGTTGGGCCCTGAATCTCAGCAGAGTTGCAACATCTACTCCCAGTTCATTGGACTCACCCAGGACAACTAACAAGGAGATGATGATGGACAATGACCATCCCAAGGAACAGAGAGAGTTGGCAACTGCACGCAAGATAGTCCCATCCATCTGTCCAATGGGAGCTAAGTCCCCTTTCAATTAGAGGCAGCGTGGGCATTACCATCCCAGAATCCTCAGGATTGGGGAATGAATGATGGATTAGAGTAGACTCACAGTTATTCTACTACAGACTAATTGTGATTCTAGCAGTGGAAGAACTGTTATCATTGATGTGGAGGCAGTGGCTACTGTAGGTTCTGAGGGGAGGGAGAGGGAAAAATAGGTGTAATATGCGGGCATTTTTGAGACTTGGGAATTGTCCTGAATGCCAATGCAATGACAGATACAGTCCATTATATCTTGTCATAACTTACAAAATTGTGCAGGAAAGAGTGTAAACTACAATGTAAACTATAATCTACATTTAGTAGCAATGCTCCAAAATGTGTTCATCAATTGTAACAAATATACCACACTAATGAAGGATGCTATTAATGTGCAAAATTCTCTCTTCTGTTCTAATTTGTGCTTGGCCTTCAAAGAAATCTTTTAAATGTTATTTTACAGTTAAATTTATTTTGTAAAGGAATGAAAGTTTTAAGCAACTTTAGTGAGTTGTGTTTTTATGTCTAACTTTCTATTGTGTCTGCCTATTTGCTCAGTGTATATCTTCATATATCTGGATAGTAATATCAAATTAACAAATGAAAATTCTTAAAAAAGCTCTATTCAAATTGTTAAAAACTAAATATGCATTTATATATGTGAATGAATATTCCTGGAGCCCAAATTAGGCTAAGCTGGATGGAAAGTCATAGAAATCTGAATATATAAACTATTGGGAAAGGGAAAAAGATTTTCCTGAGCTCTTTGACCTATCCAGCCCCCAGGCCCTTCTCTTTGCAAGAGCCCCGAGGGATAGACTAGGTGTGGCAGATTAAAGCTCTATTTTCTAGGCTGGGGAATTAAGAATCAGTTTGCCTTGTAATTCCCCAGTTTAAATCTTTTAACAGACTTGAAATAAGGGTGGTTAATAATCCAATTGTCAAATTTCAGTAAGTAAAGGAAAAGTCCTTGAAAGCTATGGAAAGATCTTTTAAAACAAATTAAACAATTATAATTATTCCAGAACCTAGCAGTCAGTATGCTTTTAAGATTATTTACCGTTTTAAAATGTTATTAAAGAGAAGAGGCTTTATCTCCTGTAAAGGGAGAATAAAAACATTCCTTGCATAAACTATAATGGTTTCAATTTTATTTAGCTTAGGTGTAATCTCCCTAGGTTTATAGGATAACAAATAATTTAACATATGTATTAAATCTTTAAGATGATGAAGTTGTAAGTTCCTGTTTAATGAAATTATGTTAAAGAAGGGAATGTAGATCTGCCCTCTCTTAAATGGATAAAGTAAACTTCATTGGTTGCTAATTGTACTTTAATAATCTTATTTAAAGGTAAAGTAACTTCTAGTTAATTAAAAGGAGTTTGTAAAAGCATCTTCTAAAGTGAAGCATTTGAATGGCTAATTCCAGGAAGCCATTATTAATTAGAAACCTAAATTGATATTAATCACAAAAAGTAATTGCAGAAACCTGTCAGAGGCCACCTCAATCTGCATGTTAAAGTTGTGGTAAGGAAAGATAATCATGATTCCATTGGGAATTTTCAGTTTTCATAAAATAATTGACAAAGTAGTTTTTCCCATACTGCTAAAGTAAAATACCTGTTAATTAACATCATCATGGTAAAGGTGTAGAAGCAAAGCAAAGTACTAAAAAGTTAAGTTCATTTGATATGTTATACACTGCATTGGAAGTGTTTAGAAAGTGTATAAAGATTAAGAGATAGACTTCAGTATTGTCAAACTCTCTTGTACTTTCATACCAGGCCTTCAGTACCCTGCGTGTGTTGTCTCTCCATTTGAGTTATTGGCTAGGTTAGTCACTGACCCCTAAAACAATAAAAGTATCTACTACATCTCTGAACATGCTCCTGAAGTGGATGGAGAGTGCATTGCAGTTTCAGACTGCTACAGCAGCCGGCAATGACTCGATATGGCCAGATGTAGAGTGAACATCGCCTCCAGACTGGCTGTTTCATAGTGCCGAAGGGCGCTATGCACCAGGCCAGTGAAACACTGGAGCCTACCTTCCTAGTCTCTCGTTAGGATCAACAGTGCTGCAGCATGCTGGCTGTGTGAAGGACATACCAAGTGGAGCAACGATTACCAGAGTACTGTGAGTAGAACTTAAACAAATAAAATTGGCATTATGGCCTGCTCCCACGGAGAGATAACATGTATGGCATTGTAAACCTGGAGCTTAAATCTATTAATTGCAGCTCAAAGAGGAACTTGTGCATTGATTAAGTACCGTACCTATATGCCTGATGAGTATGATGATATCTTTTCTATTCTAGATCATATGCAGAGAGATATTGAATGTTAGAGAAAAATGGTGAACACTGGGATGTGGAGATTGATGATTGCAGGCAGAAAGCTTATTGGGAAGCTCTCCCAATGAAGAAGTCTGAAGAATAGGCTTCAGCCCACCTCCCACCACCCCCCCCACCGGCATGGTAGGGGTCTGAAGAGAGACTTCAGCCCACCCATGGAAGGTGGTGGATATGATTTTATACAGTATATCAATAGGCAGGGAAATTGAGTATAGCCTGGGGCCAAATGGCTAGAGGGTAGTAGGCTAGGAGGTAGGGTATTCTTGGAACATGGGAGGGGTTGATGGTACCTGGGCCCAGAGGGAGTGAAGGCCCTTAACTGCTCCACTTTGTTTATTCTTGGTAGGGGATGGGCTGCCTCCTATGGCTTGCTCAATCAGTCAGGTGGGTTATGGCTGGAGGCTGCCTTTCTTCAATTTATGTCACAGGGGTAATGATTCACAGTCTTATGACCTGTTAATCATTGCAAACCTTATAAGGGGGAACTTCTAACATTGAACATGTTAAAAGTACTGGTAAATTTATTTCATTTTCTAAGTAGTTAATGAACAAGTCATAAGATAAACGAATGGCTCTCTTAAGTACTGTCTTTATTTTGTTTGCCATATGCTTGTCTTGGTGTTGTCTATACTGTCTTTGTGAGTTTATGCCTAGGGCAATACCTCTCCATACCTCTCCTAGCTGTCCTAAGCATAACCACTACTGTGGGAACTGGGGTTGGCAGTTTATATCCAAACCCAGCAGGTTTATCACAATCTCTCCCTAGAGTTAACCAACAGCAAAAAATAACTCAAGGAAGAATGCTCTTTCCCATGAACTTTGGGAGGATGCAGCCTCTGAAGACATCTGGCCTTTCTCACTCTCGTGGTCCAGGATGTCATGGCTGGCCCTCTTTTTGGGCCCACCTACCACTATCTTCTTTATCCTTTTAATAGGACCATGTATCTTCAAAATTCTTTTTTTTTTTTTTAAAGATTTTATTTATTTATTCATTTATCCCCCCCTTGCTGCTTGTGCTTGCTGGGTCAGCTAACCACGCCGTGCGGGCGGGCTTGCCTTCACCAGGAGGCCCCGGGAACTGAACCCAGGGTCTCCCATATGGTAAACGGGAGCCCTACTGATTGAGCCACAGCCGCTTCCCTTCAAAATTCTAATTAAGTTTATTTCTTACAGAATCAATACCTTATTAATTATGCGGGGATTTCATCCAGTTCCAACCAGGGTGCTGGACCCATCTTCCCTCAACCACAATAGAATAGCCAGAGAGGTTTACGCTCTGTCAGGCAGGGACTACTGCCCTAACCATCAGGAAGTAAGTACAGAAGAATGACCATTGCCCCTCAGCATCTCCTTAAGAATAAGGGCTTGAACTCTCTTAAGGGGGAGTTGAGGCAGGTTAGTATAGTGAAAGGGGGAAGGTGGCTGGCCTGGCAGACAACATGACCAAAAGACAACATGGCTGACAGACAACATGGCCGACAGAAAACATGGCCACGAGATCCTGCTGAGACCTTGACTTCTTCCTTGATGTCCCAGTTGGGACTCTTTCTGGGGCTGAGGGGAGGTCAAACAGACCTCACCATTGGCCCCCACCATTGGTGGGGTAACCAATAACAGCTGGTTAGCAAGAAGAGGAATAATTAATAGCTTAAAAGGTGACCACATAAACCAAAGCCTGCTCTCTCTGCCTAGAGAAGCCTGCATCAAATCTCGGTGTGTAATGGAGATTTTTTTTTTTTTTTTTTTTAAAGATTTTATTTATTTATTCATTTAGCCCCTCCTTGCTGCTTGTGCTCGCTGGGTCAGCTAACCACACCGTGCGTGGCGGGCTTGCCTTCACCAGGAGGCCCCAGGAACCGAACCCAGGGCCTCCCATATGGTAAACGGGAGCCCTACTGATTGAGCCACAGCCGCGGTAACACTGATGAAAATTCTTAAGGCCCATAAAACTTCCTTAGACAATACCCCGGATATGCATCTGGGCCTGACCAATCAAGCCACCATAGAATGATCAAAACCACCCCTAGTAAAGATTAACCCCAACCCCCTTAACGCCCATGCTAACTGCAAACTAGCTTCTGTAATATTGCTTGCTTGCTCTGCTGGATATGGATAAAACAGATATGCATTTGAAGTGTATATTTGAAGCTGCCCATCACCCTTTCTGGCAAGAGAAAATTGATGCTTTGTTTTAATGAACTAATCTGGTATCTGAGCACGAAAAAAGTTGCTTAATCATGCTGACCCTGCTAAAATTCCCTACAAAAATCCACCGCAGGAAGCCGGGGTTGCTTCTCTCCATACTGCTGGAGGAGGCCCCGGCCAGCCTGAAATAAAGGTTCCTTTCCTAATCACATTGTCTGGGTGCTGAGTTTCTCTCTGGATGAAGTGTTCCACTTCAGGTGTGTATTTCCATCCTTCTTTCCCATTTCTCAGCAAACTCTGTTCTTTTCCCCCATTTCCCAATAAATTCTTTTTACTGGCCTAACTAAACTGGCGTGTTCTTAAATTATTTTATGCAACATAGCCAAGAACACTTCCCTGATTTCATAGGTTCTTGGCTTCTTTGTAAGAAAGAATTCAAGGATGAACACAAGTCAATCAGGCAAGCAAAGAATTTATTAGGAGGTAAAGTGAGGAACAGAAAACACACCTTCAAGGATGAAGGTGGGACATTTCAAGGAAGAAAAATGCAAGTACTTCCCTGGGGTTCCCCTTTTTTATGGGGGTGGTGGACTCCAGGGTCTCTGCTGGAGGCAGGGGTGTGGGGACCCAGGGTGTGGGATCCCTAGGGGTTGGGGTTTCTGTGTGGTGGTGATTGGCTTCTTGCTACTGTCCATGACCTCTGCAGGGCGTGGGTGTGCCAACCAGCAGTGATTAGTTTCTGGTCACTGTCCACGAGGTGTGAGGCCACACGAAAGCTAGGTGGGTGGTAGTGGTGATGCCCCTCTCACCCTTCCCCTCTTTGCTGTCTGCCTTCTGATAATGAAGCCTTTGGGTATGTGTGCTACAAGCTGCAGGGGATGTGTTTGTAAGCTGCCCCTTCCTAACTTGCCTGTGTGACTCAGCAGGCTAATGCCAGTAAACAGGCCAATGCCACAGTTTCACTTACCAGGCTTATTAGTTTTTTGCCCCCTTCCTCCTTGGGTCCCTTCCTATTCTATCTTGCCTCAGAAGGTTTGTGAAAGTGAATTATATTTGTTGTAGTCAGTACTAACTAGAATTTGATAAGCTTGTTTAAGGGAGTGTGTTTTTGTCCAAAGAATAAAATGGCTGGGTTCCACGGAATGAGAGGTTGGAATATGTAGGACAAGACCTGAATGGATATGGAAGTTTGTAGATTTAATGGAAGTAAACTTTGTTTGTTGTAATCCATACTGACTATAATTTAATAAGTTTATCTGAAGGGGTAATTTTGTCTTCAAGTGAAATAGCTGGTTTTTGCAGAATGTAAAGCAGGAATGTGAGTAAAGAAATCTAAATGACTATAAAGAGTTATAGAAAGTTTGTACAAGTGTTTTCTAAACTCAGGGATTTCTATGTAAAAGGCTGATTCTGGGAAGCCATTATTAAGAAATTTGAGTTGATACTGATAACAAGTAGTAACTTCATAGCAGAGAAACCTGTCAGACACTACCTTAATCTGTTGTGATTGCTGCTACCTAGGGTTTGATGAATCGGTTTGTTGAATGGTGTACTGATGCAAAATTAGTTTGATTTTTTTCTGTTGAAGTAACATAGTTTTCTTAAATTATCGTTCTGTTTTGAGTGGAAGGATAAAAAAATTTCTTTTGAAAAAGAAGTTTCTATCTGAAATTACTGAAACTGACTAGACCAATCTCACCCTTTGTATAAGGTCATTTCCATCTGAAAACCTGCCATTATGATGATTATTCCAGAAGGATCTTACCTTTCTATATGGTCATTTCTATTGAAATGGTAACCACTCCACTCTCCCTTGTTTAAAATACATAAGAAAAACCTTGTAACTGACCCCTTTTGTACCTCTCATCTGCTGATGCCTTGATCTCTGGTAATGATTGTTTTGTGATAGTAATAACCTTGTGACTCATATCTGTTTTACACCCACCTGCATCCTGTTCAGCCCCTTAATTTTTATTGATGAAAGAACCTGAACCAACCTCACCCTAATTACTCATTATCATAAACTTCCAAGCCTGGATATTATAAAACTATCAGGAATACTGTTCTGAGGCAGTTTGGGGGCCCTTAGGCCACTGACCTCCATTGCTATGTGCAAGCAAATAAACTCTCTTTCTGAAACCAGGATATCTCAGGAATTGGTCTTTAAAGTGGACAGGGTGGAAAGAACCCCGCTTTTGCTAGGTATCACTTGGGCCCTTACATAAAAAAGAAACAAACTTCTTTCTTATTTAAATCACTCTTACTTCAGGGAAAGTGGGGAAAAGTAAAGGAAAATTTTGCAGATTTAAAAAATGTACCTACTTTCTATGTTCTTTGTGGATTTTATTAAACAATTTCTGAAAAAACTATCTCATCATGTGCAATTTTCCAATATAAGTATCTATTTGCTTTTCTATCAGGGCAAATGGGTTCTATTATGATATTATTTACAAATTATTTCTACAATTTAAAGAATCACTTTTACATCTGTTATTTTATTCTTTGCACAAGTGCTATGAGATTATTCCTTCGTTTTATAGATGGAGAAACTGGGACTCACAGACATGGAATGATTTACAAAGTACTGCAAATAAGCAGTGGGGCTGGGCTGAAATCCACTGATGAAATTGATTACCAGGTAGTTTTGGTTGTGATAGCTGTAGGTGAACATATGATTGTGAACACAAGCTATTAATGAATGGGTGGAAAAATAGGAAACTTTCTAATGTGGGGATGATGGCTTCTATCCTTATAGTTAGAGTTCCTGAAAAGGTTTCTGGAGTACTCATGGCTGTCTTAAAAAGGGATTCTGTGTCAGTTATGCTTAGGGAATGTTGCAGTTTACATTTGCAAACAAAAGGCATTGAGAAATCTCGTTGTAAAGAGACCTGCTTAACAAAGTCTCACTTGATTAAATACAGTAGGGCAGAACACACTGTAGAAAATCCTGCCTTACTACCAGATAGTACACTTTATTCCAGAGATGCGTAATAGACTTTTAATACTAAAAAGCATTTTGAAAACAATAATTTAACCAGTTACGTTAATCATGAAGTCATATACCAGAAAGATGCTTAGGGATTTGAGATATGTGGGAAGCAGACAGCACACTCATTCTTGGACTATTATGGACCCCAATTCTTGGGAAATTCTTTTTATGGATTTGGCAGCACCAGTTTTTCCTCGGGGGAGTTGTGTCTACAATACATCCCATTCTAGATTACTCATCTTTTTAGACTTCTCTGACTCAGGGTAATGTAAATATGGTTAAGGTTGTTTGCTGGGAAAGTCATAATAATATGTATGGTAAATAAAACCTTTAGGATACTACAGTGATTATGGAAAATTAAAAATATTATAAAAATATTTCCTAACTTAACATGCAGTTTAATAAACAGACCATTAGTTCCTCTCAAAATTCCACAAGCTGAGAAATGATGATTATTGACTTGACTGTAGATTTTTAACTTGACAAATGTTTATCACATATTAAATTCTTTTTCAACAAGAAGTATGGAGTGTCTGCATTTTAATTTTAGATACAGGACATTGAAACCATGGCTCATCCGTCCCTTCTATTCAAACTTATACTTGATGCTGAGGTTTGTAGGTGTACGTACAGAGACTGGAGTCTTTGGGCTGTCCATGTGCCAGCTGGGTCCAGAACCTCGGTGGAACTGTGACTCCTACTCTACAGCTCATTGGACTCACCCAGGAGAGCTGGTGGGGAGTTGATGATGGACAACGGCTGTCCCAGGAAATGGAGAGAATCTGTAGCTGCAGGCAGGATGGTCCCATCCATCTTCCCCATGGGATATAAGCCCCCTCTCAATTGAAGGTGGAGTGGACATCACCATCCCAGACTCCTCAGGATTGGGGGGGAGAGCTATGGACTAGAGTGGACTTACTAGTATTCTACTATAGACATAGTGTGATTCAAGCAATGGAAGAAATTATAACATTGATGTGGAGCTAGTGGCCACTGGAGGCTCTGGGGGCAGGGAGAGGGAAAAGCAGTTGTAATACAGGGGCTTTTTCAGGACTTGGGAATCGTCCTGAGTGACATTGCAATGACAGATATAGGACATTTTATATCATCACATAACATGCAGAACTGTGTGGGAGAGAGTGTAGACTACAATGTGAACTACGGTCCATGCTTAACAGCAAAGCCCCAGGATGTGTTTATCAGTTGCAATTAATGTGCCACACTAATGAAGAATGTTTATGTGGGATGTTGTGGGAGGTGGGGTGTATGGGAATCCCTATATTTTTTGTGTAACATTTATGTAATCTAAGTATCTTTTAAAAAATAAAAAAAATAATTAAAAGAAAGCATGGAGTGTCTGCGTTTTCATTTTAGATATAGGGTTGAAACCAATATGGATAATAACAGAAAATAAAAATAAAATCACATTATTATTGATTATTATAAGTTGCTTTAATGGGAAGGACATGGCAATGACCATTAGAAGACAGGACTGCAAAATATGCCCTGGGAAATTTCAGTCTTGGCTTGTAGATGAACAAAATTAGTCCTGAACTAGCGAAGATAACTTAGGGTTTAACACTGGTAAGAATGTCCAGAAGACCAACTATTGAGGCAGGCTAGATCAGGGAAAAAAGAGACGGATCTGGGACCAGGCAGAAAATCACGTGGCCATGGATACACCACAAGATGGCTGCTGCGAGAATTCCCCAATTAGAACGGGATCAGGGAAAAGCCCAAGATATTCTCAAGGGGCCTTATCATTGGCCCTCCCAGGGGATTGATGGGTGGGCTAGCCAATCAAAACAGCAAACCACTGGGATTCCTTTCCCGACATTAACAAAGGGGCGGAATAATGAATGGTTTATAAAGCAGACACAGAAGCCAAACTGGCCCTGTTTTGCCTTTTCTCTCCCTGCCTGGATTAGCATGGAAGTAGACCTGGGGTCTTAATCTATAATGGGGACTTGTCTGTAAATCAGCCCCTTTTTTTGAAATGACAGCTGTGGTGGTTTTATTGTTGTTTTGTTTTTTTGTTTGTTTTGTTTTTGTGTGTGTGTGAATCAAACAATATATTACACAATATATTTGGTTCACAGTAATGCATTCATACAGTATTTGTCCTTTTGTGTCTGGCTTGCTTCACTCAACATAATGTTCTCCAGATTCATTCTTCTTACAGCTGCATAATATTCCATCGTGTGAATAGACCACAGTTTGTTTATCCATTCATCTGTTGATGGACACTTGGGTTGTTTCCAACTTTTGGCAATGATGATTAATGTGGCTATGAACATCGGTGTGCAGATGTCTGTTCATGTCACTGCTCTCAGTTCTTCTGGGTATATACCCAGTAATGGTATTGCAGGGTCACGTGTCAAAATCAGCCCTTTTAACCGCTTTTTAGCTCTTTACCTCTCTACCTTGGACCCATAATCTGTTATTTGGTCCCATTTCTCTTATCTCATTTTCTTAATAAACTACTGGCCTAACTGAACTGGTGTGTACTTAAAATTCTTTTTGTAACATAGCTAAGAACCTAGAGAAAATCCAGCAACACTATGGTAAAAATGTTATCCTCTGAAAAGTAAGGTAGATATTTAATATAATACTAATATGTCTTATTTATTTATTTTTTAAACAATTTATTGAAGTATATTATTCATACATGAATTTACATAAACTATAAGTGTTCAGTAAACACTGTGATCTTACAAAACAAACATGCATAACATCACACAGGGCTTTTACACATCACCCCACACACACAAACATCCTGCATTGTTGTGAAACATTTGTTAACAAATCATGAAAGAGCATCGTCAAAGTATTACTACTAACTATGGTCTGAATCTTCCTCCCCTCTACATGTTTTTAAGGATTTATTTATTTACTTTTATCCATTTTTACCCTCCCACCCCATTTTTGTGTTTCTTGTGTCCATTTGCTGGGCAACTCTCTCTGTCCATTTCCTGCCCTCTCTTCTCATCCTTCTTCTCCTGTCTTCACTGGGATTCAATTCTTGGAAACTCCTATGTGGGAGAGAGGCATCCTACTACCACCTGCGCCACCTTATTTCCTGGTTTCTCGGTGTGTCTTGTCTTGGCTCTCCCTTGTGTCACTCTCCTGTTATGTCATCTTGCTGCATGGCTTGCGGGGCCTGGCGGCACACCCGCGCATGGGGCCTGGTGGCTCACCTATATATGAGGCCTGGCGGCACACCCATGCACAAGGCCTAACGGCTCACCCACTCACAGGGCGTCTAATATATGTCTTGATAGACTTTTCTTTTGAAGTTTGGCAAAATCATTTCTAAAATCATCTAGAAGAATAAATGGACGAGAATGACCATAGATAGTTTAAGAATTTTGAGCAGGGATTTTTCACTACGAAATATTAAAACATACTGCAGTTTGCGAATATTCTCACTGTCCTGATTTTGTGATAATCAGGGTAAGTTAAACATTTGCTATATTAAAAACCAGCATGTGTCCCCAGACCTAGTTTTTCTTCCTAGATCTGGTTTTTAGAATGCTGGTGATAAACCAAATCTGATTTATTATATGACCATCTTGTACGGGAAATGACTGTAACTCTAGGTATCTTTGGTCAACCTTAAGAGATATAGCATGGAGGTGGATGTGGCTCAAATGGTTAGGTGTCCATCTCCCATATGGAGGGACCTGGGTTCAATCCCCAGGACCTCCTGGTAAAAGTAAAAAGAAGAAAAATATAGAAGGCACATGGGCCTCCACGCCCTGTGCACAGGTGCGCTGTCAGGCCCCGCAAGCAGGTGACCTCCCCAGGCTCCATGTGCAGGAGCGCCACCAGGCCCCGCTGAGCCATGTGGCAAGATGATGACGTAACAGGAGAGTGACACAAGGGAGAGCCAAGATGAGACGCACCAAAAAACCAGGAACTAAGGTGGTGCAGGCAGTAGGATGCTTCTGTCTCACATAGGAGATTCCTAGGATCAAGTCCCGGTGAAAACAGAAGGAGAAGGATGAGAAGAGAGGGCAGGAAACAGACACAGAGAATTGCCCAGTGAATGGACACAGAAACAGTGAAAATGGGGGTGGGGGGTGGGTAAAAATGGATAAAAGTAAAAAAAAAAAAAATATATATATATATATATATAATAGGGTGGGGTGGGGGAAAATACAGCAATTGTAAGGTATGGAATATAGTTAGTACTGTAGTAATATTTTGACGATATTTTTTCATAATTTCTAACAAATGTTTCACAACAATGCAAGGTATGGTGGTGGGGTGATGTATGGGAGCCCTGTATGATGTTATGCATGTTTGCTTTATAAGTTCACAATTTTCACTATACACTTATTTTCTATGTATGTTAATGTATGAATGATATACTTCAATAAAATTTAAAAAATACTATAGTAATAAGCGCACCATAGTAGCAAAAGGATTAATCATAGAATAGAATGCCACAGACTCAGAGATATATAGGAATATATATCACAATAAAGGTGGCATTTCAAATTGGTAGAGAAAGGCAAGATCATCAGATGAATAAAATAGGGAGTTCAGTGTCATTATTTGGGGGTAAAAAAGGACTTCCCCTCATACCTTTATTGAAATAAATTCCTGAAGGATTAAATAATTCAAACTAAAAATTAAGAAGCTATAAAAATCTACAAGAAAATAAGGGCAAATATCCATCTTACAGAAAAGCATAAAATACTTTCCAAACAGAAAAGCAAAGAATTAATGCGAATATTCTCACTGTCCTGATTCTGTGATAATCAGGGTGGGCTAAACATTCGCTATATTAGAAACCATGCATGTGTCCCCAGACCTCGTTTTCCTCCCTAGGTCTGGTTTTTAGAATGCTGGTGATAAACTAAGCCTGATTTATTATATGACCATCCTGTATGGGAAAAGACTGTAACTCTAAGTATCTCTGGTCAACCTTAAGAGATATAGCAGGGGGCTATATCTGGTTGGCGTCCATCTCCCATATGGAGGGACCTGGGTTCGTTCCCCGGGACCTCCTGATAAAAATTTAAAAAATATATAGAAGGTGCGTGGGCCGCCAGGCCCCGTGCGCGGGCGCACCACCAGTTCCCGCGAGCCACACAGCAAGATGATGACATAATAGGAGAGTGACACAAGGGAGAGGCAAGATGAGACGCACCGAAAAACCAGCAACTAAGGTTGCGCGGGCAGGATGCCTCTCTCCTACATCAGAGATTCCAAGGATTGAATCCCAGTGAAGACAGGAGGAGAAGGATGAGAAGAGAGGGCAGAAAATGGACACAGAGTTGCCCAGCGAATGGACACAGAAACAGCAAAAACGTGGGCGGGGGGAAGGGGTGTAAAAATGGATAAAAGTAAATAAATAAATAAATCCTTAAAAAAAAAAGAAAAGCAAAGAATTAAAAAAAGTAAAATATTAATAGATTTTACTACATTAAAAAATTCAAAATTCAATGGCAAACTGGGGAATTATTTGTAACAAACGTGTTTGACAAAAATTTAATATAACAAAAATTCTTACAAATTATTGTGGAAAAGATGCAGTCATTAATAGAAGAGTGGCAAAGGAATGAAGAGGATATTTTAACAAGGAGAGCTATAAATAACCAACATACATATGAAAATATGCATAAACTCAGTCATAAAATAAATTAAAAATAAGAATAATAAGGTACAAGAGAAAAATACTAAAGGATCTTCAAAAAAACTACTTTGGTAAGGGTTAAATAAGATGGGGTATTCTATTCTCTGCTGGTGAGAAAGTAAATTATATAATTTTTACTGAAAGTCAAATGTATCAAGACTCTTAAGTGTGCTCATATCTTCAGATTTATTAATCCTTTCTAAAGCAATTTATCCTGAGAAAACACTTAAAAATATGTACAAAGTTTATGCACAAATGTTTTTATTGTTAAAAGTTTAGATATACCCTAAAAGATGCATTATTATCCCAGAAAATATTGTGCTTAAAACTGTTGGTTTGGGAGTGCACAGATCTGATTTTGAATCTCAGTTCTTAATAAGCATTGCATCCTTGGGCAAGTTACTTAACTTTTCTGAGACTGTTGCCTAGTCTGAAAGAGGATTACAAAAATGCCTGTCTCAAAAGACTTTTGAGAGGATTAACTGACAATACCTAGTATTCCCCCAAAGCAGAGTTCAATAAATGGTTATTTCTATTATGCATAGATGAAAACACATTTTTGGAGAATATTCAAGAGATAACTATGATAAAATATTGAGTAGAAAAATTCAGATGCAAAACTATGATTCAAATAATTTGATTCAAATCATTTTTACAAATTTGGTAGTGTTTCTATTGCACATACACACAAATTAGGAAGAAATACAACAGGCATGGCAGAATTTTAGATGATTTTGTCTTTTATACTTTTCTGTATTTTTCTTTTTAGATTTATTTGTTTTTATTTAATTCTCTCCACCCCCTTGTTATTTGCACTTGCTGTGTCTGCTCATTGTGTGCTCACCTTCCTTTTTTTTTTTTTTTTAGGAGGCACCAGGAACTAAATCCGGGACCTCCTATGTGGGAGGGAGGCACCTAATCACTTGAGCCACCTCTGCTCCCTGCTTTGTTGCGTCTCTCATTTTGTTTTCCTTCTTGTGTCTCTTCTTGTGTCATCTTGTTGTGTCAGCTCTCTGCACCAGTCTGTCATGTCAGCTCGCTGTCTTGCTTGTCTTCTTTAGAAGCACTGGGAACCAAACCCTGGACCTCCCATGTGGTAGGCGGGAGCTCAATCGCTTGAGCCACATCCACGTCCCATGTATTCTTTTTTTTTTTTTTTACCAGGAGGTCCTGGGGATCAAACCCGGGTCCCTCCATATGGGAGACAGACGTCCAACCATTTGAGCCACATCTGTCCCCCATGTATTCTTTTTAAAAAACAATTTACCTGTATTAATTTTATAATCTGAAAAATTGATTTTAAGTAACTTTTATGGAGTGAGTCTCCATTGTACTAAATGAAATATGTTAATTCTGGAAAGCTGCATCTAAGAGGTCTAGAAGGAAACAAAAATCTATAAATGATAGATTCATATCAATGTTTTTTAGTTTTAATTATATTTGTTTTCATATAAATGCTATATAACCTATTTAAATATTGTGATTTACTTATTTTCTTATTGACTGTTTAGAATGGGTTTTGATGAGTATTTTGGTAACTTTGTAGTGTAATGTAGGAGCCTCCATCAAAATTTAAATGTAGACAATGAGAAAAAATGCACACCACGTGAGTATACACACAGGTAGGCACACAGAAGAGCCATCTATATTCAGTCAACACACCTCTGATATCCATGATCATATTAATAACATTGCAAGGTATTTATAGTCTTTTAAAAAAGAAATAAATATTAATAACCTCCAATGATATCCAGTGCAACATAATAGAAATAACTAAAGGACATTTTAAAACAGAAATTTTCATAGGTTACTTCTTTTCATCCAGTTAATAAAGATGTTCACACTAGTTCATGTATGTATCTAGTCAGATAGTTTCTTCTGTCACAGCATATTAACACACAAACAAAAATCAAAATATGTATTCCCTATGCTCAAATTCTTTAGATTAATTATTGTACTGAAAATAAATACCTAAATAAAAATCTCTCTCATATATCTATATCAGTTAGGATAAATTAAGTTGTGCAATGGTAACAAATATCCCTCAATATCTTGATGACTTAAAACACAGAAATTTGTTTTTTTTTTTACTCCCAATGAGAATCATCAGAAGTGAGCTGCTTGTTAGTCTCACAGATTGGCAGGCTGTTGAGGGCTTCAATCCTTCTAGTGGCAGGGAAAAATGAAGTGGAGCATTGAGAACGAGCAATTAGATGCTTCCACACATAATGACCTATATCACTTTGTTCACAGTTCATTGGCCAAAGCAGCTACAGGGCCATGGTGGCAGGGAAGTAAAATTCTCTTGTGTGATCAAGGGAGAAAGAATCCTATATTGCTGAAAGGTTAATAATGTCTGTCACAAATGCCCAAAATTATAACTATCATAATGTGAATTCTATTCCCCAAAATCACATGCAGCTAAAGAGGTTATTGGAAGCAAGCCATAGATTACTTTTCTGGATTTATGGCAGATTTTACAATGAAACATTATTTTATGATATGCCTAATCAAATATAACTCTCATGCACTCAATAGTTAAAAAAAAACTTGTTTATTTTTCTAACTTGAAAAATATATATTACCCATTTCTAGAATACTAAATTTAAACAGCAAGAGAAAATCCAATAAACTTGCATGATAGAGAGAGCAATTTTTCTTTCCATTTTTTCACACTTCCGTTCAATGAGTTTCAGTCCTTGTCTTTAAAGTCTTGGAAACCAGGAGATGGAGCTAAGCAGCTGAAGACGTTCTAGCATTCTGGCTTCTCTGGATGTTTCTGAGCAAACTCTTTCCACTGCTTAGGAATAAGAAGTAACATTTAATTCACAAATTTGTGAGAAGACAGGACGTTTATGCCAATGTCTCATTCTCTTTGCAAATAGACTAATTTACGATAGATGTAAAAGAAACATACTTGGGCCATTATGTTCAAGTATAATTTTGCCAGAATAGTTGATTTTTCACAAATGCTGCTTCCCCTGTATTGCTAGTCATGAGACTTTCACACTTATTTCATCTGCTTGGTTCCATGGAAAGTGTTTATCAATCTGTATTACGCATCAAGACCCCAAGGGTTGAATCATCATAAAACCTGAATTTGAATCTATCCTTAAATCAAGGATCAGGCATGTACACTGATAAATGGAGGGGACTGGGTGGGAACCAGGACAAATAAGGAGTGAATGAGCATGTGTGGTGGTGGGACTTGTTATTCACGTCCAGCCAATTTTGGCTATGAGAAAGGCAGACTCTCTGCTGCCAGACTTTCCTATTTCTAAAGAGAAACCAGAAACCCGTATTTCCATGTGAAGTTTCCAGATTTTTAAAATTCATAGTATTTTTGAAAATTTACAACTCTCCAGGCTAAACAAATACATGGGGGCTACCAGTTTAAGACCATGCTTAATGGTATAAAGGCACCTTCACATTTATTATTTAATTGGATCCTAATTATAATGAGGCAGTTTTTTATTATTGCTCATTTATAATTGTGGATAATGAGGCTGAGAGTGAGCAAGCAATTTGCCCAAAACCACACATCCAGTATGTGGATCTTCTGATTCCCATTCTATCTAATGTTCTTTCCACATATTTACCTTTTTAAGAAGATGTTTTCTGAATATTGAAATGAAGATGGGATCTTTCTTCTGATCCTAGTTTCTGTTTTCATGTGGCTTTGAATTTGACCTTTCTTATTTCAACTTCTGTTCGGCCAGATGGTGGCACTTCAAGCCCTCATGGCTTCTAAGTCCACTGCCAGCTCTGAAACCCCATTGTTTGCCGCCAACAAGCCCATTACAGAGGTATGGTCACCAGAGTACATGATGGCCATGGTAATCTTGGTTAAGGATTACTCAGCTGATATGGGATATCTTTTTTGGCTTTTGTCTTAGTTTCTTAGGGCTGCCATAACAAAGTACCACACATTGTATGGTTTAAAACAACAGAAATGTATTGTCTCACAGTTCTGGAGGCTAGAAGTCTTAAATCAAGGTGTCGGCAGGCCATGCTTCTTCTTAAAGGGGAGAATCCGTTCCATGCCCTGTTCCTGGCTTCTGGCCGTGGCTTGCTAGCACACCATGGCATTCTCTGCTTTAGTTGTCATATGACATTCTCCCATTCTGTATGTCTGTCCAGTTTTATTGGGTTAAGGACCCACCCTAATCCAGTATGACCTCATTTTAACTTGCCTAATTCCATTTGTAACAACCCTATTTCCAAATAAGGTCACATTCCAAGGTACTGGGGACTAGGACTTCATATTTTGGGGGGAACAAAATTCAATACATAACACCCATGCTACTTATGTTTTTGGTATTTTCTTTCTTGTTTCCAAACAGTTTAAAGGATGCCAGATTTGAGATCCTGAGTGAGTTAAACTGGTCCCTACTTTTAAATTTAAGAACTATGAAATTGCTCTCTTACTTCTTCATTTATATATATTTGTATTGTTTAGCTATACATTTCAATGGGTAGAGATAAAGGGGCAAAATGGCACTTCTTGCCTGGAGTTCTTCTGTAATTATGAGCTTTAATTTGTGACTCTTATACTCTTTAATGAGTTTTTCTGCTCTTTAATGAAATAGAGTGCCATTGAATCAGTAACTCTAAGAACTATTAAGTCTTTATAGATTTTATTTATTTATTCATTTATCCCCCCCCTTGCTGCTTGTGCTCGCCGGGTCAGCCATATTAAGTCTTTATAATGCTTTTATATATAAATACCTACTTTTCTTACCTCTTGAGAAAATCCTTTGAATAGTTATTGAGCTCTTAAAGCGGTTAGGAGACCTAGGAGACACATTTGGAATCCTCCTGAAACTAAGGATTCTCTCTGCCATTTTGATCAAATAGGAGAGATGGCACAGAGTCCTTCTCTTATGTTATATTCTATGCTACCACCACACTTTAAGGACTCAAGGCAGGTTCATTTTATACAGAATTAAGCTGTGGTGTGACTAGAGAAGGCACATTTAACTAAAAGCCATAATTGGGTATTTGAATTTTCATTAGGGATCCTGCACTATGTTAGGAACTTTGTGTATATCATTTCAAGAACTCTCCCAACAACCAAGTGACACAGATGTCAGTATTCCCAGGTTCAGAAAGATTAACTAGCTTTACCAAGATCACAAAGCCACCTTGTGGTGGTACTTGAATCAGAAGTTTGGTTGGGTTCAAAGCTCTTTCTCCTTAAAGATCACTCCTGGATTATTGTCCTAATTCCACATTTGATTGATTTTTGATTCCTGTACATTTTTTCCTTCCATTTTAAAGTTATTTGGCTGCCATCATGAATGAATATTAATTGTAATAAAAATAAAAAGTTATGATATCTTGGGTAAATGGCTAATTTATGTAAAGCCCTTAGAATGTTTCAAACATGATATGTGGATTCCTAATTCCAAGCATTTGGTAACACCATTCCTTATGTTAGGATTTCCCTCAATGTTCATCGCAATCTAGATGGAGCCCATCTGTGCTTTAAAGCTCACCTCACATTCCACAGTGGCTTCTCCCTCCTCCAATCTCCAGTGATACTATGGTTCAAACTGTTCATAAGTACTTAGCATAGCCCATCTGTAAATTCTTTGCAGACAGGATCATGATTTCTACATTTTTGGCATCCATCACATGCCTGTCAGATTTTCCTTGGCCTAGCGAGGGCTGAGTACACACTTGGTATTTGCTAGCTTTGCCCAGTATCCTGATGTATAGGTGAAGATAAGCTTCTTTCAAAGTTGTATGTTTTCTTTCCATACCTCATTTTATATTACTCACGTGTTCAACAAATATTTTTGAATATAGAATAGCAATAGCAACACAGTTAGGAGTTTTGTTTCTTGTATCAAATGCAAAATAGCTGATTTGTTGATCACAATTTAAGAATCTGTCATCTGGACTTGATTCACTGTACCTGGTCAGAGGTCTTTTTAATGACTCTGAGCATCCATTTAGAACATGGTGCTCTTAATTTATTGAAGCCAATTATTTTCATTAGACACATTGTTGATGTATACTTCTGTATTAGTCAGGGTTCTCTAGGGGCACATGAATTGCTTTGGCCAGTCAAATGGTGCAGAAGTTACAGGGTGCCAGTTATAAGTGTACCAGGACTTAAGAGGCCTCCAATGTTTCAACTCCTCCTCTTGTATTTTTGACATTGCCTTGAGAAGAAAAATCCTCGCTTTATCCATGGTCCAAGAGGGATAAGAGACACATGGAGCAGAGTTACCCATGCTGTTCCACAGACCAGCGGTGAGAAGTAAAGCTGCTCCAGCTGCCATAGTTTGAAAGTGTTTGCCACCCATGCCCAGCCTAATCAGTTGAACACCAGCCAGTTCTTAGATCTGTGACAATAAATGCTTGCTGTTACATGTCACTGAGAATATGAGGATGCTTTATACAATATGATGGTGGCAATAGTAGACTGAAACATCAGTTAATTTATCCTTCAATTCTTTTGTCCAATTAACCTCCAAATACAATTTGTCCCTAATCCCAAGCAGCTTCTTTTCAATATTTAAAAATTCCTGCCACTTTATTAATATTGAAGAATACACATTAACAAAATAAAAGATATGATTTTAAGAAGCAATATAGGAGAAAAGCAATTGGCAACTCATTTTCTTTTTTTTTTTTTTTTTAGATTTTTATTTATTTATTTATTCATTTATCACCCCCCTTGCTGCTTGCAGTCGCCGGGCCAGCCAACCACGCCGTGCGGGCGGGCCCGCCCCCACCAGGAGGCCCTGGGAACCGAACCCAGGGCCTCCCATATGGCAAACGGGAGCCCCACTGATTGAGCCACAGCCGCCTCCCGGCAACTCATTTTTAAAATTCAATTCATTTTTAAAATTTCAGTTCAAATATCACTTTTTCAAAAGAGTCTTCCCTGACCCTCCAATTTATGTTTGGAACCTTTCTTCTTAGTTTCTCTCACACAGAAATCAGTCCTTTTCTTTTATACCTTGTAATTATTGATTTTTACGTTAAACATTTTAAAAATCTACCCTCACTAGACTATAATTCCATGAGGGTGAGGTCATGTCTTTTTTTTACTCACCACTATGTCCTGGCATCAAGCGTGGTGCTTGGTAAAGTGTTGGCATTCAACTTGTATTTATTAAATAAATAAACAGAGACAATTAGAGGCTCTTATCATTATGGAGGCATGTTTGATGCTGTTCATCTGATTAAGTCTCTCTCAAACAGAAGTTCTCAGACAGTCTTTCTCTGTCACTGTCTCTGTAAGGTAGAAAAAGCTTCTTGTAAAGTAGACATGCCAGTATCTCTAGGTGACTTATAAAATTCTTCAATTTCAATATACCTCTTGCTACGTTAAGGTGGGTTCTTCACATCACACAATATTTTAGCATCTTCATGACTTCCTGTTTTCATTGTATGTGCTTCCCAATGATTTGGAATCCAAGACATATGAGGATATATTAATACATTAGCATAGATGAAAATATAATATCAGTAGAGACTCAGAATAATTTTCTGGAGAAAAACTTTTCTTGGGAGTAAGAAAAAGGATTATCTGTGTTTGAGTTCCACTTCTATAACTTTCTGATTATGTTACTAATATGAAAAATAAGGATAACCAACTCAATGGGTTTGTTGTGAGGGGTGAATGAGTTAGTTACAAAAAAATGCTCTGTAAACTGTAAAAAATTATATATATAAAATAGTAATTCTAGTATCTAAATATATTTTATAAAATATATTTAGATATGTTTATAAAATAATTTAGATATGTTATATGTGACATTAAAGGTATTCATAACTACTGCTAGAAACCCCTGCTATGCATTCTGGCTCACCTGATTGTTTTAAAATTTTGCTCCTAAAATTAATAACTATAATGGGCTATGTGATATTTTCTTTAATTATTTCCAAATCTCTGGGATTGTTAGCATCTACACTTATTAAAACACATTCCCACAAGCTAGAATGGGGGTGATTTCTAGTTTAGAGTATATGGTGGCCAAAGATTACTGGTCATAACACAATTCCTGAAATATGTACACAACATTTTATTGTCAAAATACTTCATCTTGTTGAATCCTGTGAATCATGTTATCTTGTTACTAATATGTTAGCAGATTGGCTGGAAGATGTATTGATCATTTTCAAAATTTAGAACATTTATAAAAAATAAATTATTAACAGTATGCTGTGAGCATAATGACCATAATGAATCTAGTCTTAGTGGGATGGATCTTTATATCAAATACAGAGCTTCTTTATAGCACAAATCCATTGATTCAGGCTGTTCTTATACGCTCATAAAACCAAGTTTTGGTGGAGAAAAACAATATGTCTAAAACTCCTGACTCGTTTCATAAATCTTGAAACCAGCACAAAGTTTCTATCTAAATTCCTCTTGGCTTTGTGAAAAATCTTCAAAGACCAAACCCTAGTTTCTTGTACTTTGGAAAAATGTATCATGAATAAAAGTCTTTAGAGGATTCTGCTAAAAATGCTTGCTATACTGCCTGGAACAAAGTAGGTACTTGCAAATATTAGTTTCCTCCTTTTGCCCACTTCCTGCTTTTTCAGAATTGAATTTCGTATTTTTCATTGGCTTAGGGTTGTTTGAGATAAGTCATTTAAATGATCACTAAAATTCATTTTTTACAGGATCCATGTGAAACTGAGGGTGAAAAATTTGCCTTATTTCACAAATACCTTATGACTTCTTCTGAGATAGATGGCTTTGTTCTCATTTTTATACTTTTGCTATTCTGCCATGGATTGAATTTACAGGCACTAAACTCTCCCATGATATTGAAGACTTGCAAATAATTAAAGTTTAGAATAAAAAACATTACTAGATATAAAATTAAAAGCACATCTGAATATATTTATCCTTTAAAACTCCATTTTAGTCTCATGCCTAAAAAATAAAATGAAACTTAAACTTCTATCTATATAAAAGAGGAATTAAATGGTCTTCTAGGATACTTCAGTTTTAGCATTTCCTCTTTAAAAACAGAACCAACAGTTCAAAAGACTGAAGTGAAAACAACAGAATTAATTAGTTAATGCATTTAATATATTTGAAAGGTAGACAGTAAAATTGGTGAATTTTGTGGTTCAACATATAATTGTATGAGTAATCCATTGAGGTAAAAATATTCTATGATAGAATGTCCAACTTATACCTAAAACAATATGTGCTCTAGGGCTGCTGAATGTTGTTAGAAACAGCGACACAACTGTGTATCATTTTAAATTTATTATCACTAATCTTAAATGGGCCCCCAAAGTTGACATTTCTCTATTAAATTTACTTTCATTTTTTTCACATTATTTCTCCTCTCTCCTCAAATCCACATCCTCTTCCTTCTTTCTCAGTTGATGAGTTCATCTAGTTTTCCTGAGAAATAGAAGCAATCAGATGAGAATTGCCCATCTTCCCACCAGCAAATATATCAACCTATCAGCGTCTGTACCTATATACCATAACTTCTCTTTTGTTACAGTGAAAGAATTGTCCTTGCTCAGACCCTCCACTTGTGTCTCACAGTGGCTTACCTAATGAAGACTATAAACCAGAAATTAATACTTAGGCTCAAAACCTAGATGTTGCCCTTTATTCTTGTGTTTTCTTCATGTACCACCTACAATTTATTAGCCTATCTCCTTGGTTCAACCTCAAAACTATATATTCTACCTGGTCTTTTCTCACTTTCTCCAGTACTACAATCTTAGTTTAAACCATCATCATCTCTTACACCCTAACTGGTTTCTCTTTTCTGCTTCTACTGCCATGCTCCCCACTTCCAAAGTTCATTCGGCTCAGAATACAAATCCAAATCATATTTTTAAAGCCTAAATCATATCAAATCCTTTCTTTCATTAAACAATTCCAACGGATAGACATGATCTAATTTCCTACATGATTTAGCCCATGTATACCTCTCTGACTCATATCACTCTTTGCTTCATTTGTTATCATTTAATGGCACTGGCCTCCTTTCTGCTTTTCCAACAAGCCAGGCTCTTTTTACCCCTCATCATTTGATGTTCCTCTTCCATAATGCACTTTTCCCACATCTTTGCATAGTTGGTTCATTCTCATTAATCAGGACTTGGGTCCCATGTTTCCTACTCAGAGAGGCCTTTGCTCTCTACCCTATCTAAAGTCAGTTTTCCTGATCTCTGTCATTTTTAGTTTGTTCATGGCATTATTCAGTATCTAAATATATATTTATTTCTTCATTTTTGTGTTTCCTAACTCATATGTCTGTTTCACTAGAACGTGAACTTCGTAAGAGAATACTTTTCTATAGCATCTATTCAGTATATATTTGTTGAAATAATGAGTGAATGCTATTGCTCTCTATCCAAATATCATTTTGCAAACCCTGACAAAATAACAGATAAAGGTAACAATCATCAAAAGTTGCTACCACCACTAAGTTAAATGTTGGTAGGGATTTCCATAGTGGATAAGTCAATCTGCCTACATCTGAATCCACTTACCCTTGTAAGATTCCCTAAAAGGAAGGCCACCAGCCACTCTGTGCCTCCTTATATGATGCCATAGAAGCAACCCAGCTCCACCTCGAAAATATTCTTGTCAAATCAGGGAAGCAGAATCTATGGGAAATGGAAGGACAGTTTAAACGATACCACAAGGAGGTACTCTCCCAAATCTAGATTATATGTAATTTTACAGGACAAAGAACATATTTTTTCAATGGTCAACTATTTTCAAATAAATATTTTTTTTTCCCAAAAGGATAAGGAGGAACTATTAAAGATTAAAAGAGATATAAGAAACATACCACCTATGATATGGATGGTATTTGGATCCTGAATTAAACAAAGCAGCTGTGAAAGACGTTTTTCTTTTCCTTTATTCTGTTTTTGGAGATGATTGGGGAAATTTGAACACAGACAATTGGGAAAATTGCTAGACAATATTAAGTAATTATTTTTAATTTACTTAGTTGTGATAATGTTATTGTAGTTATATTAAAATATCTACTGGAGTTACATATTAAGTACTTATAGGGGAAATGAGAGAATGTTAAAGACTTGCTTGAAAGCCTCAAGATAAAAAGTGTAAAGGTTGGAGAGAGAGCTGAAATTGGATTGGAAAAATGTTGATAATCGCTGAAGTTGAATAATAGGCATTTATGAGATTATGCTATTCTCTATATTTTGTGTATATTCAAATATTACTATAATATACAGTTATAATTAAATTATCTTTACTTTGCCCTTATTTTGCTTTCCAGAGTATATAAGTCTAGGTTGACAATTATTTTTCTGTTAGCCATTTGAAGCTATTTTCCCACTGGTTTCTGGCTTTCTTTATTGCTGTTAAGTGGTCAGCACACAGGGTATTTTGCATTTTCACTAGCAATGTCTGAAAGTGTTATCTCACAGCCTTGCTAGCTAAATATGTAATCAAACTTTTGGATTTTTGCTACTGTGACAGTTCAGAAGTGGTATTTCATTGTAGTTTTAATTAGAATTTCTCTGTGTGGGCCTGTGGCTCACCTGCTTGCCTTTAAAATTTTTTTTATTTTACCAGGAGGTCCCGGGGATCGAACCCATGTCTTTCCATATGGTAGATGGATGCCCAACCACTTGAGCCACATCTGCTTCCCTACACTGTTTTTATAGAGGCTTTATAATGTGATTTAATGACAGGTAAAATAGGCCCTTCCCCATTCCATTTTATTTCAGGGTTTGCCTGGTTATTTTGTGTATATTCTTCCAAATGACCTTCTTCTAGCTACAGAAAGAAAAAATATTTTTATTAGGATTTCATTAAATTAATTAATTAATTTAGCAAGAATTGATATCTTTATAATTCTGGGTCTTCCAATACAAAAATATTATCTTTCCATTATTTTAAAATAAAAATAGCAGCAATATATTGTGTTTAAACTGTATGTAAAACTAAAATATATGACAATAATAACCCAAGGATAAAAGGGAGGAACTGTGAGTATACTGCTTTAAATTCCTTGCACAACACATGAAGCTATTTTTGTTCCCTTGCAGGTAATTTGTTTTTATTCCCTGAATCCTTTTATGGTCATCTCTTTTCTTTGGCATTTGGCAGTTTCTTTAAAATGTGTACATTCTTTTTATATAAATATGTATTAAACTTGTTAGTAGTATCATAAATACAATTAAAATTCCCCTTTTCAACTACTTTCAAGTGTACATTTCATTGATAACAATTACATTCTCAATACTGTGCCACATCACCAACATCTTCTACATAAACTTTTTCATCACCTCAAGCAGAAACTGTACCCATTAAGCAATAACTCCCATACCCATCATCTCCCAACCCTGGTAACCTATAATCTACTATTTATCGCTATGAATTTGCTTCTGCCAGGTATTTCATATCAATGAGATCATATGATATTTGCCTTTTTGTGTCTGGCTATTTCACTCAACATGATGTCCCCAAAGTTTATACATGTTCCAGCATATATCAGAACTTTATTCTTTTTAATGGCAGAATAATATTCCATTGTGTTCATAACCACATTTTGATTTTGTCCTTTCATCTGTTGATGGAAATTGAGTAGCTTCCACCTTTTGCCTATTGTGAATAATGCTGCCATGTACTTTGGTGTACAAATATATGTTTGAGTACTGCTTTCAATTCCACTAGGTATATACTTAGAAGTATGGTAGCCAGGACATATGGTAATTGTATGTTCAACTTCCTAAGGAGCCACTAAGCTGATTTTTACAGCGGTTGCACCATTTTACAATCCGACCAACAATGTATAAGTTGCCAATTTGTCTGCATGATCATCAAAACTTATTTTTTAAAAATAGTAGTCATTCTAGTAAGTGTGAAGTGGTAACACATTGTGTTTTGAGTCTCATTTCCCTGATATCAAATTTTGTTGAGCATCTTTTGATGAGCCGGTTGGCCATTTGTGTATCTTTGGAGAAATGCCAATTTCAGTTCTTATACCATTTTTTTTTTACTTTTCAGGAGGAAATAGGGATTGGACCTGGGACCTTGTATATGGGAAGCAGGTGCTCAACCACTGAGCTACACCCACTCCGCTCTTAGATCATTTTAAAAATTGAGTTAATCATCTTTTTGTTGTTTAGTTATACCAGTTCTTTATATATTCTGGATACTAAATCCTTATCAGATATATGGTTATCAATTATTTTCCCCCATTTTATAGGTTATCTTTTCACTTTCCAGATATTGTCCTTTCACTTACAAAAGATTTTAAGTTTGATGAATTTCTTTTTATTTATTCTACTGCAAATTCCTGGGACTTCCTGGCTAAGAAGATTTGTGTCTTTCATCAATCTTGGAAAATTCTTAATTATTATTATTTCTTTCAATGTTGCCTTTCCCTTATTCTCTTCTATAAATCTTGAATTGTATATGGGTTAGACTTTCTCATTTTTTCCATGTCTCTTAATCTCTCTTTCATATTTTCATCTTTGTCTCTCTGTACTGTATTCAGCATACTTTTTTCTTTAGATTTATTTTCAGTTGTATTTACATTTCTTCTTAATTGTAGTTCAGTTTTTTTTTTTGAACATCATATAAGTAGAATCATACAATACATATTCTTTGTGCCTGGCTTATTTTACTCAAAATGGTAGTTTTTACATTTATCCACATTGATGCATGTATCAATAGTTCTTTCTTTAATGGTGTGCTGTATCCAAATGTATGTATATACTGTAGTTTATTCATTCTATTATTGGACATTTTTATATTTCATTGATTTCTGATCTCACATTTATGATTTCTTCCTTCTATTCTCTTTGAGTTTAATTTGCTTTTTTTTTGGCTTCTTGAGATGAAAGCATATATCATTGATAACACACTTTTTTCTTTTCTACTATATGCATTTAAAGATAGGAAATATCCTTTAAATCAATGCTTTAGCTCCAGCTCTCAAATTTTGATATGCCATATTTTCATTATATTTCAGTTCAAAATGTTTTATCACTTTCATTGTGATTTTCTATTTAACTCATGATTTATTTAGAGGTGTGTTAATTAATTTTCAAATATTTGGGGATTTTCTAGTTATTTTTTGATACTGATTCCAATGTAATTCCATTGTGGACAGAGAACATACTCTGCATGATTTTACTCCTTTGCAATTTATTGAGATTTGCTTTAGATCCCACCGTAATATGTATTTTCACGAATGTTCCATTTCACTTGAAAATAATGCATATTCTACAGTTGTGAGGTATGACAGTTTATAAATACCAATCAGGTCAAGTTGGTTAATAGCATCAACTGTCAATTCTCAATATCCTTTCTGATTTTTTGTTGGCTCTATTAATTACAGGTTGACGTGTATTAAAATCTCCAACTATAATTGTAGATTTGTCTTTCTCCTTTAGGTTTTGTTAATTTTTGCTTAATAAAATTTAATCCATACTTTAAAGTGCATACCCATTAGGATATTTACCTTTCTGATGAACTGGCCTGCTATCCATATGAATTACTCCTCTTTATCTCTGATGATATTCCATTTTCTCATATCTCATTTATGTGATATTAATTTATTAGCGTTGGCATGATGAAGATTTTCCGAATTTTTAAATTTCAATCTACCTGCATCCTTATGCTTGAAGCACGTCTCTTGAAAATGCAAAAGAATGGGTCCTTTTTCTTTAAAAATCCCATCTGACAGTATTTATTTTTTAGTTAGTCTGTGTTTAATCTATTTATATTTGATGTAATTTCTGATATGATTGGATTTATATGAACCATCTCACTATTGGTTTATATTTGCCCCATCTTTTTTTTTTTTTAAAACAATTTTATTGATACATATTAATGAAGCATACAATTCATCCAAAGTGTACAATCAATGATGTTTGGTATAATCACATAGTTGTGAATTCATTACTTCAATCATTCTTAGGGGATTTTCATTATTTCAATAATAATACTAATAAATACAAACCAGACAAACAAACAAGAAAATTCTTCACCTCTCAATCTCTCTGTTTCCCCTGCTGTGCAGAGCTGTTATTTCTGGCTATTCTTGCACTATTATTTATTTGTTTATTAAGCAGTTTTATTGAGATATATTCATGTACCATAATCTATCCAAAGTACGTAATCAATGGCTTTTAGTATAATCATAATGTTGTACACTCATTATCTCAAACATTTTAACAATTTCATTACTCTGAAAAAAAAAAGACTCCACACCCCTTAGCATTCCTTCCTCAACCCCACATAACCACTAATCAAATTTCATCTTTATAAATTGATTTATATTTACATTTTATATAAAAGGAATCATACAATATGTGGTACTCTGTGTCTGGTATCCTTTGCTTAGTATAATGTTTTTTTATCTGGTATTAATATTTTATAGTATTAACCTACAGTTGTTCAGCTTCAAAGAAAAATGGCCTTATATATGCAATTTTACCCACATTCATATTTCACGTAATATATTTATATTTCACATAATATATTTAGTACCTAATAGGGCAATCATACAGTGTCCTTTTGTGTCTGGCTTGCTTCATTCAATGTAATGTCCTCCAGGTTTATGCACGTTTTCATGTTTCACGACTTCATTTCTTCTTACTGCTGCATAATATTCCGGCGTATGTATACTCCACAATTTGTTTATCCATTCATCAGTTGATGGACACCTGGGTTGTTTCCAACTTTTGGCTGTCATGAATAATGCTGCTATGAACATTGGTGTGCAGATGTCTGTTTGTGTCACTGCTCTCAGTTCTTCTGGGTATATACCTAGCAATGGTATTTCTGGGTCCCATGGTAAGACTATTAATTTTCTTAGGAATTGCAAAACAGTCCTCCACAGTGGCTATAACATACTACCATTCCCACCAACAGTGAATAAGCGTTCCTACCTCTCCACATCCTCTCCAACATTTACAATTTTCTGACTTTTTAATAGTGGCCAGCCTAAGGGGGTGAAATATCTCATTGTAGATTTTTTTTTTTTTTTAAAGATTTTATTTATTTATTCATCTATCCCCCCCTTGCTGCCTGCACTCGCTGGGTCAGCCAACCACGCCGTGGGGGCGGGCCCGCCCCCACCAGGAGGCCCCGGGAACTGAACCCGGGGCCTCCCATATGGCAAACGGGAGCCCCACTGATTGAGCCACAGCCCCTTCCAATCTCATTGTAGATTTGATTTGCATTTCCCTAATTGCTAGTGATGTTGAACTTTTTTTTATGTGTTTCTTTGCCATTTGTATTTCTTCTTTGGATAGTTGTCTTTTCAAGTCTTTTGCCCATTTTTAAATTGAGTAATTTGTCTTTTTATTGTTGAGTTATATGATCTCCTTATATATCCTGGATATTAAACCTTATCAGATATGTGACTGCCAAATATTTTCTCTCATTGAGTCAACTGCCTTTTCACCCTTTTGACCAAATTCTTTGAGGTGCAAAAGTGTTGAATTTTGAGGAAGTCCCATTTATCTATATTTAATTTTGGTGCTCATGCTTTGGGAGTAAGGTTTAAGAAACTACCACCTACTGCAAGATCTTTTTTTTTTTTTTTTTTTTTTTTTTTTTTTTTTAAATTTTTT
>JAKSZT010053801.1:10101594-10213705 GCA_026826555.1 Tolypeutes matacus | reverse complement strand
TTTTTTTTTTTTTTTTTTTTTTTTTAAAGATTTTATTTATTTATTCACCCATCCCCCCCTTGCTGCCTGTGCTCGCTGGGTCAGCCAACCACACTGTGCGGGCAGGCCTGCCCTCACCAGGAGGCCCCGAGAACCGATCCTGGGGCCCCCCATATGGCAAACAGGAGCCCCACTGATTGAGCCACAGCCGCTTCCCAATACTGCAAGATCTTGAAGATGTTTTCCTACATTTTCATCTAGGAGTTTTGTGGTTTTTGCTTTTATATTTAGGTCTTTGATCCATTTTTTTTTAAAAAACTTTATTTTGTACATTTAATAATTGAAAACATAAGCAATTAAAAACTAAAAAGTAAACACAGATGAATAAATATATACATTTCTCAATTAAATGTAATGGATACATGTAAATTTTTTTGTTGTTGTTTTGTTTGTTTGTTTTTTTTGTGTGTGTGAATCAAACAATATATTACACAATATATTTGGTTCATAGTAATGCATTCATACAATATTTGTCCTTTTGTGTCTGGCTTGCTTCACTCAACATAATGTCCTCCAGATTCATCCATGTTGCCATATGCTTTATGACTTCATTTCTTCTTACAGCTGCATAATATTCCATCGTGTGAATAGACCACAGTTTGTTTATCCATTCGTCTGTTGATGGACACCTGGGTTGTTTCCAACTTTTGGCAATGATGAATAATGTGGCTATGAACATTGGTGTGCAGATGTCTGTTCGTGTCACTGCTCTCAGTTCTTCTGGGTATATACCCAGTAGTGGTATTGCTGGGTCACGTGGCAAGTCTATATTCAACTTCTTTAGGAACTGCCAAACAGTCCTCCATAGTGGTTGTACCATCCTGCATTCCCACCAACAGTGAAGAAGTGTTCCTATCTCTCCACATCCTCTCCAACACTTGTAGTTCTCTGTCTTTTTAATAGTGGCCATTCTGATAGGTGTGAAATGATATCTCATGGTAGTTTTGATTTGCATTTCCCTAATCATGAGTGATGTTGAGCATTTCTTCATGTGTTTTTTTGCCATTTGTATTTCTTCTTCGGAGAAATGTCTATTCAAGTCTTTGGCCCATTTTTTAATTGGGTCATTTGTCTTTTTATTGTTGAGATGTAACATCTCTTTATATATCCTGGATATTAAACCCTTATCAGATATGTGATTTCCAAATATTTTTTCCCATTGAGTCGGCTGCCTTTTCACCCTTCTGACAAAGTCCTGTGAGGTGCAAAAGTGTTTAATTTTGAGGAGGTCCCATTTATCTACTTTTTCTTTTGTTGCACGTGCTTTGGGTGTGAAGTCCAAGAAACCACCACCTACTACAAGGTCTTGAAGATGTTTCCCTACATTTTCTTCTATTAGTTTTATGGTCCAGGCTTTTATATTTAGATCTTTGATCCATTTTGAGTTGATTCTTGTATAGGGGGTGAGATAGGGGTCCTCTTGCATTCTTTTGGTTATAGATATCCAGTTCTCCCAACACCATTTGTTGAAGAGACTGTTTTTTCCCATCAGCGTGGGCTTGGTAGGTTTGTCAAAAACCAGTTGACTGTATAGGTGAGGGTTTATTTCTGGATTCTCAATTCTATTCCACTGATCGATATGTCTATCTTTATGCCAGTACCATGCTGTTTTGACCACTGTAGCTTTGTAATATGTTTCAAGGTCAGGCAGTGAAATTCCTCCCACATTGCTCTTCTTTTTTAGAATACTTTTGGCTATTCAGGTGCACTTACCCTTCCAGGTGAATTTGGTAATTGCCTTCTCTAATTCTGTAACATAAGCTGTTGGGATTTTGATTGGTATTGCATTGAATCTATAAATCAGTTTGGGCAAGATTGACATCTTCATGATATTTATTCTTCCAATCCATGAACACGGAAGGTCTTTCCATTTGTTTAGGTCTTTTTTAATATCTTTTAGCATTGTTTTGTAGTTTTCTGCATTTGGTCCTGTACTTCCTTGGTTAAATTAACTCCTAGGTATTTGAGTCTTTTTGTTGCTATTGAAAATGGAATTTTCTTCCTGATTTCCTCCTCAGATTGTTCATTACTAGTGTACAAAAACATTACTGATTTTTGCGTGTTGATCTTGTATCCTGCCACTTTGCTGAACTCATTTATTAGTTCAAGTAGCTTTGTTGTGGATACTTCAGGATTTTCTAAATACAGGATCATGTCATCCGCAAACAGTGAGAGTTTTACTTTCTCTTTTCCTATTTGGACGCCTTTAATTTATTTGTCTTGTCTATTTGCCCTCGCTAGAACTTCTAGTACAATGTTGAATAACAATGGTGACAGTGGGCATCCTTGTCTTGTTCCTGATCTTAGGGGGAAAGCTTTCAACCTTTCCCCATTGAGTATGATGTTGGCTGTGGGTTTTTCATATATGCCTTTTATTATATTGAGGAATTTTCCTTTTATTCCTATCTTTTGAAGTATTTTTATCAAAAAAGGATGTTGGATTTTGCTTTGATCCATTTTTGAGTTAAATTTTGTTTAAGGTGTGAGACAGAGGTCTTCTCTCTTTCTTTTGGATATGGCTATCTAGTTCTCCTAGCAACATTTGTTGAATCGACTCTTCTGCCCCAGCTGGGAGGGCTTAGCAGCCAGGTCAACAATCACTTGACTGTAGATATGAGGGTCAATTTCTGAGTTCTTGATTCAGTTCCATTGGTCAATATGTCTGTCCTTATGCCAGTACACGCTGTTTTTATCACTGCAGCTAAGTAATATGCTTTAAAGTCAGGAAGTGAGAGTTCTCCAATTTCGTTCTTTTTAAAAAGGCATTTTTGGCTATTTTGGGCCCCTTACCCTTCCAAATAAATTTGATTATTGGCTTTTCAATTTCTGCAAAAAAGACTGTTGGGAATTTTATTGGGATTGTGTTGAATCTCTAAATCAGTTTGGGTAGGATTGACATCTTAGTGATATCTAGTCTTCCAATCCATGAACATGCAACGTCCTTCCATTTATTTCAAGTCTTCCTCAGTTTCTTTTAGCAATGTTTTGTAGTTTTCTGAATACATGTCGTTTATGTGCTTGGTTAAGTTTACTCTTAAATATTTGATTGTTTTAGTCACTATTATAAATGGAATTTTTTTTTTCTGATTTCCTCCTCAGGTTGCACATCAGTAGTGTATAGAAATGCTGTTGATTTTTGCATATTAATCTTGTATCCAGCCACTTTGCTGAACTCATCTTTTAATTCTAGTAGCTTTGTTGTAGATTGTTCAGGATTTTCTAGATATAGGATCATGTCATCAGTGAATAGTGTAAATTTTACTTCGTCCTTTCCTGTTTGGATACCTTTTATTTCTTTTTTGAGCCTAATTGTTCTAGCTAGAACTTCTAGCACAATATTGAATAATAATGGTGACAGTTGGCATCCTTGTCTTGTTCCTGATCTCAACAGGAAAGCTTTCAGTCTTTCACCATTGAGTACAATGCTAGCTGTAGGTTTTCCATATATATATTTTACCATATTGAGAAAGCGTCCTTCTATTCCTATCTTTTGGAGTGTTTTTATCAAGAAAAGGTGATGTATTTTGTCAAATGCTTTTTCTGCATCAATGGAGAGGAAGATATAATTTTTCTTCTTCAATTTACCAATGTGGCTTATTACACTAATTGATATTCTTGTGTTGAACCACCCTTGCATACCTGGGATAAAACCTTCTTGATCGTGTTGTATAATTCTTTTCATGTGTTTTTGAATTCAGTTTGCAAGTATTTTGTTGAGGATTTTGGATCTATATTCATTAGAGATATCAGTCTATAATTTTCCTTTTTCATGGCATCTTCATCTGGTTTTGGTATTAGGGTGATGTTGGCTTCATAGAAAGAGTTTAGTAGCATTCTTTCCCATTCAATTTTTTGGAAGAGCTTGAGCAAGATCAGTATTAGGTCATTTGAATGATTGGAATTTACTTGTGAGGCCATCTGGTCCTGGGCTTTTCATCTTTGGGAGGTGTTTGATGACTATTTCAATTTATTCACTTGATTGGTTTGTTGTGGTGTTCTATGTCTTCTAGGGTCAGTGTAGGTGGTTTGTGTGTTTCTAGAAATTTGTCCATCTCATCTACATTTCTATATATATGTATATATATTTTGGCATACAGTTGTTCATAGTATCTTTTTATGATCTCTCTTATTTCTGTGGAGTCAGTGGTAATGTTCGCCCTCTCATTTCTGATTTTGTTTATTTGCATCTTCTCTCTTTTTTCCTTTGTCAGTGTAGCTAAGGGTTTGCTGATTTTGTTGATCTTTTCAAAGAACCAACTTTTAGTTTTGTTGATTCTACTGTTTTTTTTTTTTGTTGTTGTTGTTGCTCTCGATTTCATTTATTTCTGTTCAGATCTTTACTATTTCTGTCCTTTGGCTTGTTTTGGGATTAGTTTGCTGTTCTTTTTCTATTTCTGCCAGGTGTGTAGTTAGGTCTTCTATTATAGCTCTTTGTTTTTTTAATGTAAGCTTTGAGGGCTATAAATTTCCCTCTCAGCACGGCCTTAGCATTGCCCCACAGGTTTTGATATGTTGTGTTCTCATTTAATTTATCTCAAGATATTTGCTTAATTCTTTTGCAATTTCTTCTTTGGCCCACTAATTATTTAAGAGTGTGTTGCTTAATCTCCATATATTTATGATTTTTCTCTTTTTCTGTCCATTATTGATTTCTAGTTTTATTCCATTATGATCAGATAAATTGTTTTGTATAATTTCAATCTTCTTAAATTTATTTAGACTTGTCTTGTGACCCAACACATGGTCTATCTTGGAGAACGATCCATGAGCACTTGAAAAAAGTGTATATCCTGCTGTTTTGGGGTGCAATGTTCTATAGATGCCTGTTAGGTCTAGTTCATTTACCATATTATTCAAGCTCTCTGTTTCTTTATTAATCATCTGTCCAGATATTCTGTCCAATACTGAGAATGGTGTATTGAAGTCTCCAACTATTATTGTAGAGACATCTATTTCTCCCTTCAGCTTTGCCAGTGTGTGCCTCATGTATCTTGGGGCAGTGAGTTTAGGTGCATAAATATTTATTATAGTTATTTCTTCTTGCTGAATTGCACCTTTTATTAATATGTAATGACCTTCTTCATCCCTTATAACAGTTTTGAATTTAAAATCTATTTTGTCCAATATGAGTATTGCTACTCCACCTCTTTTTGTGGTTACTATTTGCGTGGACTCTTTTTCCAACCTTTCACTTTTAACCTGGTTGTGTCCTTATGTCTGAGGTGAGCTTCTTGAAAACAACATATAGATATTCATATTTTGTATCCATTCAATCAGTCTATATTTTTTGATTGGCGAGATCAGTCCATTAATGTTCAATGCTATTACTGTAAATGAATTACTTAAATAGACAAATTAAGTGTCTATTTTATCCTTTGGCTTTCTGTTGTCTTATCATACTATTGTCTATCTTTTTACCCTTTAATTTGTCCTTTCTAATAATCTTCATTTATACACTCTTCTCCAAGTCTCTTGCCCTTGTTTTTTCCTTTCAGGCTGCAGCAATGCCTTTAGTATCACTTGTCATTCTGGTCTTTTGGTAACATATTCTATGAGTTTTTGTTTGTCTGTGAAGAATTTGGACTCCCCTTCATTTAAAAAAAAAAAACAACTATTTATTGAAGTATATCATTCATACATGAACATACATAAACTATAAGTGTTCAGTAAATATTGTGGACTTACAAAACAAACATGCATAGCATCATACAGGGCTCCCACACATCACCCCACCACGAATACTTTGCATTGTTGTGAAGCATTTACTAAAAAAATTATGAAACAGCATTGTCAAAGTATTACTACTAACTATAGTCCGTATCTTACTCCCCTATACATTTTTTTAAGGATTTATTTATTTACTTTTATCCATTTTTACCCCCCACCCCGTTTTTGCATCCACTCACTGGGCAACTCTGTGTCCATTTCATGGCTGCTCTTCTCATCCTTCTCCTGTCTTCACTGGGAATTGATCCTCAGAACCTCTGATGTGGGACAGAGACGTCCCACCACCTGCGCCACGTTAGTTACTGGTTTTTCGGTGCGTCTCATCTTGTCTCTCCCTTGTGTCACTCTCCTGTTATGTCATTATCTTGCTGTGTGGCTCACGGGGACTGACGGCACATGCTCACGTGGGGCCTGATGGTGCACCCCTGAGCGGGGCCTGGTGGCCCACATGCCTTCTATAGTTTTCTTTTTTTAAATATTTTTACTGGAGGCCCTGGGGATCGAACCCAGGTCCCTCCATATGGGAGACAGACTCCCAACCATTTGAGCCACATCCGTCCGCCTGCTATATCTCTTAAGGTTGACCAAAGATACCTAGAGTTATAGTCTTTCCCATACACGATAGTCATATAATAAATCAGCCTTAGTTTATCATCAGCATTCTAAAAATCCAGACCTAGGCAGAAAAACTAGGTCTGGGACACATGCATGGTTTCTAATATAGCAAATGTTTAGCCTACCCTGATTATCACAAAATCAGGACAGCGAGAATATTTGCATTCCCCTTCATTTTTGGACAGCTTTGCCAGATACAGAATTCTTGGCTGGCAGTTTTTCTCTTTCAGTACCTTAAATACATCATATCACTTTCTTCTTTCCTCCATGGTTTCTGATGAGAGGTTGGCACTTAATCTTATCGAGTGTCATCTCTGCCAAGCTACCCCAATATCTCCCTGCTCTCTGCAGCCTCTCTACCTCTCACCATTACACCTCTTTGAAGTTACATAATTGTAAGACCATTATTTGTTGATCTTTCTAGTACAGTGAGCTTCTCCAGGACACAGACTATAGTTTACTAATTTTCAAACCCCTAAGACCTGGCATGTAACTGGTACTTACTGTATGGTTCTAGAAACAAAGAATGAATGAATGAATGAACAAAGAATAAATGAGTAAAAAATTGTATTATAGGCATTTGAGGTTGAGAAGAGAAGGAATCACAGTCAGGAAGAGAACTATTTCATCTCTTCCTGTGTTTCCTGTGCTGAAGTCTTCTTTGGCCTAGGTTGGTTAGTGAGCCTTGTGTGGACATCAGTACAGTCCCATAGTGCTAGGGTTATGGGTTACCCAGAACTAGTTTGGCCTTCATTTCAAAGTGATTACTTGGGTGATTCAAAGGAATTTGGGATGACCTCCTCCCTCAGTGACCTTACTGCACATTATTATATTATTCGTATTATATTGTAATATGTCTTATATTTATAATTATATTCCTCCACATAACTACATTAGTTGCTGGGAAGTCAATTGTAAAAGGTAGAGCTTACTTGAGCTGAGTGCCCTTCATGTCATACAAGTAATTAGGGTCTAAAACCGCTTGGATGAATTTTTTTCCCCTGACCAAGTGCTGTAGTATTTTCCTGAGCTATGGGACACAGGACTATTTTAAGCAATGAAGAAAGAAAAATGTTTTAAGGAAAAACTGTAAAGCTATCAACATGAATAACACAGGAGACATCAGACCATACAACTGAGAACTCAGTAATACGAAAACAAAATGCATAAAAATGAATAACCACACAAAGGAAATTCAAGAGAAATTAAACTAGACAAGCCAAATATTAAGGAAATTGGATTTTCAGAAGTGGCACAATATGAGCAATTTAACAGGAACAGTTTGTGCAAATACTCTTGTACTCTCAGCACTGAGGTATATGAAGAGAAATACAGAAATATTATTAACCCCTTTACTGTTACTCTCTTTTTGGACAATTACTAGACAAGCCAAAAGGAACTGCCATTTTAAATCCCTACTATGTGGCAGGCAGTTTACATATAATACCTCACTGAATCCTCTCAACAATTGATGAGATATGTATTCCTATTGGCTCAGCAAGGTCAAATAATGTGTCTAAGGTTATATTGCACAATCGTAGAGCTAGAATTCATACCTAAGTCTGAGTTTAAAGTCTATTCCTGTATTTCACTATTCTGTCTTCCAGAATAACCTTATTAGAGCACAATCTCTGCTATGATATGGTGTGACAGTTTGAGATTATTTTGTGAATCCCCAAAAGAGAAAGATTATTTTTGTAAACTAATCTATTTTTCTGGTTATGATACCCTTTGGTTATATTGGATTCAGCTGAGTGGCCCTTGATTAAATTACCTGTTAAGATTAGGACTTTGATTTCACCATGTCAGTAAGGCATGGTTCAGGTTGAGCCCTCGCCCACTAGGTGAGCTGATATAAACAGACACTCACTCAAGAAGACACACTGGGAAGAGAGAGATCTGTCATTTTTTATCCTGGGCCCCCAGGGAGAGATGAGCCATTTGCCTGATAGTTTGCAGCTGACCTTGGGAAGAGACCAGAACAACTGAGAAGGCCCGGAAAGAAAGGATCCCTATGCCAGGAGATAAAAGAAGCTCTGAGAGACAAGACCTATGCCAGCCTGCAGCTGAGAGAGAGAAGGCTGAACACTTGCAGATATCAGTGACCATCTTGCTTCAACATGTGGCAGCTGACTTTGGTCAGAAAGCAACCTTGAGTTGGACTCTTTAGGATCTTGTAACTATAAGTTTTGGCCCCAAATAAATACCCTTTATAAAAGCCAACAGATTTCTGGTACTTTGCACTGGCACCCCTTTGGCAGACTAATACAATATGGTGACATCACATTGAACCCAAAGATAGAATGACAGATGTTCCTATGCAATAATATGTTTACATTAGAAATTAAAAAGCACCTTTTTTAAAAGAAAATTTTAAAATTGAGAAAAATTTCCTGAACACAGTAATAACCACTCATACATTTACAAAACTGACAATTATTAAAGTATCATATTTGATCTACATCAATTTTTTTTCTACAAAAGAATACAGATTGAGTTGAAGTCTCTTTTGTTCCTCCTCTCCCTTCCCATTTACTGCCCACCTCCATTTTTTGGCAAAGCCTTAATTTTGTGTGTGTCAGAGATAGCTATCTGCTAAAATTCCTGCTTTCCTTTTTATAGTTTTGAGTTGTTACTGGGAAATGGCCGTCTAGCCAGAGGCTACATTCCCACCCTCCTCTTATATTTAGGTGGAACCTTATAAGTATTTTTCACCAATGGAATGAACAAAAGTCACTCTTGCCAAAGCTTTTAAGAAATAGTTCTGTGTTCTCTTGACATTCTCTTTCTTCTTCCGTTGGCTGGAGACAGAGGCAAAGACACAGAAGATGTTAGAGTTTAAAGATCTACAAATTATTTTTTTACATAAAAGTAGTTTTTGAAATCTTTCCATATCGATATGTGTGTGCGTGTGTATCTGTATAAAAATCTAGATCATTTGTCATTTTCTTAGGGCTGCTGTAACAAACTACCACAAACTGGGTGGCTTGAAACAACAGACCTCTATTCTCTCACAGTTCTGGAGGGTAGAAATCAAGGAGTCCACAGGGCCATGCTCCCTCTAGGGCTCTAGAGCAGGGGTTCTTAACAAGGGGCCTGTGAGCTTGAATTGAAATTCAAAAAAACATTCTTGTGCGGATGTGTTGGCACAGGTTTGATATGTTTATTAAATAATACACAGTAATGTGGACGTAGTAAGGCATCCGTGGTTTTCAAAGGGTTCCGTGGAACAAAAAAGGTCAAGAACCCCTGCTCTAGGGGAAGAATCTTTCCTTCCCCGTTCTAGCTTCTGGTGGCTGCCGGCAATAATCCTTGGTGTGCTTTGGCCTGTGGACGCACCACTCCAATTTCTGCCTCCATCTTCACGTGGCAATCCTGTGAATCCCCTGTGTCTGCCTCAAAATTTCCCCTTTCTTATAAGGACACCAGTAAGACTGGATTTGGGCCTCATCCTAACCCACCATGACCTGATTTTAACTTGATTTCATCTGCAAGACCCTATTTTCAAATAAGGTCACCTTTACAGGTTCCAGGGGGACATAAATCTTGGGGGATACTATTCAATCCAGTACCGATCACTTCTCTTAATTGCTGTACAGCATTCTGTCTTATGAATGAGTTGTGCTATTTATCTATTCACTTTGGATGACCATTTAGATTGCTTTCTCTTGTTTTCTACTTTGCTATTACAAACACTGCTGTAGTGAATAGCTTTCTACAGTTTCTTTGAGCATAAATGCAAGTTTCATTCTATACTTAGAATTGCTCATAGAGTATAATGTGAATTTTAATTTTTTGAGATATTGCCAAATTGTTCTCCAAAAACAGTTGTACAAATTTATATCTCTACAGAAATGTATAAGCATTGCCATTTCTCTGTATCCTTGCCAACACTTTAAAATTCTTGATATTTTGATGATAATAAATGATATCTTGTTATTTGAATTTTTATTTTCTAAATAAGGGAGCATTTTTTATCAGGTTATTTATTGGCCATTTGGGGTTCCTCTTCTGATTATGACCTGTTTATATCCCTTGTCTTCTTTTTATGGGGCTGTTTTTCTTTTTAAATTGATTTTTGAAGGTTTAAAAAAATATTTTGTATGAATTTGGTTATTTTCCTTTCTAGTCTGCCCCTTTTTATCAACTGGTGTTGAAACTTGTGTTTAAATTTTTAATTTTGACAAAAAATTTACCAAATATGTTTTTATAATTTTTCTTTAGGGAAACTTGCCACTAGCATTCGATATTAACTTCATATATTTTCTTCTAATGTTTTAAAATTTTATATTTAAAATATAGATTGTAATCTAGCTGGGGCTTATTTTATGTATGGTGTAAAAGATAGAGATCCAATTTATTTTTCCATATGGAAAACCAACAGTCCCAGTATCATTTATTTACTCTTCCTTTCCTCTCTAATTTGTAATCTCACCTCTGCCACTTCCCAGTTGTATGATTTGGGCAAGTTACTTAATGACTCTGTAAATGGGAATAATAACAGTACCTTCCTCATAGGATTACTGTGAGGAATAAATTTTATATATATATACATGTACTTATATATAATTTATATATCTTATTCCTGCTGTGTGGTTAGTTCAATATATTTATTAGCTATTATTATATCAAGCCATATTGACAGTTCCATTCTTTTTTTTTTTTTTTTTAAAGATTTTTTATTTATTTATTCATTTATCCTCCCCCTGCTGCCTGTGCTCACTGGGTCAGCCAACCACGCCGCGCGGGCGGGCCCGCCCCCACCAGGAGGCCCCAGGAACCGAACCCGGGGCCCCCCACATGGCAAACGGGAGCCCCACCGATTGAGCCACAGCCGCTTCCCTAGTTCCATTCTTTTGAAGAAACTATTTATCTAGAAATGTTTAGATGAAGAGTACAGAGATCTGTGGACTGTATATATTTTTTGTGTCAATTAGCCCAACTATTAGTCCTTCAAGAGCCAGTCACATTAATCCTGTCTTACTCATTAGAGACAAAGAAGCCATATTTTGGCATGGGTAATATACATAAAACTCATAAACATCCACTGTGTACAGAAACGCAAATGTGATCTTTTCTTTGAAGAAATAATTATTAACTAAATATTCTTTAGCATGAATGAAAATGATGGTCACGGTAATACTGTAGAAGATGAATCCCATCATCAGTCCTAAATTCCTATGCCCTCCAATCTCAGAAGCATTAAAAAAAAAAAAATGCCATCAATTAATTCTGGATTTGACACAATGATGGAAATTGCAAATACAAAGAGGGAACATAAGGTTTATGATGACACATGGACCCTGTGCAATAGAAACAGTCATAGATACTAAGTAACAAAAACAAAGATTAAGTTAAAAGCTGAAAGAATGTAACACTGAAAGTTAATCAAGGCTCAGAGGTAAATTGTCTTATTCCAGGACTGATTAGAGACAGAGGGAAGATTTGAACCCAGGTCTGTCTGACATCTAAATCTGAGCTCTTAAGTACACCGGATCTCCTCTTTTGTACAGAATGTGAAAAAAGACACCATGAGATGAGGATTCAGAAAGATTTAGGTTTGAATCCTGGCTGTGCCAAATAGATCTGTGACCTTGTCTAGTTTCCTTCTCTCAATTGGGAACAGTAATAACTATTTTCTATAGTTGAAAGAATTAAAGTGATGTTCACGAAGCTCTTAACATGTCCAGATGCCCAAAGTTATTTCCCTGCCTCCTTTCCTAAGAAATCATGTAGCCTTTATTCTTTGCAATTAGACTACACCATCCTCAGCTTCTTTCTACAAATACTTTCTACAGAAAGAGTGGTCTCATTTAACTCTGCATTTTTAAACTTTTTATTTGGAAATACTTTCAAACTTGCAATGCAGTTACAAGCATAATACAACCCCTCTGCTGAGAACTCCAACATATCCCAGTCCTCCCAGATACCCAGATCCATCATTTTAAACATTTTTTAACATTTTGCCACATTTGCTGTATCTCTTTCTTTCTTTCCATCCATTTTCCTGTAATCTGTCTATTTATCAATCCATTTTCTAAATACTTGAGTGTAGATTGTATACATCATGCTTCTTAAACACTTAATACTGCTATGAGCATTTATCAAGAACAAGGATATTCACTTATGTAACCACCTTAAGTGCATTTATCAAGTTCAAGAAATTTAACATTGATATAAGGCTTACAGTCTATATTCCTTTTTTTTTTTTTGTATGCCTCAATAATGCCCCTTTGAGCATTTTCTCTTCTCTTGCTAGATCCCATCCAGGATCATGTATTGCATTTAATTGTTATTGTCTCTTTAGTTGCTCTTCCTTTTTTTTTTTTTTAAACATAAAATTTCACATCTCATCCATTCCCAAGCATACAAGTCAGTGGGATTAATCACATTCTACATCCATTATACATTAACTCCCTAGTCCCTTATCCTCCAATCCCCAGTCCCTGGGAAACCATATCTTAATTTACATCTTCATGAGCTTGCATATTCTCCAATATTTTTCTTTGTAGTTACTATGGGGCTTAAATTTAGCATTCTAAATCTATAACTCTTGTTTGCTTAGATACCAATTTAACTTCAGTGGTATACACAAACTATATTCCTATACCCCTCTTCCTCACCTTTATGTAGTTTTTGTCATAAATTTTATGTTTATACATTATGCATTCAAAACCACTGATTTATCATTACATTTTATGCATTTGCCTTTTAGATCCTGCAGGGAGTAAAAAGTAGACTTACAAACCAAAAATATGATAGTACTGCCATTTATATTTACTGATGCAGTTACCCTCATTGGAGAGCCTTGTTTCTACATGAGGCTACATTCCTGCATCCAGCAATCCTTTGCCCAAGAAGCTGCTTGAATGCCTGCCCACAGCGTTCTTTAGGAGATAGCTGCTGGCTACCTGCTACATGTGGGGCAAATTCTGGGACAGTGAGAATGCAACCAGTATCCTGGTTCAGTCCCTCAGGCCACCACCAGACATACTGGGCCAGACATGCTTGCTCCCAGGATGTGCACGTGTATCACTCTGCTCCTTCCAGAAACAGGAGCAGGGATACCGCGCACACTCAAGTGCTGGCTCCACGGAGAACTGGTGAGGGGTGTGGGGCAGGGGTCAGCCAGGGTGACCAAGATCCTACTGCTTTTAAGTAGCCTTTTTCTTGATTCAGTGCTCTTTCTGTTACTGCAGGCCTTTAACTGTTTTCTGGAGCATTTATAAAGACTTTTTTAGTTCTTGCTGGTTGTTTAGAGCTTCTGTGGGGGCACAGGGCCTTGAAGCGTCTCACTCTGCCATCTTGACTGGGACAGGGTCCCTGCTCCTTTTTTAGCATCAGCACATCTCCAGTAAAATATACTATCTTTGCAAAATGTTTACTAGAATTATTTTTAATGCAGAAAAAAGTGCTGAGGCCGGTTTTGGCATCTGCATCAGCACGGGAAAACAGAGGCAGCATGCCAGCACTAGGAGGCAGAAGAAGGCATGAGAAAATAAGTCTCTGGAAAGCTAATGCCATCTAGAGTGAGAAGGTCTAGGCTTTTCCAGGCCATAGAACTGGCAGAAGACTTACTATACTTTGAGCACCTAGACATGAAGGGCCTCTGATTCTAACATTTCATTATGAACTCTGTCATGGTCTGAACTTGCAGACAAGCATCTTTTCTCACAATCTTACCGTCCACTGCCAGCCTTAATTGGAGGCCAGTGATCTCCCATACTCATGGGCCACTCATACTTGTTTTTCAGTGTTGTTGAAGCATGTGTTGGGACTTATTATTTTTTAAAAGCATGGTTAAAAATTGACATCTGTGGATATCTCCAGCATTACAATTTTGAAAAATGTGTAGTGAAATTGTGAATATTTAGCAAAGCTTCAACAAAACATAAAAATAAAAAGCTTGCAAATGAAAAAAGGCTAAACGTGTCTCAAGAGCATTTCTTGGCTCTGAAGAACAGTGAATAAATACACACACACACATTTAAGTCTGCGGAACATATAAATATGCATTTGACAGCTTTTCTGAGAATTTTTAAGTTTAGCCATATTATTTTCACCAGACTTCAAAAATTAAATATCCAAGATCAGAGAATCAAGAGAGAAGAGAGAGAGAAAGTGAGTAAAAGTGATTTGGTATTACCAGAGTGTGGGCTCTTTGCTCCTCGATTCTTCTGCCATGTGCCTTATTCCAGTAATGGTCCTTTAGCATTAGCACCAAAGAAACTCAATTTATCTGTGAAATCACCAGCAATTATCTACCCTTGAGTTAACTGAATGCATGCAAGCACTGATTATCTATGTGGGGCCTTGAGTATGGTTGCAAATGTTCAGATGTTTAAAGCTTTGTGCACATCTAAAGAGAAATGAAAAAAAAAACAAAAAACAAAAAAACAGTCCTTTTCTGGGTAAACATCATGGAAAGAATACAGTGGGCTGCTTTATGAAGGCAAATTTCGCAAGCACTTTTATGTCAGTGTAAGTTTAATTAGGCAACTGCTGCTTTTAATTATTTGTGGGGTTCTTTTTAATGCTTCAATGGCTCTGTTCTCTGTTTCCCCATTTTATTTCATTGTTCTGCACAAATGTAGGTGTGAACTTTTTTAAAAACAGACATTGGTGGTATTTTATAGATCACACCAGTTGTGGTTAAAACTAGGAACCCCAAAGCAGACAGTGGTTCTCAAGGTGAAACTCCACCCTCCAACCATAGGGCATCTTTGGCCTGCCAAGAATCTATGCCACAATCATTCCTCTTTTTGTATTTTTGCTTTTTTCTGCAACATCTTGTGGCGTGTATCTTTCTGTGGGAATGCCCCATATCCATCTGTGTAGACATTATAAATTAGTACTTCTTTTAGTCCTGAAACATGCAAGTCCTGGGGGAAATTCTGAGGTCTTGTTTCTTTCTTGTGCTCTATCCAGAAAAGGCTCATGAGCCTGCTTCTTTTTTTCTAGGTGTTCAGACCTATTTAGGGTCCTGTAATATCCAATACCCTGCCTTTGCTTGGTCTGGGAGAGGAGTAGGGGCCCCGCAATTTTCTAAACTCTTTGCTTCACCTCTGACCCTTTACTCCTTCATCAACTTTCTAGGTATTTGTCCTTATTTGAACTTGTTTATTTTTATGTTGAATTGTTTAAGTCTTGGACGACTAGAAACCAAAATCCATGAAATCTGGATTTCTATATAATTCACCTCTATATCTAGAGCATCTAGCACACAGCAGATACTCCCTAAATATTTGTTGAGTAAATTGACTAGGATCAGGGGGACAATTTATTTAGTTATGGATAGAATGGCTTAAAAAGAGTAAACAGGGTAGGAAAATCAAGCAACTATCCAGATAGATACCAGTATCAACAGCAGGTTCCTTTGGCACTGCTTTTATTTCAGAGGGAGACACATGTAATGTCCATGGATGCAGAGTACAAAGTTCTTTCTGGAAAGGGAACATTCAAGTGACAAGCATATCCTAAGAGAGTAGGAGTAGACTTAACATGTTAGATGTCTGTCAGTGAAGGAAAGGAAGGAAGGACATTTAAGGAAAAAAAGCCGGGGCTCTATTTGATGATGGTAGGCCTTGAGTCCTCAGTTATTACCTAGAATAGGATCCTGGACCAGGAGAAACTCTGTTTTCAGCTGATGTTCTGCTACAGCTAAGAAGGGCAACAAAACCCCAGCCCTGATAGGATATATATTAGAAAGGGCATGTGAACATTGTCCTATCCACGTGAAAAATTGATAAGAACATATCCTTTTAAATAATGAAATAATAAGTATAAGGAATTGAATTTAGGATTAGTGGTTATTATTAGGAATCTTCTGGGAATTCTTGATTTCTATATGATATTGATGGAAAGGGTTGAGAAAAGGGCAACTACAATTATTTCTTTGATTCAAGACAGTGCGTATAAAGGGGCTGTTAGATGAAGACTGGTTTTAAATGATAGGGTCTTCAGCTGAGGGAACAAGATAAACTAAGGAAATATGACGGATCCAACATAATACAAGTGAAAGGGAACTAAAATATATTGAGCACAGATGCTGGGATAGGTGCTTTATATAATCATATTTAATCCTCACAATCACCTTGTAAGCCAAGACACTATTATTATTTCACAGAGGAGGACACTGAGATTAAGAAATGGTAAGTGATTTCCTAGAGTCACATGGCTAATAACTATAGAGGCAGAACTCAAACCCAGGTCAAACTTCAGATCCATGTTCATTCTACCTTATTTATGAGTTGATTCATTAGATCTTGTAATACTAGCACTAGGATTTTTGCAGAATACTTTAATGTTGAAGGGAAATAAGCTTAGGACAAACAAAAATTGGTACTACTGCTTCTTATAACTAGCATGGTAGTATGACTGAAAATATTTTTTAAAAATGCCTAGATCAATTCATAGATATCTGAGCCATGACAGATTATTAGGGTAAACCACAAAGTTTCGGGAAGTAACTTTAGCATAAGGAATTGATGTCAAGGAGATTAATTATATCCTTTAAGCAATGTTTTCTAAACTGTTTCATAGAACATTGATATTCTGAAAGAATTTAATAAGTATTTTAGAAAAAAAGAGTTCTATGCAATAGTCAGTTTAGAATATGTGAGGTAAAATAAAGTAAAAAAGTTAATTAAAGGCAAGACTAAGAACCTTTCATATGCTAATCATTCAAGTGCCCTGCTTTTTAAGAGCTTTCTGAACATTTCCTAAAGTCTTTTCCATAAGTAATATTCCCTTTTTATTACCAGAAAGAGAATCTTGGGCGGGGCTTAAGTCTGACCCAATGAGGCAATTCTTATTTTCATGTCATGATCTTATTAATTTCTGTCAATGTTTATAGCTCTACACAGGAAACCTGAAATGCTAGGGAAAGCCAACATTTCTAAGTAACTTACAGAGAGAAGGAATTCTTTACTGTCTAGAATTTATACCTACTATAAACTTTCATTCTAATACAGGTTGTGATGATTTAGTGCACTTATGGATCTAAACCAGCATCCGTTACTTCATCAAACTAGACTACTTTCTAGGCACCTGGGAACACAGCCATAACTCTTACCAAAACAACTCTCCAGAATTAACAACTGTACACTTTAGGGGAAAAAAAACCCCAACTATTTGAGGGCACAGGGGTGTGACCAATAACAGGCAGACATTAGACAGTAGCTAATATTTGGAGGATGCAATGACACTGGTAAATTTCCCATTTTTATGGTTTTAAGTCTAAGGGCTCTAAGTTAGGTAGATGAAATACATATAACTATAGCAGAAAGGATGGGTGGGAGTTAAATGAACCTTCACATGAAATTGTTCCATTACATTTAGCACTTTTTCCAAGAGGTTGTGTTATTCTATTTTAAAGTTCAATTCTAGTAAACATACACTTTTAATTCCCCTTACTAGTGTAACAACTGAGTTCTGCTTATGCACGTATGTATTAGTGAAGTGAAAACATGGAAACTCTTAGCTATAGTTGCAGAAATCTATGTTTAAAAAAGAGAACACCTTGTTACTTCTAAATTATTTTTTAGGGTTCAGTGCTAGTGATTGCAACCTATAAAAGAAACTGATTAATTTCATGATCTTATATTCTTTTTACTAGCTGACTACTCCAACAGACACTTACAATTTGTTTAAGAAGTCAGAGCCATGAAAACATATCAGGGAGAAGGAAGGGGATAAATATCTCATAGTTCTGTTCTCCAAAAGGGGGCGCTAATCACTCATATTCCATGCATTCTAGGGCATGTAACAACCGTACAAATGGCATTTGCCTTGTTTTCTTCTTGCAATGCAACCAAAGAATAGTTAAGTTCCCACTTTTGACTCTAAAAGGAAAGCAAACTTGTCTATTCCTACCAGATCTCAGCCTTCTTTTTGCCTCAGGCCTAACCACGGCACTGGCCACCTTTGGGTAAGTCCTGTAGCCTATTATGTGATAGGTGTTTTTTGAATGAAGTTGTTAGCGGTTGTTCTTATTCTGGGGGTGACTGGATATAGACAATGTGCAGAACAGAAAAAGACTCACGGAAGGGACAGTCAAGGATATTTATTAACCCCCCACTGTTTACAGAACACATTTATGCAAACAGAAAACATGGAAGAGCAGAAATAAATAATTCATTATCAAGTTCTACATTTATAGAAAGATTTGCTAAAAATCCCAGAATATTGCTGAATAACTCCGTGATCAGAAAAATTTAATATTAGTTTAAGAAATTGAGGACTTCAAGTATGAAGGAGTAAAAATGTATTTGTTCAACTAAGATGTTCAAGAATATAAACCAGACTTTAATGGAAAAGAGGAATGGCTGGTGGGCTGGGGCAGGTAGGGAGAAGGGGCTGAGGCACAGTAGAACATTGCATCCCACTAATTTCTATCTTTAAAGACAATGCTTGAGCCCAGGCGGAGTCTCTTTTCTATTCTCTACCTCTTTCCTTTCTGCTGCAGGACTGGGAAAAGGTTGAACTATTTTCTACTTTTTCCTATGCTCTAGTCCATCAGTTCTCTGTAGCTTCCCATCCAGCTTACCTTTTCTCCCTCACAAACTATGGAAAGGAAACACAATCTCCTTGTATCCTTCCTAACTCTCCGATTTTCGATGCAGGTCCACTATATCCAGTTGGGTTTTCTAAGAACTTTGACAGTTATAGGGAAACAGAATCCTCCCATTATTTCCCTCCTTCTTCCTTCCTTCTCAACTACTCCTTTGAACAGTGTCAGTACCTGGCCCATACCATTGCCTGCCTTCCTTCCCTCCCTCTTTCCTTCTTTCCTTCCTTCTTTCTTTCTTGCTCCCCCGCCTCCACCTTCCTGCTAATAGAAGCATAAAGAGGAACCAGTGAAGCTGGAGGAGGTCTGGGGACAGATTTCCATCAATTCACAAATCATCAGTTCTAGCTGAAATAAGCTTGGCCAAATGGGAGACTTTGAGGCCAGAGGAATGGAGTTGAGTGAAGTAAATATTTCCCCTCTGCCTCTGTCTAGCAGGAAAGTCAGGCTCATGTTGAGGAGTTCAGCCCATAGGAAATTGCTTATTATAGAAGCCTCCAGGAAATAGCAACTAAATCTCTTTACAATATGACGCCAATTGTCCTAGCTTCAAATTATTGGCTTATTTTAGGAAGAGAACATATAAAGGAAATGCCTACTTTTTGCTTAGCAAATATCACACTGTTGATACTTACACTGTTCTTTTTCCTATCATCCCAATGGGAAAATTACAATTTGTTCTTGGTTTATTCTTTCTGTGTTTCATTAGTTCTCCATGTTTAGCTCTATGCTGTGAACTTCCCAAATTTCTAGCTATAGCCCTGACCATTCCCTTAAGATCTAGATTCCTATTTTTAACAGAACTGCATGTATTGTCCATTGAGATATCCCATGTTAGCATGAGATCATCAAGTCCAAAACTGAATTCCTCATCATCCACCCACCGCAGTACTTCCTCCTGACTTGCCCACTTATGTGAGTTTTACCACCAAAATTAATCATGTTGACAGCCTCTCATCTTTCTTACCCTGACATCTAATCTGCTCCCAAGAGTTTTTGTTCTACCTTCCTCATGGCTCCAAAGTTTATGAGCTAAGGGCATTGGGTGAATCATGTAACCTCTTTGGGCCTCAGTTTCCTTATCTGTAAAAAGGAAATACTAATTGTAACCTCCACATTGGATTGTTGTAAGGAGTCAGTAATACAAGTATAATGTGTAGTGCATCTCCTGGCACAAAGAGTTCAATAAATGCTACCTATTATTATTATCATTGTTGTCATTATCTCATGTTTTCTCTTTTCCTTTCCCAAGCCTCTACCTAAATCTGGCCCTGCTATTTTTTCAACTATACTAATTCAGTGGTTCCAAACTTAGTCTGTCTGCCTTTTGTTTCTCTACATTCACATCAGTCCTACGTTTTGTGGATAAATTTAGCTCAGATCATGTTGCATCCCAAAATCGATAGCCTTTCATTATTTTATTTTGCCTGAGGATGTTTCTCAAGCTATTTTGTCCAGCATTAAAGACACCAGTCTACTTCTTAAATTTAATTTCTTTCTATTCTATTTCATGCATCTCATAGGTCAGCCAAACTGAATTTCTTGCTCTTTCGTATGTCTTTGTTCCAGTTATTTCCTTTTCCTGGCAGGTCTTCTCCCCCTATCTCTTATTTGGGTGTTCAAATTTTACCCAATTAAAACAATTCTGAATTACATTTAATGTATATCTTACTAAACATGGAGTTTTTTTTAGGACAAAGGCCATCTCTTACTCATATTTTTAGTCCCAGTGCTAATAGTTTTACAACATAGACAATATACAATAAATGCCATAATATAAATAATAAATGTTTGCTGAATAAAAAGAGTGGATAAATTTCCATCTGCCCTTAAAACACTTGGAAGGAATTTATTTTTGGTCATTTGTATTTCTGCCTTCTCCACTCCCAAAATTACTAGCAGTAAAAATAATTTGGTATCTCCTTAATAGGAATGATAACTAGGTAATTGACTGATTTTCATTTCCCTTTCATCCAAAGAGTTTTCTTCTGAGTTTAATGAAAGAAACACAAATCTGAAGTTAGGCCATGAGCCACAATTAATTTTGAAATTATTCATGACATTTTGTTTTCTTAGAAACTCAAGGTTATGATTTTAATTCTAATTCAAAATATTATGTTCTGTAAACTGTCATTTATAATATGCTTCCTTATTTTCCTTCCACTTACTCAAAGCCCAATTTCTGCTTTCTGTTTTGAGCTTCCATTTCATTTAATGTTCAGGTTTAAAAACATGTTTACAACAATGAACTGCAAAGAACTCATTGGGCACTTAAACACGCTGCTATAATTATATAATTTTATTAGTGTTTATTGAGAGCCAACAGTATGCCAGAAGCTGTTAGTGACTACAAATCCTGATCTATATCTTGGGATTTCTTTAAACCTTGCTTTTGCTCAAACTGATCCTTTTACTCTTTTACCTGGAATTGAAATTTTTTTCTCCCTGATTTGCTCAGCAGGTATAATCATTCTCTCCTCTCAAATCAAAGTTCTTTACATGTATAAACTCTGGGTAATTTGTGTCTCAGTTCCCTCATCTGTAAAATGCATTTAATAATAGAATTCTTACCTTATAGGATTTCTATAAGAATTAAATCATTTACTATTTAGAACAATGACACACAGTAAGCATTCGATAAGTATCAGCTATTACTATTTTAAAAATAATTCAAATTCCTCTTCTCTGTCTTTGTTTTCTGGCAAGTCTTAACTTTCTTTCTTGCCAGATTCAATGTTCCTTGGCAACTGGAACTTTGCCTTATTCATTTTCTTTAATTTGTGTCTAGGACATAGTATGTGATAAAAAAAAAAGTTTGGGTAAATACATTTGTGATATGAATTTGAGGTATAATATTAAAGAAAAACTGGAAAGGGAAGAAGAAAAGGAAGGATTCAGAGACTAATGAGAAATGATATAGAATACACAGTAAAAGTCATTCTCTTAGCTATTTCTTTAAGCAAGAACTGAAGTTGTTTTATAAGTACAGTTATATTTCAATCATCTGAGGGTAGATTGCTTGGTCAGTGGATCATCCAATACTTGCTTTTAGTTCCAGGTTGGTTTCATTTATTTATTTATTCTATCTGATATGTGCTGTGCACTATGCTGTGCAGTGAAAAACCAGGGTACAAGACATAGACAGAACTTGCTCTCACAAACTGTATATTCTAGTGAGCAAAACCAACACACAGAAACACAAGTAATCATACAAATAAAATAGTTCCTGGGATTATGGCAAATGTAAAAGAAGCAACCACAAAGACAGAGAAAACCAGGAGAACAGGACTTCATGAAGAAGAAAGTGGTTCATTTTGTTGTCTGCTCCTGAAAGATTGCAAATGACCTATGGTGACCAGTGGATTTCACTATAAAGTAGAAGTTGACCTTGGCAAAATCTGCTCAGTGGAGTGTAGGAAGGGCAGCTAGATGAGAGTGCAGTGGTGATGTGCAGAAATGGGCAGATTTGGTATATATTGTGGTGGTAAAGCTAATAGTACTTGGAGATGGATTGGTGTAAACATTGGGAAAAGGGGGGAAATCAAGGGTAATTTTGCTAGGGTGGTAGATAACAGCAGGGGGAGGAGATGCTAGTATAGATCTGGATGGTGTGACCAATGCTGGCAGGTGACCTCAACAAGGAGAAGGGATTGGTGGTACTGTTGGATGGCAAAAACCACTGAGAAGCAAGGGGTTTTGCAAAACAGAGGAGTGATGATTTGAAAGCAGTAAGGCTGAGCAGTAGGATACCCATGCCAATTCTCAATCCTGTGGCACATTAGTTATAGAGTAAAACAGCATCCACTTGAGAGGGCTGGAAGGAAAATAGTATCCTTATGGAAAATTCAAGCAGATTGAACATTTAGAAGAGAGATTGTTAATAATGATAAGCTTGACAGGGGAGGGTAGAAGGGATTGAAGGACCTGCACATTGGGTCAGATTAGGGGATGTACAAAGACTTGGTCTTCTAGGGGTGACTAAGGCACACAGGAGCCAGGACCATGAGCAGGAACTGAGTACTCCCACAAGTGACGGCGGGTAGAACCAACCTTCTTGCATGATGCCAGGGCCTAACTATGTGCCTAGAACATGAATGAAAGCTCAGAAATGTTTAGCTTTCACTTGTGTTTATAGCCAGAAGTTAGCTGCTTGCCTATGGTTCACAGAAAAAGCAATAACACTAGCACAAGCAGGAACCAGACTTTTCTGCACTGATAACAAGATTCTGTGATATCAGGTGGGCAGAATCCCTAAGTCTTAATATAAGATCTGATTCTGAGCTATGGATATTGGTGGGGGCTGTTGGAGGCATCTGTGAAACTGTATCAAGGAGGAAAAAGCCAGGGAGAAGACCAATAGAACTGCTATATTTGAGGAGTTTGCAAACCAGAATTACAAAGCACATAAGAAAATCCAGTTCTTTGAAAACCAAACAACAAACCCAATAAATGGGAACATTTGCTCCCTAGGAAAGAGAAATAATAGAGCAATCTGCAAAAGACTTTAAAATAACTATGCTTAGAGTCTTCAGAGATAAGGGAGGAATAGCAATCATGAAATAAGAAAAGCAGGCTATGAAATTGAGAAGATATGAAGTGGGAACAGGCAGATAGGAGAAGCAATCAATTTGAGAACCTGCAAGCTAAAAAAAAAAAAAAAAAAAAGAGCAATTAAACTAAAAAACAAAAACAAAAACACCTCAATAATTAGGATAAAAAGTAAAATGGACACAAATATTAGATTAAATCCAGCAGAAAGATAGAATGTATGAAAAAGTAGATAAGAATCATGGGAGATGGTTGAGCTGTACTACCAATAGAAGTTACAGAAAGAAAATTGGTGAGAATTTGGAGAAACTTGGAAATATTCAAGGGATTGCTGAGAAATTTTCAGGGCTGAAGAAAGACATAGGTCTTTATATGGTAGAGTTTTAAGCAGGATAAATAATAATCTTGTATCCATCTAAAAGGAATATATAAAACAAAATCTGACAGGAGAAATTGATATATCCACATTCAATTTGGAATTTGGAAATTTATGAATCAAGCAGACCAAATATTTAGTACATGAAAAATAAAATCAATAAGTTTGACTTTATTTATAGATACAAAAAAATCCTGTACCCAAACAGAAAATACATATTGTTTTAAACTACATCAGACATTTACTATATCTGACCTCATCCTTAGTCACACAAAAGAAGTCTCAAAAATTCCAATTTATGATATTGTAGAGACTTCAATCTCTAACTACAAGACAAGGAAAATTGAAAAACATTCATTACATGGGAGCTAAAAACCCTAAACTTATGGGAAAAATATAAGTACTTCAAGGGATAAGAAGCAAATCACAATTAAAAGTATTATTTATTACTTAAATTAAAATGACAACAAAAGCCCTATAGGTCAAAATCTGTGGAAAGGAGATAAAGTTATGCTTAAGAAAAATTGATAGCTTTAAGTACATTTATTATAATACAAAGAAGATAGAATGTGGTCAAAACTTTGTGGATGAAATTAATCTTGCATTGCATTTTAGATAGCTTTAAGTACATTTATTATAATACAAAGAAGATAGAATGTGGTCAAAACTTTGTGGATGAAATTAATCTTGCATTGCATTTTAGATTTAGAGACTTTCAGAATCTCATTTATATAATTCAAATGAGTTGTCTAAGCCTATAGTGGGGAGACTTATAAAACACCAAATGTATTGAGGTTTTAGAATCATGTTGGACAAAGTATTCAGTTAATAGTGGGGTATGAGAAAAAAGAAACAACAGTGAGTTCATTTCAAGTTCAGTTACATCTGAAATGATTAATGGTAAGTACTATTTATTAACTCTCACTCTATCCTTTTTTTTTTTTTTTTTTGGTTCCTCTCCCCCTTGAACTACCACAATATCTACCTCTAAAATAGCCCTTAAAACACATACTGTAATTGTTTCTATACTTCTGGCTCAGTGTGCAAGTTGAGAGCTTCCCTAGAATAGAAGCAGTGCCTTATTTATCTTCTTTTCCTTAACGTTTCAGTGATTGGTACTTAGTATGTGAACAGATGAATGAATGAATGAATGAATAAATAAATTAGTGAATGGCTCAACACTATAGTGCTGGAGACTTAATCTTAACCCAGCCACCTTCCCCATTGGAATCCATGAAGTATATGACATACAGATGCATGTGCTGTAATCAGCCTATGAAATACAACTATTCTCTGATCAGGTCATAATTCTCGGTGGTAATGGATCTTTCATAATCACTTATCCATTACTGTGAACAAAGGGCATTCCTACTATACCCATAATTTAATTCCATTAACTCTGAAGCTATTTACTGACCACTTATGTGCCTGAGACTGTTTCTTTCACTGTATTTTTCATAGCCATAATTTCTTCACTCCCCACAATTATTTAAAATATGATATCCCTATAAATACAGAGGTTTACAAGCACTGTTGTAATATAATTTGATAAGAATATTTACCTTTTTATCTTAAACACAAAAGAAATGCAACAGGGAACACGACAGAAAAAAAAAAAACTGTACTTTTAAAGAATGGAGCATGATAAAATTTAATCTTAAAAAAGAACTTTACCCAACATGATTAATTAGTAAATGGGTTCTTAGTTTGGATCATAAATGTCCTGCATGCTTTAACTTTCTCATTAACACACAGAGGAATTTCATAACACAGTACCTTTAACATAAAGGATTTTTAAATATTTTCTTTCAAGTAAAGTGACTTTTTAAAAAGGAAACAAAAATTTCTGGTTTCTTATTTTCTTTTCTGAAAAGGGCAATTGATGTTAATATTTTCCATAGAATTTAAGATAGGAAATTAGAAGAAAAGAAGAACAAAATGATCAAAGAAATCAGATAGAAAAAATGAAATAAAGAGAAAAATTGATAAAGTAAAAACAATAAGAAAAATAGCTTAATTTGAAGAGCATTTACTATGTCAGGCACCATAACAAGAGCTTTACACATATATTTTTATTTTATTTTATTTATTTATCTCTCCCCACCCCCTTGTTTGCACTTGCTGTGTGTGTTCGTCTTCTTTTTTCTTTAGGAGGCACTGAGGACTGAATCGGAGATCTCTGATGTGGGAGGGTGGTGCCTAATGGCTTAAGCCACCTCCATTCCCTGCTTTGTTGTGTCTCTCATTATGTTTTTCCTTCTGTGTATCTTGTTGTATCATCTTGTTGCGTCAGCTTGCTGTGTCTGCCCGTCCTTTTAGGAGGCACCGGGAACCTCTGATCCCTGTTTGTTGTGTCTCTCATTATGTTTTTCTTCTTGTGTCTCTTGTTGTGTCATCTTGTTGTGTCAGCTTGCTACACCTGCCTATCATGCCAGTTCACTGTCTTCTTTAGGAGGCACTGGGAACTGAACCATGGACCTCCCATGTGGTAGGCGGGAGCCCAATCGCTTCAGCCATATCCGCTTCCCAAGAGCTTTACACATATTAACTTATTTAGTCTTCATAAAAACTCTATGAGAAATGTACTATTGTTTTCCTTATTTTATCAAGAATAGTAAAGCACAGTGAGGAAGAGACTAATCCAAATTTACATGGTTGCATGGTCCAGATTTAAATCCAACTCTGGCTAAATAGATAGGATCAAGAAACCAAAAGGTGGTTCTTTGAAAATATTTATAGAGTAGATAAATCTTTGGCAAGACAAGTCTTTGTCTGATTAAGGAAAGAAATTAAAAATATATAGAAAATTAGCAATGAAAAATGAGACATAGATAAAATAGATGATCTCTTTCAAGAATGCCATGGAAATAAATCTTGAAATTTAGAGAACATGGTAAATTTTCTAGAAAATTTAAAATATCAAAATGTACTGAAAAGAAACAGAAAGTCTGAATAGACTAACAATCATTAAATAAATGCATTAGTAGTTAAACTCTTACTCTAAGTCCATACTTCAGACAGATTTATAGGCCAGTTTTATCAAACCCCTAATGAATGATTCATTCTTTATAAAAATTCTTCCAGAACTACCCATTTTATGAGGCTGGTATATTCTTGATAACAAATCAGGCAAGCACAGAATGAAAAAAGATTATTATAGGCCTGTCTCACATATAAACATAGTTGTAAATATACTGAATAAACTAGAAGGAAACGGAATTGAGTAATGTGTTAAAAATAGGTGGAGGTGGGCAATATGGGAATCCCAGTGGGTTCCGTGTAATATTTTGGGTAATCTAAGCACCTCTTAAAATATATGTATATATATATATAAATAACATTTTTGTAAGCAAATACACATATATGCATGTATATTTATATATCATTTTGCAAATGTTTGTATGTATTGTGAGAATTTTGATTTTTACCCACAATTAAAAAAAAAAAAAATAGGTGGAGAATTAGTAGATTTATCCGTGTATATTTGAATGGTTAACATATGTATGTAAATTTTTTGAAATGCAAGGTCCTGTTTTTTAAATAAAATTTATTGAGTATTTAATTCATACAGGAACATACATAAACAATAAATGTATAGTAAAAATTGTGAACTTACAAAATAAACATGCACATCATCATACAAGGCTCCAATATATCACCCGACTACTAACACCTTGCATTGTTGTGAAACATTTGTTACACACTATTAAAGAGCATCATCAAAATATTACTTCTAACTATAGCCTATATCTTATATTTGGTGTATTTTCCCCCAATCCACCTGATTATTAACACCCTGTATTAGTATCATACATTTGTTATAGTTCATGAGAGAATGTTCTCATATTTGTCCTGTTAACCATAGCCCATTATCCACCCCTGGATTCCCTTTGTTATACAACTCCATGTTTTGTACAATCCATTCAAAGTGTACACTCAGTGGCTCTCATTTTCATCACAGAGTTATGCTGTCATCACCTCAATTTTAGAACTTTTCATTTCTCCAAAATGAAAAATCCCATTCCCCTTTTTATCTCCCTATAGTTGTCTCCTAGATCAATATATCTTCTTTGCCATTGCTACAAAAATATTACAATGTTACTGTTAAATATCATCCATAAGTTGTATAATTGTAGTTTTCCTATATATCACCATAGCCTTAACACCTTTTAAAAGAAAATTCTTATATTTATACTATTTTCTGCAATCTTCATCCACCACCAAAATCATTTTATTTTACATACCATAGATTATTCTCTGGTTTCCTTTCAATTGACACTTATGTCCACAGTCTACCCCTTTCATCCACAATCTCATTTATAAATCAGCAGTGTTAGTTATACTCACTATAATGTGTTACCATCAATTCTATTCATTTCCATACTTTTACAATAAACCTTATTAAAAATTCTATATACATTGAACATCAGCTCAAAAGTGGATTGGGATTTGGAACTGATGCTCCACATATGTATGTACTATAATATAATTTTCTATATTAAAGAAATTGAAGGTGAAAACCATATGGATCATTTCAATAAATGCAGAAAAACATTCAATAAAATACAGTGCCTGTTAATGTTAAAACAAAAACAACAACAACAACAAAAATCCCACACCCAACAAACCAATAAAGAAAAACAATGATATTGGTATAGAAGGGAATTTTTGTAATCTGATACAAGTTTTCTATAAAAAAACAAGAATAAAATATAATACTTAATGGGGACACTATTGAAGCAATCACATTAAAGTAAAAATCTCATTAAAACATGGTAAGCACCTCTCTACTCTATACCAGATTTGTTTCCTAACCCATGTATTAAGAAATAAATAAGTCTGTGGCACAGGAAAACAAAGGAAAGACACCAGCTGCTTCTCTCTGGGCTCTTAATGGGATGCTTTCCTTTGGTAGAAACATCACTATGCCTCTGATGATATAAACGTATGTCAAAAACTGTCATCAACCTAATACTGGTTTCCATCCACCCCAGTGTTAATGCAATCTTGTTAAGTTTCTCACAATTAAATTTACTAACTATTAAAAAAAAAAAAAAAAAAAAAAAGAAAGAAATAAGTGCTATAAAAATCAGGTAGGAAGATCCAAACTTTAATTTCTTGTGTATTTCATAAATGAGATGATCATCCACATAGAATTTGTAGGAGAATCTCTAGATTTTAGTAGAACTGATTAGAGAAATCAGCATGTTTTCTCAATTGTAAGGATAAATTGTCAGTTCTTATTTGACATGTCAGAGCATTTGACACAGTAGATCACTACCTACTCTTTGAAATACATTTTTCACTAGGACTTCTCTTAATTTCCTCCAACCCCACTAACTGCTCCTTCTTAGTCTCCCTTGCTGCTTCTCCCTAACCTCAATATTAGAATGCCATGTACTAGCTCTGTCCTTGGGTCTTTTCTCTATCCACACTCATTCAGTTGGTGATTTCATCCAGCCCCATGGCTTTAAGTATATCCATAGGATGCCTACTGCTAACTTTATATTTCCAACTGAGTCCTCTTTCCTGAATGTCAGGCTTGTATATCCAATTGTTATCTTGGCATCTACACTTGGATGTCTAACAGACATCTCAAATTCAAAACATCCACCTGTAGGTTGCTTCCCTCATGACCTTTCCCATCTCAGTTGATGACAATTCTATACTTTCAGTTGTTTTAGCTAAAACTTTTGCAACCATCCTTGACTTCTCTCTTTTTCTCTTACACCTTGTTTTCATTATATTAAAAAGTTCTGTTGGCTCTACTTTCAAAATGCAGTCAATGCAGAATTGGACTAGATCTTACCACTGCCACTCTGGTTTAAGCTACTATTATCTCTCTTCTGGATTACTACAATAGCTTGCTAACTGCTTTCCTTAATTATTCCCTTTTTTTTCCTCCCAGAAGTCTATTTTCAATAGAAAAGCCAGAGTGATTCTTTTGGCACATTAGTCATAACATATCACTCCTCTATCCAAAACCTTGCTATGTTTTTTTTTTTCTCATTCACAGTAAAAGCCAAAGTCCTTATAATGGGAGTTATGTCAGTGGAAATGATGGAGTAAGGACTTCTGAAAATCCTTTCCTTCATAAAAGCAACAAGGACACTGACCAAAATGATCAAAATCAACATTTTAAGAATTTTGGAAACTAGCAAATGGCTTACAATGGCACTAGGAGTGTTTATTCAAGAAAAATGGCTGAATCTTGGTAATAACAGTGAACTTTGAGACATTTTTAACCTGTCGTATTCTGAACATCCCCCTTTCCTCAGCTCTGTGGTAGCCTTTAAAATGAACTGCCCTGCAATCATAGTGCAAACCAGGAGACCCACACCCACTGAAGGGGGCGGATGATTTTATAATCCTTCACAAGCAATATTCTCAGAGAATTGCTATAATTTGACTTGTTCAGCAGTTCCCCAGAAACCCTCACTTGATGGATTTGACTTTATTTGACCTGACTCAGAGCACTCTCAGGGAAAACACCATTTACCCTAGAGAGTTTGTTGAAAATAATTAGCAGTTTCCTGAGGTGCTGATAAAAGTTGGGGCAAACAAGAATCTGACAAAAACATTTAAAAGGAAAAGTTAGGCAATGAGATATTTACACAGGGCTTTGGAAACCTCTGACACTTTCCTGGGAATCTAGAAGGCATCACACATGAGCAGGACTGTGTGCATGCCTAGGAAAGACCTGAGAAGGTCCTAAATTCTCACCTCTGCCTGACCTTGAGGCTCTGTGCAAACAGGAATTGAAGGCTAAGGCAGAGGTGCAAGTTGCCTGTCTGAGCATTGAAAATGTATCCCAAATATACACAGAGCCTCTCATCAAACATATTGGAGCCAGTCATTTAAGGAAATCTTTGTCCAGTCATTAGCAGATTTCTAAGCTAACCAAGCAGAGGCTTCAGTGGCCACACACAATGAAAAATACAAATATTACAAGATTAGTTCAGGAAAGTCACTAAACAAACAGTAGTGACAAGAAGAAGAAGAACAACAAAGAGCAACAACAAACTCTGGGAGTGGGGGAACTGATTTCCAGAGTTGACGGGTATATTTTAAAATGTAGTTTCCAACGAAAAAAAATTTGAGTGATGGAAAGAAACAAGAAATACAGCTCACATACAGGAAAAAAGCAGTCATAAAAACTATCCCTGGGAAACGGATGTGGCTCAAGAGGTTCGGCGTCCGTCTACCATATGGAGAGACCGGGGTTCGATCCCCGGTACCTCCCGGTAAAAAAAAACAAAAACAAAAACAAAAACAAAAACAAAACAAAACAAAACAAAACAAAAAAACTATCCCTGAGGTAGCCAAGATTTAGGATTTATTAGACAAAGACTTTAAGTCAGCTATTTAAAATATGTTCAAAGAACTAAATGAAACTATGTCTGAAGAACTAAAGAAAAGTATGAGAGTGATGTCTCATCAAATAAAGAATAACAATAAAGTGATAGAAATGATAGAATGGTGACAGAAATTCAGGAGTTGAAAAGTACAATAAATGAAATAAAAAATGTACTAGAAGGGATCAACAGCAAATTTGAGCTGATAGAAGACTCAGTAAACTTGAAGATAGGTTAATTGGGATGATCCAGTCTGAGAGACAGAAAAAAGATAAAAGAAAAATTAATAGAGACTTAGAGACTTCTCGAGATCAAGTATAACAACATAGAAATAATGGGAGTCCCAGAAGAAGAGGACAGAGAAAAGGGAAGAAAAAATATTTGAAAAAAATATGCCTGAAAACTTTTGACATTTGATTGCTAAAAAACCATTAATCTACACATCCAAGAACTCAACAAACTCTATGTGGTATAAACTCAAATAAATCCACACCTAGAAACATTATAACTAAACTATCTAAAGCAAAATAGAAAGAGAATCTAGAAAGCAGTGATAGAAGCAACTCATCATATACAAGGGATCCTCAATAATATTAACATTGTTATTAACATTATGATTTCTCATCATAAACCATCATAGGGAAGCGGCTGTGGCTCAATCAGTAGGGCTCCCGTTTACCATATGGGAGGCCCTGGGTTCGGTTCCCGGGGCCTCCTGGTGAAGGCAAGCCCGCCCGCATGGCGTGGTTAGCTGACCCGGCGAGCACAGGCAGCAAGGGGGGGATAAATGAATAAATAAATAAAAAAATCTTTAAAAAAAAAAATAAATAAACCATCATAAACCATAGAGGCCAGAAGATAGTAGAATAACACATTCAAAGTGCTGAAAGAAAAGACTGTCAACCAAGAATTCTGTATCTAGCAAAATTATCCTTCAAAAATGAAGACATTCTCAGAAAAACTGAAACAGAAAATTCATCACCAGCAGACCTGTCCTATAAGAAGTACTAAAGGGATTTCTTTTGGCTGAAATTCATGGACAGTAGACAGTAATTCAAATCCAAATGAAGAAAAAAATATCACTGGTAAAAGTAACTACATAGATAAATATAAAGATAGTACAAGGTAAATATTTTGTAACTCTTTTCCTTCTTCCATTTTATTTAAAAACAACCATAAAAAAATAAGTATAAATTTGTGTTGAAAATAAAATATATAAAGATATAATTGGTATGACAATAACACAAATGAGAGGGAGGGAACAGCAATATAGAAGCAAAGTTTTTCTATACTTTTGAAATTAAATTGATATTAACTAGATTTTTATATGTTGTTAATTATTATTCCCAGTACAAGCACTAAGAAAATAACTAGAAAAGCATAGTAAAAGAAATGACAGGGGAATTAAAATTATACACTAGAAAATACCTATTTAAAAAAAAGAAAAGAAAGAAAATACCTATTTAACACTAAAGAAGACAGTAATGGAGGAAGAAAGGAACAAAAATGACATAAGACATATAGAAAACAAATAGTGTCCCACAGTGTGGCCCATGGGAGGTGTGGGAGGTGGGCAACATGGGAATCCCAGTGGGTTCCGTGTAATATCTTGGGTAATCTAAGCACCTCTTAAAATATATGTATATATATATATATATATATAAACAACATTTTTGTAAGCAAATACACATATATGCATATATATTTATATATCATTTTGCAAATGTTTGTATGTATTGTGAGAATTTTGATTTTTACCCAGTATAAAAAAAAAAATTAAAAAAAAAACAAAAAAAAACAAATAGTGAAATGGAAAATATAAATTATATCTTATTAGTAATTACATTAAATGTCAATGTATAAAGCACTCCAATCAAAAGGAAGATATTGGTAGAATGGATTGAAAAAATCATGATCCAACTATATGTAGTATATAAGAGAGACACTTTAGATTCAAAGATATGAATAGGTTGAAAGTAAAAGGATTAAAAAAGTTATATCACGTAAACTGTAACCAAAAAAGAGCCTGGAATGGCTATACTAATATAGATAAAATAGACTTTAAGACAAAATTTGTTACCAGAGAAAAAGAAGGATATTTTGTAATGCAAAAGAGTCAAGAAACATAATTATAAATATACATGTACCTGAAAATGAGCCTCAAAATTTATGTAGCAGAAACTGACAGAACTGATGGGAGAAAGACAATTAAACAATAATAGTAAGAGACCTCAATATCCCACTTTCAATAATGCATATAACAACTAAATAAGAGATCAACAAGGAAACAGAAGACTTAAACAATATTATAAACCAATCAGGCCTAACAGACATCTATAGATCACTCTACCCAAAGACAGCATAATTCTCATTCTTCTCAAATGCACATGGAACATTCTCAAGGATAGATCAAACGTAGGGTTGAAATCTCAAGAAATTTAAAATGATTGAAATCATGTGAAGTATGTCCTCTGACCACAATGGAGTAAAATTAGAAGTCAACAGAAGGAAATTCACAACTATGTGGAAATCAAAAGCACACTTCTAAATAACCAATGGACCAAAGAAGAAATCACAAAAGAAAATAAAAATACTTTGAGATGTATGAAAACGAGAACACAACATACAAGAAATTATGGGATGTAGCTAAAGAAATTTTCACTGTAAACACCTGTATTTAAGAGAGAAGAAATGTATCAAATCAATATCTAACCTTCCTCCTTAAGAATCTAGAAAAAGGGGAGCCAGTTTTAACCAAGCAAACAGAAGGAAGGGGATAATAAAGATCAGGGTAAAATAATGGAGAGAATAGAAACACAATAGGGAAAAAAATCAATGAAACAAAGCTCTCCTTTAGAAAGAATAAGAAAGTCCTTATAATGGTCTTCAAGGCCCCATATTATCTGACCCTCTGTTATCTCTCTGGCTTCATCTATTAATACTTTCCTCGTTGATTATTCTACTCCACCCACATTTAATGTCATTCCTGTTTTCTGCACATACAAGGCCAGACATATCCTTGCCTCATGGTCTTTTCACTGGTGGTTACCTCTGCCCAAAATGCACTTGTAGATGGTGAATGCTCCCATCTTCAAGTCTCTGCTCATATCTGACCTTGTCAGTGAGGTTTACCCTACTACCTCTATTTAAAATTACAAAGCACACACATTTATTCCTTTTGTAGTGTGATCTTCAGAGCAGCTATTTCTGCATAGTAAACAACCACAAAGTCATTGTGAAATATACCACAAGCATTTATTTTGCTCACTGGTGTGTGGACCAACTACAGCTGCTGGGCTTCTGGTTGCGTAGACTGTGGCAGCTCTGCTCTACATGTTTTCATTTTGGACTCAGTCTGGGTGTGCAGTAGCTACTCAGGAGAAGTTCTTACAGCAATAACAGAGGGGAAAAAGGAGCTACCCAACTGTGCAAGCACATTTTAAACCTTTGCTTGTGTTATATCTGTGAAAAGATAAAGTTACATGGCTGAGCCCAAAGTCATGTGGACTCTCTCTAGAGTGGTGGAGAGGGAGGGAGTGAATATTTTTTAATAGTGCTCTAATTACTGCATGAGGTCCTAGAAATGCAAAATTATACAAATAAATGTAAATTTTAAAAAAGATGAAGGAAAGATAAAATCTAGGATTTTTACAGGTAATTTCGGTTTTATCATAATATTACAAAATACATGAATTAGTTATCTATTGATGTATAACAAATTATCTTAAAGCTTAGTGGTTTTAGACCACAATAAACATATATTATCCTACAGTTTTTGTGGGTTAGGAATTCAAGAGCAGCTAAGAGAGGTGGCTCTTGACTGCGGCTGCCAGCCCTGGAGCTGCAGTCATCTGAGGATCTGCCTCAAAGATAACTCACTCACATGGAGGTTGGCAGGAGGCTTTACTTCCCTGATGGCTATTGGCAACAGTTCTCAGTTCCTCACCATGTAGACCTTTCCATAGGGCTGCTGGAGAATCCTCATGAAATGGCAGCCAGCTTCCACCAGAATGAGAAATCAAAAGAGCAAGAAGGAAGCTTCACTGTCTCTTATGATCTAGTCTTGGAAGTCACAGTCCATCTTTTCCACAATATCTTATTGCTTAGACAGTCAGCTTTATTCAGTGTGGGAGGGGACTGCTCCAGGGCATGAAGACTGGGGGTGGAGATCATTGGGGGCCATTTGGAGGCTGGCCACCAAGCCAGACTTCAAAATAAGTGATTGCTAGGTTGTGGTTTGAGATGTAACTAATTCCTTCTTTTAAAAATGTTTTTAAAAATGGAAAAACAGATCGTTCTTGAACTTCAGTGGGTATGGATAGTTGTTAAAATGCAGATTACCAAGTTTTACATACGGATATTAGATAGAGCCCAAGAATTAGAATAACAGGTACTTCAATGTGTTCTGAGAAGCACAGCCTTAAACAGGGGATTATTATCTGATTTATAAAGAGGCTTGGTTGTGAGTCAGTTGAAAGCAAGAGTTACTCCAATTGGTGAATATGCAAAAGGCATTTAAGTACTTGGGTTTTACGTGAGAGATGAACTCCTGAAGTCCTCACAAATCATAATTAAATGTTCTTCATGCTTCTTGCTCTCTTACCTCAATCATTTTACTTATTCTCATGGTTATTACCGGTAAGTGCAGCCCCTCCAAATTTTTTATTTTTTTCTCCTCTCCCCTCCTCTTCCTTCTTTCCTTTCTAAGCCAATACTCACATTTTACTCTATTCACTCTATTCCTGTTGTTGTATATTCTATCTAAATATTAATGATTATCAGATATTTCACTACAGTCTCGTCTTCCCTGAATTCCACACTGATACATCCAATTGCATCATCAAGTTTTTTACCTGGTTGTCTTATAGGAATCTCAAATTTAAAATACTTGAGAGTACACTCTTGATTTCATGTTCTCCAACCTGTTTCTTCCACTTTCTTCTCCATCAGAGGTAAGAGCACCATCATATACCCTTCATATGTTTAGATAAAAATACTTAGAGTCATTCTTGACTTTTCCTCCTCTCACAGCTCACATCCAATCCACAGCAAATCTTATTGTCTCTACCTTCTAACTATATCCAAAATTGGACCACTTCTTACCAACTTAACCACCATCACCCTTTTCTGAGCTATTATCATTTCTCAACTGGGTTATTATTATAGCCTCCTAATTTGTTACCCTGTCTCTAATATTGTCCCAGTTCCCATTCTAAGTCTCCAAATAAAGTGCTTAGTATAAAAGTTAAGATTATGCCATTCCCTTGCTTAGAACCCTTTAATTGCTTCTAATCACACTTAGCAAAAACTCCTCAAGATTTCTATTATGATCTAAGAGGCCCTGCAAGAAGTGGCCCCGGGCCACTTTCTTCCTCTCTCACTTCAATCCAGCCTTGACTATGCCAATATATCCCTGCCTCAGGACCTTTGCACTTGTCATCCATCCCCTTTGTCTACAATGTTTTTTCTCCTGATATCTGCATAATTTGTTCTTCACTTTCATTTAGGTCTCTGCTAGAATGTTACCTCTTCAAAGAGGGCTTTCAGAAAACTCTATTGAAAAAACTCCAACCTCTCCCCAAATAAATGAAACCCTCTCCCTTACTCTGCATTGGTTTTGGGACAATAGCATTCATTACTACCTGATATCCTAATATACTAAAAGAAAGTTGCTTTTAAAAAAAGACTAAAAGACTAAAATGAACTTCAAAATATTGCCCAGGGCTAGCCTAATATTTACATGTATACATGTATATACATACAAACATACTATTTAGGACATCATTAAGTTTGAGATTTCTTTATAAAATAGGAAAGCTTTTCAGACTTTCCACTAACTCACTATTGAAAAAATGTTGTTTTACGAACTTAATACTTTGAAATAAAATAAGTCTTACAACCAAGGGTATAATAATATTAGGATGAAAACTAATCCAGTGTAATAACTATAGTTTTTGAAACAGTATATTGGAATTTTCCAATCAACTACAATGCCATAGTCCTGAATTTCTGAATTATCCTAGATATAACAAATCTCAGGATAGGCTTTCTCATTTTTTTAATCACATTTTAACATAAGGCCTATGAAGCTTTAACATATTAACATAATTAACATTTTATGCCTATGAGATTATAAATTTTATTCTCTTAAGGAATTTATAATCTAAGATGGGAGTTTAGTCATTTTAATACAGGGTAGAAAGTGATGCAGACCAGGGGTTAGAGACAAAATATCCTGGGCATACAAAGTGGGTAGAGACATTTCTTGTTAGAAGGAGGGGTTGGGTGTGTTACAACAGGCACTTGCCAAGGAAGAGTTTTGTGAATCAACTGGAGTTAATTTATTAAGACATTCACTCTGAACTCTCAGGGAAGAAGTCACTGTAGTCCTATTCCATGACTCATTTCAGTGAGCCAATATAAATTTTAATAAGCACCCTGTCCGACATTTTGAAACCTTTGACAAAGGAGGCCAGAAAAGAAAAACTAGAAAATGTGTGGGCTAAACAAGAAGTTTAAACCCCTAGGTATGGGGTGTTCTGAAGAAGGAGACCAAACCAAAATTTGCAGGTGAAAGTCTTGAAAAAGCTTACAGCTTAATGACTTGGTGGGACACCGAAACAGAAGTCCAAGAGTTTTAAATGAAGTTCATGCATAGTCACAGTGACTGGGTCTGCAAGTGGATGTGCCCTGGCAACAGACCTTTATTATTATCAATAAATATTTCATTGGATTAAGTGACATTTTAAAGGGCACTGAAGAAGTCAGCAACAGAGGCAAAATTAGAAAGAACTCTTGAACTCTTGATTCTATAGCCCTATATTTAGATTTATATTTAGTCATAATGGTTTCTTTGCAAACAGTGTACTCATGAAGTTGAATTATCTTTCCAAAATGAGCCGGCTTAGACAGACAGACTCAGGCTATAATCATCACAGCTACTACCATCTACTCAACACCTACTTTTTGCCAGGCACTGTGGAAATGTTATTACTAACTCTTCCAACAGTGAAAAAGCAGGCATTAGAATCCACGTTTTTTTCAGATGAAGAAATGAGGAGTAAAGCTTTCGTCTAAAATCACATGGTTTGTAAGGCAGAATTTGTGCCCAAATAGATATGGTAAGTTATAGCTGTTCTAGAGTTGATCAATATGTATTTACTGGGATCCTACTATGTTCAAAACACACACCACACCGGCAAATCTTTCACTGCATTGTAAGCATTGCTTGCTCTTTGTCTTAGTAACTTATTTGTTGGGTCTGCAGGCTGTACAAAGCCAGTGGCTGTGCTGTCCGCCTGGATCAGCTCATTATGTGGGCTGGCTTGGGGCTTTTTCCATGTACGTAGATATTCATCTTCTTCATTCCTTTTGACTAATGTGCATAAATATATTTGGTTTGCATTCTTTTTTGTTATTTCAAAGATTACTGAGATAAGTATACTTGTGTAGATTTCTTTGTGTATATATATGAATTGTTCTTTGTAATGAATACTCAGGTATAGAATTCCTGGGTCTAGAAATGCATTGCAAATTTTGATTGAGACTATTAATTACACACCAAATATATAATAGAAATTTAATTTACAAACATGTCTGACTATCTATGTCTCCGTATGCCAACACTTGATATTATCTCTTATTTTGCTCATCTGATGGCCAATAATATATAATTTTTACATGACTTATCAAGCTGAATATCTTTTCAGATGTTCCTGGCTGTTTCTTATTTATGAAATGTTTCTATCTTTTGCCCATTTTTCTATTGGTTTGTTTATTCTTCTTTAAAGAAACTTGGCTGCTTCTATTTCAGCCTCATCAGTTGCTGGTCTTTTAATTTTGTACATTCACAAACACACACCCTTTTTTGTTGTTGTCCAGCTGTTTGTTTTTTTTTTTTTAAAGATTTATCTATTTATTTCTCCCCATCCCCCCTGTTGTTTTTGCATTCACTGTCTGTTCTCTGTGTCCATTCACTGTGTGTTCTTCTGTGTCTGCTTGTCTTCTCTTTAGGCAGCACCAAGAACTGATCCTGGGACCTTCCAGAGTGGGAGAGAGGCACCCAATCTCTTGCACCACCTCAGCTCCCTCGTCGGCTGCGTTTCTTATTGTCTCTCCTCTGTGTCTCTTTTTGTTGTATCACCTTGCTGCACCAACTTTCCGCTTGGGCCAGTGTTCCTGCCCAGGCCAGTACTCCGCATGGGTAAGCTGTCCGCTTGGGCCAGCTCGCCTTCACCAGGAGGTCCTGGGAATTGAACCCTGGACCTCCTATATGGTAGATGGAAGCCCAATCTCTGGAGCCACATCTGCTTCCCTCCAGCTGTTTTTATATAAGATCCAATTTATCAACATTATTCTCTTTTTTAGATTTTGGGGTTAGAAGCACCTTTTTCCTTGCTTAGAAGAAGTATGATCAAAGGTTATTTTTTAAAATGGAATATTTTCTTCTGATATTTTAATAATTCAGTTTCTTTTCCCATTTACAGGTAGATTTTTTTTAGTACGGCCAAGAGAAGTCTCATTTGGTCTTGTATTTTGTCTGAAAACCAATGCATGTGTTTCCATTCTGACCTCAGCATTCAGTAATATGTGATGCTGTTGATAATACCAATTTACGTGTGCATGGAGAGCCCCTCTTCGGCTATAGGTACAGATTTTAGCTCTAAAATCAGCAAGTAAAATATAGTGATATGTGGATAGTTTTTCTTCCACTTTGAGGATTATAGTATGCCAGTAACTGCTTTCTGAAGTGGCTAGAAACACTTTCTAGTAGAAACTATTCTTTTTTGATCTGGAATCTGTGGAAGGATCATGACTTAGGGCAGCTGACATGGTTAAACTAATCTCAGGCGATGGACTCAGTGATGATTTTATTAATGATTTCAAAGGGGAAATAGGCCAAAGCTCCTAGGCTGATGGAGGTTGTTCCACAGATTGTGAGTACTGGAAAGACTGTCAGAGAACCCCTGGCTCAGTGCCTACACATTACCAATGAGGAAACCAAAGTAAGATAGTGTCATTTGTCTAAGGTCACCCATTTGGATGGACTATGATAAATCTATTATTATGCAGATGATGTGATAAGCAGAGAGCTTTGTTAGGCTTAGCAACAAACTCTGTGAGTTGCTATGCTGGCCATTCAGGATTTCTGACATTTGGGAAATATTTCCACCTTTGAGCCTATTTAGAATCTCATCCCAAAATATGAAAAAAATATAACACTGTAAATGTACACTCTAACTCATTCCTGTTAAAGGAAAAGTCCTCATTCCCCCCACACCCCAAAGGACCACAGATCTCTTAGGATTTAACTTACATTAAGTTGCATTACATTTTTTCAGTATCAAAATATTTCCCTTTGCATGATATTATTTGATTCTCACTTGAAATTGCCTCAAAGAAATGCTTTAAAAATAAAAAATAAATAACATCCCTCTAGACTTCTGGTATCTCTAGAACAGACTATGACCAACACATAGTCCTACTTTTCAAGCCTCCCACCAATTTTCCCTTTTATAAATGTGTTCATTTATTTATGAAGAGGTAATATTTTTCCAAAAGCATATACTATAGAAAGATACCTCAGTCTTGTCCCTGGCCACCCAGATTCCCTTCCCACACTGCTACTCCTAAGTCAGCACCTAGCAGCTGATTTAGAACCAGTGTGTGTCTGGCTATTTTCTAGCACCATAAAACAGGAAGCCCTGCCAGAGTGTCTGTACCTGGAAGCCTCACTCTGGGTGCTATTAAATGTATAATTGAATTTTTTTCAAACTTGCAAAAAAACAAAAATCACAAGAAGAACCATATTTAAATCATGAATATACACACATGTGCATGTATGCACACATAAATATACATTTCAGGAGACAACACTCAGTCTTTTTTTTTTTTTTTTTAAAAGAGAAGCTGTGGGCTTACAGAACAATCATGCATAAAATATAGGATTCCCATACACCGCCCCACAACCAACAGCTTGCATTGGTGTGGAACATTTGTAACAATTGATGATGCATTTTTTTTGTAAAATAGCCTTATTTTCTTTTTAACAGTAGTTGTTTTTGTTACACTTGATGGAAAATTATTAAAATAGAACTATTAACTGTCATCCAAAGTTTACATTAGGTATATTTTTCCCATATACCACCCTATTATTAATACCTTGTATTAGTGTCATATATTTGTTATAATTCATGAAAAAACATTCTTATGCTTGCGCTATTAACTATAGTCCATTGTCTATAATAGGGTTCACTGTGTTATACAGTCCTATGCTTTATATTTTAATTTTTATTCTAGTAACATATACCACCTAAAGCTCCCCCTTTTAACCACATTCACCTCTGTAATGTAGAGCTGTTAATTACACTCACAATAATATACTACTATCACCACCATCCATTTCCAAACTTTTACAATCGACCTAAGTAGAAATACTGTATAAATTAAGCATCAACTCCTCATTCTCTAACCCCTTATCTACCCACTGCTACCTATATTTTAGGTATATTTTATATTTATATAAATATAATAAAATATAAATAATATATTTTATTATATTTATATTTCTAACTATGAGTTTGCTTATTATAATTAGTTCATCTCAGTGAGATCATATCATATTTGTCCTTTTGTATCTGGTTTATTTCACTCAGCATACTGTCAAGTTTCATGTGTCTTGTCACATGCATCAGGACTTCATTCCTTTTCACATCTGAATAATATTCTATTGTAGGTATATACATTTTGTTTATCCATTCATCAGTTGATGGGCACTTGAGTTGCTTCCATCTTTTGACAATTGTGAATAATGACACTCTGGACATCAGTGTGCAAATATCTGTTTGCATTCCTGCTTTCAATTCTTCTGCTGTATACCTAGTAGCAGGATTGCTGGGTCATATGATAATTCTATACTTAGCTTCCTAAGGAACTGCCAAACTGTCTTCCACAGCGGCTGTACCATTTTACATTCCCACCAGCAAGGAATGAGTGTTCCTATTTCTCTACAACCTCTCCAACACTTGTAGTTTTCTGTTTTATTTTTAATAGTCATTCTAGCAGGTGAGAAATGATATCTCATTGTGGTTTTGATTTGTATTTCCCTACCAGCTAGTAATGTCAAGAATCTGTTCATGTGCTTTTAGCCATTTGTATATCCTCTTTGGAGAAAGATCAATTCAAGTCTTTTGTCCATTTTTAAATTGGGTTATCTTTTTTATTGTTGAGTTGGAGGATTTCTTTATATAGTCTTGATATTAAATCCTTGTCAGATATGTGATTTCCAAATATTTTCTTCCATTGAGTAGGTCACTTTTGTGACAGCCTTTTGATGCACAAAAGTTTTTAATTTTGAAGAGGTATCATTTATCTATTTTTTCTTTTGCATATGCTCTGGGTATATATTCCAAGAAACCATTACCCAATACAAGATCCCCTAGATGCTTCCCTCTGTTTTCTTCTATGAGTTTTATATTTCTGGTTCTTACATTTAAGTCTTTGACCCATTTTGAGTTAATTTTTGTATATAGTATGAGATAGCAGTCCTTGCATTCTTTTGCACATGGATATCCAATTATCCAGCACCATTATCAAAGGGACTATCCTTTCCAAATCGAGTGGACTTGGTAGCCTTGTTAAAGTCAATTGGACATGGATGTGAGGGTCTATTTCTGAACTCTCAATTTGATTTCATTGGTTAGTATATCTTTCCTTGTGGCAGGACCAGGCTGTTTTGGTCAGTGTAGCTTTGTAATATCTTTTAAAGTCAGGAAGTTTGAGTCCTCCGACAATGTTATTTTCAAGATATTTTGGGCTATTTGGGGCCCCTTACCTTTCCAAATAAATTTGATAATTGGCTTATCCATTTCCATAAAGTAGGGTGTTGGAATTTGGATTGAAATTGCTTTGAGCCTTTAAAATCATTTTGGGTAGAATTGACATCTTAAGGATATTGACTCTTCCAATCCATGAACACAGAATGCCCTTCCATTTATTTAGGACTTCTTTGATTTCTTTTAGCAATGCTTTGTAGTTTTCTGAATACAGGTCCTTTACATTATTGGTTAAATTTATTCCTAGATAGTTGATTCTTTTAGTTGCTATTGTAAGTGGACTTTTTCCTTGATTTCCTCCCCAGCTTGCTCATTACTAGTGTATAGAAACGCTACTGATTTTTGTGTGTGATCTATGCTTTAGTTTTCCAGAGGCTGCCAATGCAAAATACCAGAAATGGGTTGGCTTTCATAATAGGAAGATTTAGGGTAAAATCTTATAGTTCTGAGGCTGTACAAAATATCCAAATCAAGGTATTTCTGTGGGGTCAGTAGCAATGTTCCCCTTCATTTCTGATTTTATTTATTTACATCATCTCTGTCAGTCTAGCTAAGGGTTGTCAATTTTATTGATTTTTTTCAAAGAACCAACTTTTGATTTTGTTCATTCTATTGTTTTTTTTAAATTCTCACTTTCATTTATTTCTGCTCTAATCTTTGTTATTTCTGTTCTTCTGCTTGCTTTGGGATTAGTTTGCTGTCCTTTTTCTAGTTTCCTCAGGTGTGCAGTTAGGTCTTTGCTTTTAGTCTTTCTTCTTTTTTAATGTAAGCATTTAAGGTTATTAATTTCCCTCTCAGGACTGCCTTCACTGTATCCCGTATGTTTTGATATGTTGTGTCACATTTTCCTTTGTCTCAAAATATTTACTGATTTTCCTTGAAATTTCTTCTTTGACCCATTGATTAAGAATGTGTTATTTAACTTCCATATATTTGTGGGTTTTCCAGTTCTCCACCAGTTATTGATTTCCAGCTTCATTCCCTTATGGTCAGAGAAGATGTTTTGTATAATTTCAATCTTTTAAAGTGTATTGAGAGTTGGTTTTGACCCAACATATGGTCTATCCTGAAGAATGATTCATGGGCATATAAGAATGTATATCTTCCTGTTTTGGGGTACAATGTTCTTTTTATGTCATTTAGGTCTAGTTCATTCATCATATTGTTAAAGTTCTTTGTTTCCTTATTGATCTTCTGTCTAGATGTTCTATCTATTGATGAATGTGGTATATTGAAGTCTCCAGCTATTATTTCTATTTCTCCCTTTAGTTTTGCCAGTGTGGGCCTCCAGGCTTTAGGGGCATTGTGGGTAGGTGCATAAATATTTGATTGCGATTTCTTGTTGGTGGATTGCCCCTTTTATTTATAGTGTCCTTCTTTGTCTCATAATATCTTTTGACTTAAAGTCCATTATGTCTGATATTAGTTTAGAAACCCCAGCTCTTTTTTGGTTACTATTTGCATGGAATATCTTTTTCCAACCTTTCACTTTCAACCCATTTATGTCTTTGGGTCTAAGGTGAGTCTCTTGTAAATAACGTATGTTTCGATCATGCTTTTTAAAAATCCATTTTGTCATTCAGTGTCTTTTGACTGGGGAGTTCAGTCCATTAACCTTCAGTGTTATTACTGTAAAGGCAATACTTATTTCAGCCATTTTGTCCTTTGCTTTTACATGTCATGTCTATTTTTCATCTTTCTTTTCCTATTTTGAAGTCCCTTTTCGATACAATTGATCTTTTATGATGTATCTGACTGATCCCTTGTTTCTGTATATTTTTAAAATACTTTCTTTTGGTTACCCTGGAGTTTATATTATACAACTTATATCTATTATCTACTAATCTGACAAGATACCAACTAAGCTTCAATAGCATACCTATTCTCTGAATCTTCATTTCTTCACATTATTCCAAGTCATATTTTCTTTGCCTTTCAACCTGTCAAACTTCCTTTAGTATCTTGTAAGGCAGTCCTTTTCTTGACAATCTCTCTCTGTTCTCTTTTTCTAGGAATATTTTAAACTCTCCCTCATTTCTGAAGGGTAGTTTTGCCAGTTAAAGTATTTTTGGCTGGCAGTTTTTCTCTTTCAGTACCTTAAAGATATCATACCAATGTATTCTTGCCTCCATGATTTCTGATGAGAAATCGACACTTAGTCTTATTGAGGATCTCTTGTGTGTGACAAATCACTTTTTTCTTGCTGTTTTCAGAATTCTCTTTATCTTTGGTATTTGACATTGATTAGTACATTTCTCCAAAAAGGTCTATTCTGATTTATTGTTTGTAGTATGTTGCACTTCTTGGGTATGTATACTTATGTCTTTCATAAGAGTTGGAAAGTTTTCAGCCATTAGTACCTCAAATATTACTTCTGACCCTTTTCCCTTCTCTTCTCCTTCAGAAAAAAAAAGATGTTTTTGTGCTTCATGCTGTCACTCAAATCCCTGAGACGTTGCTAAAATTTTCCTATTCTTTTCTCTGTTTTTCTGATTAATTTCAATTGCCCTGTCTTCTAGTTCACTGATACTTTCCTTTGCCTTTTCACATCTGCTGTTGTTGGTCTCTAGTGTATTTTTAATCTCTACTCTTGTGCCTTTTATCTCCATCATCTCTGTAATAGTTCTTTTTATACTTTCAAATTCATCTTTATGCTCACACATTGTCTTAATCTTCTTTATCTTTTTATGTATGTTTTCCTTCATCTCCTTGAATTGATTTAGAGTTGTTTGACCTTCTTTGATTAGTTGTTCCAAATTCTGTTTCTTTTCTGAAGTTTTAATTTGTTCCCTTGACTCAGCCATATCTTCCTGTTTCTTAGGGTTGCTTGTAATTTTTTGCTGATGTCTAGGCATCTTGATGAGTTAACTCTGAAGGTCAGTTTCACCCTCTTGTCTAGTGTTTTATTGTTCATTGCCTTTGTGTTAAGCCTCTTCTTCAATGATGGTTCAACATATTCTGGACCTTTAGAATATGTCCATGTTTAATTGATCAGATTTTCTCAGCTTTTAATCATCTGATTCTTGCCCTGAATGTGTGGAACAATTTTTAAGATTGTACTTTTTCTGTAATTGTTTCACCTTCAGGAGAAAGCTTCCTTTTGTCTGCTCCTTCTCCAGAAATCTTGTTTTGTTCTGTTTTTTTTTTTTTTTTGTGCAGAATTTTCTCACCAGCTCCTGTGATTTGTTTAAATTCTCTCCCTCAGTGCCCCATTTTCCTTACACTTTTCAGTTCTGGGACCCTCCAATATTACAGCAGTTTGTTTTAATTCCCCCCCACTTTTTTTCCTCTGTGAGGATTTTCTGCCTCCAGTTTTTCCCCCTTTAGGTTATCGTGCTCTGGGGAGCCACATGGGGTCCATCCAGAAAATTGAGTCACTCCAGACAGGTCTGATTTGTGCTTAGGGGTTCCTGCTGAGAGTAACTGGATAGAGTGTACCACTTGTTCACCACCATTTTGTGGGCCCTTTTGTATGCAGCACTCCTCAGTGGCTTTTCACCCTGGTCCTCTGTGGACTTGGGTCCCTGTGACTAGATGTGTGTGGAGTTCTAACTCGCTGCTGTGAATTCTCCTATAGTCTGTGTCCCTAGTTGGAGGCACCTGGGCTGCTGCCTCTGGAGAATTTCCAAGCTTTACATGGAACCAAATGAAGGGGAGGAGAAGAGGACTTGATGGTCCAGGATGAAAGTTTCCTACCTGATATTTTTCTCTTTCTTTGATTCAGCATTTGTGGAGTTCTTCTTCAGTTTCTACCATCCTCCAGAGTTCTAAACAAGTGGAATTTGTCCTTATATTTGCTGAATCTCAGGGGATGCTTTTTTCTGGAGATGTTTTTCAGCACCATATTGATGACTGGCAATACTTATTCTTGCTACATAATCTATATCCTGGTGTTTTCACTTCTGTTTTATTTTTTAACAATCCACTGAGCATGCACACATATATTTTATCTCCCAATTCAATTTAAAAATATTTCTTCTATTTCTGGTTATAATGGTTAGAAAGACTTTTGGTCAAACATGCAAGTTTGCCAGAGCTTCCTCCCAACATTGCTCCCATACACCAGGGATTTAAACCAAAGGGCGAAAATACCAGGGCTAACAAAAGAACAGAACGATAGCATTTTGAATGCTGGATAGTAGATGGTCAGGTGATAACAGATTCAGCTGAAGCCTTTTCCTGGGAAGAGTATAGAAGTTTTCTGCTATAGAATCTCAGAAAAATTCAGGAAATGGAGGTTCCAGGTGCCTGTGAAAGAAGAAATGCTAAAATCCAGATAGGGCTCCCTGAAGCAAATTAGACTCTTTTATATAGAGAATTCTGAGAATCTCCCTGTTTACAACCCCACTTCCCATTCCTTCCTGCCTCTACTATAACCACCATTTCCATGAGTCAAGCCGCTCTACAGGTTCTGTGGGGTGCTGAGTCCTCCTCCTCTTTCCTCAGCTTTGTGCCCTTCTGCATACATCCTGGGCCACAGCTTCCTTTATTAAGCTTCACCAGTAACACCTTCCCTGTACTTTCTGCCTTTCAGAAATGAGCAGATAGCTTTTGTTAGCTAATGGCTTTCCTTCTGTTCTTTGTGTGTATGCTTTAAAAAAAATCTTTATTATAATTATTTTCATTTAATGAGGATTTAGAAAACAGCGGAGGTAAGAACAAGCCCTCATAGTGAATCTAAGTCTCTGATAATTTTTCATTAATATCTGTACATACAAATGAATATGGGTAATACATATGCAAATTACAAAGCACAATGTTGAACCCACTTCCTAGCATAATTAGAAAATTGATAATTCTTAAGAAATTCCCTGATGTTCCTCCCTAGCTGCATCTCCCTTCCTCAGTCCAGAAATAATCACCATTCTGAATTGCATGGTTATTGTAATTTTGTTTTCTTTTGGCTTTACCACACATGTATACATTTGTTTTGCTGTTCCAGGGTGGGGAGAGCTTTGTAAACATTGAAACATCGGTAATCTTTTGTGATTCTTTTCATTTAACAGTTGCTCCTAAAATCATCTCTTTTGATGTGAGTAGTTGTGTCCTTTTATTTTTACTGCTGAGTAGTGTGTATGTGTCACTATTTATTTATCCATTCCCCTGATAATGGTTCATCAAAATGTGTTTAAAAAAAAAATGTGTTTTTTTCCCTTTCATTAATTTTTTCCCCATGCATAATGCTTCTATGAGCAGTCTTCTAAATGCTTTCTGATACATATGTGCAAGTGTTTTTCCGGGATAATTGTCCAGGACTGGAATTTCTAAATTGTGTGATGTACACATCTTCAGCCTTACAAAATAATGCCAGTTTTCCAAAGATTTTCTGCCAATTTAAACTTCTAAAAACAATGAACTCTCATTGTTCCACATCTTTGACAAAGTTTTCCACTGTCAGACATTTAAAGTTTAGCTGTTCTCCTGGGTATAAAATGGTTTTCCATTTTGGTATCACTTTTTTAACTTTATACTATACATTGAGTATTACATAATACAGAACAGTGTACAGATCATGTGTACAGCTTGATACATTTTCACAAAATGAACACACATATCAAGGAAAAGAGTATTACAAGCATCACAGAAATCCTCCTATGCTCATTTTAATTCATTCCAACCCCCAAGAACTAATATTCTGACTTCTAACAGCATAGATTAGTTTGTGTATTTATGTGTGCTAGTAATTTTATATTCCCAGCAAGGTCATTGTAACTCCACCCCTTCCTCTCTTCTTCCATGACTCAACACATTTGGGACACAGAGGTTCAGAAATGCTGACCTAGGCAGCCTAGAAGTCTGAGTTCTGTTGTCCTGTCCATCAGGAAAGTAGGGAGTGGGAGATGAGATACAGCCAAAGAGACTAGAAGCTAGAAGATGCAGGGACAAGGTAAGAAGGAACAAGGCAAGAGGGTTCAGGACAACTACAAATGGTCCAGTAGCGTCTGAGTCTACCAGCCATGTTAGTTAGCTTGCTATCTACAATAGGCTTAAATAAGTAGGCTTATAGTCACTCCATAGCATTTTGAAAATCTATTATGTCACTTACTGTGTGAGGTGCTGGTGATTTAATTTTACACAGATCTTACCCTCAAGAATCTTAGAATGTGGAAGAGGGGACAGACCCAGAGACAAAGAAGTAATTGCAATGTAAAGGGATAGGCACTAATTTAAGAAATTTTGTTCATTTTTTTTTTTTTTTTTTTTTTACCGGGAGGTCCCGGGGATCGAACCCCGGTCTCTCCATATGGTAGACGGACGCCGAACTTCTTGAGCCACATCCGTTTCCCTAATTTAAGAAATTTAAAAGTGATAGAAACTATGCTGGAAGTAGAGGCACCTAGAGGGAGTATCTGTCTCTGCTTGGGAGGGGGGTGAGTTCAGGAAGGACTTGTCTGAGAAAAAGTCCTTAGTTTTTGTTTTTATTTTTTGGTAATTAAAAAAATTTATTTCCAACTGGTGCAGTAACAAAATGCCAATGGTAATTGTGCATGTACAGTGGCAACCTTTTAAGTAAACAAGGTCACAAATTATTATTCCAACAGTACTTTGGCCTATGGTGATTTTGATAGGAGAGGATTATCACAATCAGTTCTAAAATATTACAGACTTATACTTCCTTGATATCTAGTAATAAAAATATTTATCTAACCTCAATAATTAATCATGTACACAATTCTATTCTTTATAAGCACTATCTTCCAGTGTGCATTGTAGTGAGGGGAAATCCCTTCCACTCGAGGGTTTTTCTATAGTATACAGCAAGAGCAGTCACATCAGCAGTAATGTACAATGTTATTAAATTTTTAGTTGAAAAATAAAAGAATGGATTATCTTATTTATATCCTTTCTCTGGGCATAAAAAGACATACGCTGTTACAAACGTAAAACAAGTCAAACTTCTTTTTTATTGACGGAACTCCAAAAAGTGTCTCCTTTACATGGTTTGACAGTCAGGTAGATCAAAAGCTAAGAATGTATTTCAGCTTTTATAGTGAACCTTTTAAAAAAAGGTTTAATAATGTAAGCCAGCAACATCAGAGAACATAATGTCCCACAATCACTTTTGAACAGCCCATCAAAAGAATAAGCTCCTGCACTGATCTGCTGAAAGAGGGGCTTCAAAATGGTTTAAGCCATTAAAAGCCATTTTTATAATCTGTGTGATAAGTCTGGGCAATTAAAAGGAAAACCCAAAAAATGTAGCCCTCTATGTTATGTGGAATGTGACAGAATGTGAACTTATGACCAAGATAGGTAAAAACAAAAAGTTTAAAATTTAAACCTATGAATGGAGCTGTTATAAATATTCTCATATCACTGCAAAGTGTCAATAAATGAATAACAGAGCTTATCAAGAGATTAAAAACTTGCGATTTTACTTAAAACATTTGTAGGTATCATATTTTAACGTTAGCTAAAACTAAAGTTGAACGAAGAAAAGTTGCTCATTTATAGACTGTTTTTCATGTACCTTTACTTTTACTGGGACCATAAATTGATCAGATAATACATGACCCACACTTCCAGACAGTTATAACAACAAAGGATTTATTATCATTAGCAAATGAAATAAAATGCACCATCCCATACTTGAATGGGTTTTCACAAGCCTTAAGCATTTTTCAGGTTGTACCAAGGCACTGCCACTGCCTATTTAAATTATACACCCATTTCTAGTAAAGAAACTAACACTGTCCTCAACATCAGCTCAGTACTGTTTCTGGTTTATTTTGCACTTCCAAAACAGCAAAAATTTGCAAATATGTGCAAATACTGTGGTTGATTCACAGTACTGCTTAGTTATCATCTTCGTCTTCCTGTCCTTCCTCAAAGCTATCTTCAAAGCCTTCGCTGTCCTCCTGGTCTTCATCTGCCTCTATTGCTGTATCCCACTGTTTTTGAAGGATAAGGAGGAGTTTGCTGTGTGAAGAGAAGTATAAAAACAGAAGAGTTTCCAGGTACAAGGAATAATGTGCAAAGGAATGAGATCAGAGAAAGCATAGTTTAATTAGGGGGCCTGAACATCCTTCATTTGATACGGAGCAGAGTAAGGACAGAATGTTGAAGATTTGGACAGAGGCTCAGTCATGAAGTCTCTTTTTTGAATGTCATGGTAAGGATTTAGGATGTATTCACTAAGCCACTGAAGTACTTTTTGTGTGTGCACGGAAGTATCAACATTGGGTTGGTGTTTTGGAGTTACTGCTGTGAAAGGAGTGAAGAGGATTGATTCGAGGGTAGAAGATTGAATAGAGGGTAACTTCATCCCCCTTGCAGAAGTTTTCAAGGACTCTCCTACTTTACTCTTGCTCTGCTTAAGTGCCTAAGTGCTTCAGACTCTTTGACTAAGTCTCCTTTACCACTGGATGCTTTCACTTAGGGCCTGGCAACAGAACATGGCTTCTATGGCTGGGGGAATGTAGATGAAGGAGAGATAATAAATTCCATTTGAGGACTCCATAGGAAGGCCAGAACCTAGGATATGGATTGGACTGCTAAAGAGGGGAGGAGTGAAGTCTTTTTGAGTCAAGGGGATGAAGAAACTCTGCAGTTAAGGATGAGTCAACATCAGGGGCACTGAGCTCACCCATGGGAATTGCAGAATTGAATTGGAGAGGAAGTACTACAAGATGGGTGCCAAGTGAGGCACTGATCATCAGGGTATTGGCTGTGGCGTGGAGAGGTAACATGTGTTGTAACCTACCAGCATGAGCTTTTTCAAATGTGAAGGTAGATGAGTTTCTGCACAAGGGGGGAGAAAAATGGTCTGGAAGTGGCAGTGAGAGAATGCCAAGATTGTTCTGAGTCCCATGGTCAATGGTATATGGGAGGATTTGTACACTAGACGGTACAAAGCAGTTTCATTGTGGGGAAGCCAGACCCTGATAGAGGAAAGAAAGGGAAAGAAACTTAAAAAAAAAAAAAAAAGAACCAGCTATGGTTTTTCCTCACTGTTTTGTTTGGGATTTTTTTTTTTTTTTTGGCTTCTATTCTATTTTATATAACCTCAGTTGCAGGGAAATTGAGGATACAGAAGAGTTTGTTTACAAAGCAACAGGGATTCCAGAGGGCAGAAGGCCAAAAATTTAGAAGGAACATAAATATGGGTGGTCAATTAAGTCTTTGGAATAAATGACAATGCATGGCAACTAGGATGTCCCTGTGATGAGAAGCTCCATGATATGAAACTAAGTAACTATTCTTCACACTGGAAATTGCAAACCCCAGGAGATCACGGACAAATTGGAAAGGAAATATGTAGTCTAGATATGGCTTATGCCTCTCTTGGTGTCTTCTGGGAAAAAGCTCCCCTCTGCCTCTTTAGGTCACCCAAAGAAGCCACAGGCCTGCAGAGCTCCCCTCTCAGCCCAGAGCCTGCCCTGTAGCAGGGCTCAGGTCTAACAGTTTCTTCAAAGAACTTTGGCTTCTTCTGTTCTCTGTGAACAGCAAGTTCAGTGATTTTAATCTCTGGGGCATTGAGAAAGAGAATCAAATTTTTTTGCTTGTTAAAACATTGGGGAAGCGGCTGTGGCTCAATCAGTAGGGCTCCCGTTTACCATATGGGAGGCCCTGGGTTCGGTTCCCGGGCCTTCCTGGTGAAGGCAAGCCCGCCCACACGGCGTGGTTAGCTGACCCAGTGAGCACAAGCAGCAAGGGGGGGATAAATGAATAAATAAATAAAATCTTTAAAACAAAACAACAACAACAACAAAAAAAACATTGTACTCCATCAGTGTGTACCCCTGCTTGAACCTCTCACTTCAGGGTAGAGCAAAGTCACCTTCCAATGCCCATACCACACAGACAGGCAAAAAACGGTCCCTTTTCTCAGTTTGCCTGCAACAAGGCTATGATAACAGTCTCCTCTTCTTATCAAAACTCATCTACGTGGGAAACATGTCTCACTATGATCACCTCCAGCCACAGTGGTGATTAAATGACTTGTCTTTTCAGATGGCAAAAGGACTTTGCTGATCCCAGTTTTGCATTTCACAGTGCCTGAAACGTCCCCTTTAGTGATTGCTCTTCAGGGCTAATATATTGTAGGTCACTGTTAAAATGCAAAAGGTGCAGAGGCAAATCATTATCAATTACTGAGGCCCTAGAAGTAAGGAGGTCTATCAGATTCAACCTAGAAGCAATCAGGAAGCTGAGGAATGAGATCCAAGAGCCGCAAACTTTGCTAAAGAATGGAATGAAGGGAGATGAGGAAGATCAGGCGATCTGCGTTTCTTCCAGGGAAGACTGACATGGTTATGTCCTGCAGGAAGAACTTGGGAATCCAGGGCCTTTAGTAGGGTTTCTGCTAAGCAAGAGGGTCATAGAATGTTAGAAGAGATAGAAAAAAACAAAAACAAGTTTTCTTCTCTGTTCTGCTTGAGACAAGAACCTTCATTAACTTAAAGCATGAGTGCCCTGGAAGCAGTAACAATGAATGCCTTGGAACTGACACCTTTGTTCTGAAACTCTCTTTGTTGTCTGGGACTGGGAGTAGGACAGTGAGAGGAGTCAATATGGGAACTGTAGGGGAATACAGAAAACATGCACTCTTTTTAAAGCTTTAAGTTGGAGGTGGCTGAGACAGACTAGAAATTGGGAAATAAAAATAAAGTCATAGAGAAGAAGGAGACAGACAAAAATAATGCCAATGACTAGGGTCATTTTGAAGGCCCTTGATGAAAGTGAAGGACAGGGAAGGAGGGAGGGACAGGGAGAAAGTGAGGGGGAGAGGGAGATGGGAGGAGAAGAGAGAGGTCTCTTCATGGAAAATAATATTGTGTCTGAGAGCACATCTCAAAAACATTTTCCTAACTTCACATAACTTCTTCATAGTCAATTCACCTAATATATATACATAAAGAATAATAGGCATGGGAATAAGTTGTTTCGATCTGTTGCATTCGATGGTGATTTAATTTATTTCAACCACCTCTTTCTTAATGTATGTGCTTCTTTAGTTCATGTTTCCCATATTAGCAGTAACAAAATTTTCAGATTAGTTCAGAAAGAAATGATATTTCTCTTAATTTAGAACTATGAACATTAATTACAGCTATTGTACTGCATGTGTCACATCCTCAGACTTAATGATACAGAACAATTACCTTTAATGGAATACTCTATGCTTAGGAAAGCTTAAGTCCTAGAAAGTCAAAGCACAGAATCAATTGAAGGAAACATGCATACAAAAATCTAACCAAAAAGAGATCCCAGAAGGGTTTAGACTAGAAAAGAATTAGTTGCACAAAAAACCAAAACCAACCAACCAAAAAACCCCAACATAAGTAAATATACTCCATGAAATTTCAGTGGCATAACCAATTTAATGCAGTCAGGAAATGACAAACTTAGAATCATAGACAATTCAGAGATTAGAGCTAGAAAGAATTTAGAATTAGAAAGTTAGAAAGAATTTAGGAGATTTTTTGACACAGCCATTTGGCCTTATGAAGATAAAGTATTATTGTTTACACATGGCAGATGGGGCAAGTGAGTTCCAAGGCCACCCAGCTATTTAATGGCCAAAGGAGGATTAAATCCTATTTTCTCATCTTTGATACATGTTATCTGGAGTTAATAAAAAAGTTTTATAAAATTTATTTAATGATATTTTAGAAAACAGAGTCAAAACCCCAATATGTTAAATGAGAGAGTTCAAAAGGGAGCCTTAGTAAAAAAATACTTACTCTTATCAGAAGAATAACTTAGGAATTTACAGCTATATGACCAAGTTCAGGAGAGCTTGAAGAAAAAAAAACTTCTTCAATTAAGATGTGGGAAGAAAAGGAAGGAAAGATTTTAAAAACAACTTTTCACTATTTGTCTTCATCTTTTGAACACTTCTTTTATAGTAATTCACCTAACCACAAATATTTTCACAGAAACCTAGTGGAGTTCTTCACTAGTAGAGCAAACATTTTGGCATTTCTTTTTTCTATTACAACCGTGTTACCACTAAAAATACCCCTAGGTCTTTTGAGAGAAAGTATGTCTTCTTCTTTCCATTAGGCAAAAAACACATAATTAATTTCCTAACATCTATTATTTAAAATATCATTGATGTTCAACAGGAGAAAAGAGTTGTTTTTTTTTTTACCAAAATGCAAATTCTCTTTTCATATATACTGCACTGGAATATCCAGGCTCTTCTTTGTTTAAAATAAAATTTAATACATTAATCAAAAGGAGAACGCACATTTTCAGCAAACTGCATTTTTTTTTTTTTTTTTTTTAGAATGCATTTCATATATTTCCCTTTTCCCTTTGGAAGCTGGGAAGATTAAATTTGCTTTGGAGTGAACTTCCTTAAGAATTACTGGGAATAGGACAAGATTATGTACAAAATTTTTATCTCACAGTGCAGAATATTAGAAGTGACCAAAATTTATAAGACTAAGCAGGCATGAAATGGATAGTCAAGTAGAGTTAAAAGACACAAAACTATGACAAATGCCATCTTGTCCACCTCTTTGCCCTTGCATTGAATTATAACTAGATCTGAGTCTTCTTGATTTAAATGCAGAAACTACATACTATTTTGAGAATTTTTTCCTGAATTTCCTGTTGAAAATGAAAGTTTTTAATCAATTGCTCATCAATGGGAAATCTACTAGACTACTAGAGTATTTCCATGAATAAGTTACATTTGGAGCATATTCAAGATGTCTTTGAAACAAGATAATGAACTAAGTAAAATTGTGATTCTCTCAAATGACTTTACTTTTAGATTGAATTGAACAAGTGTTTTTCTTCAAATGATAGAACACGAAAGAAAACCAGAATCTGGTGTTGGACAAAAATATCAACCATCAAGTTAATATGATAATGTGCATTATTACATTATTTGCATTAAATCCACAATTTCCTGAATTTTGATGGGTCATTTCATTTTAAGGAATATCTCATCTCAAAAATATCCATGTGAAATGCAGGATGTGTGTTATTATATCCATTATACAGATAGGGAATTTGAGGGGACAGAGAGATTAAATGATTTATTAATCTGATTCTAGATTATAATATTCTCTTCTCCCTAACACAGATTTCTTTCTAAAAAGCAGTTTTTCAAACTGAGGACATATGGGCCATTAGGCTAATCTAATATTACATACATGCAAATATAGATCAATATACAAAGTGGATCTTTTGGATAAGAACTTTATAACTGAACACTCTCATGAGATTTCAGTGCCCAAAATTGCATTTGTTTTTGTTTTCATTTATGTCAAGAAAAGGCCAGAGAGTTTTAAAGCTTGCTGTAGGAACAAAGGCTTGTAGTAGTGGAATTGGAGGTTACATTTAAGGGTAGGAAAAACTGATTCAGCATAAGATCAGAGTTGGCAGAATTATGCCAAAATCTAGACAGCATGCACTGTAGGCAACTGTATCATTCATTTCAGGAGCTGGGCAGCTTATAATTAACAGAAAGTACAGCAGTAAATAAACAATGCAAACAAGTAGCCTCATGATTTCAGTAACAATTGGAGTAGAAATCCATCGATGTAGATTTTGATAACACACAAAGCTAACTTTAAAAATGAACTAAAATGGGTTTATGTAATTATTAAAAGACAATGAATTAATAATGTCATTGAAGAGTGAAAGTTGGCAGGGTGATATATATGAAGTGCAATTATTCTGAACTAGCCAATTAAAACTCTGCTTAAAGCAATTGTATTGATGTTAAAGAAATGTAGTGGATAACATAAATGTTTGCTTTTTCTGAAGGCTTAAACTTTTAAATTATGTTTGTGAAAGGCTTAAACTATATTGCATCACAAAAGGAGAATGAGAATAATAGATTTCCAAATTGGAAAACAAAGCAAAGCAAAGTAAGACAAAACGGGGAATTTCAAAAGAAATGAAGTAACAAATTAAATATATCTTTGGAAGTATTCCATGTAGGAAATGGTTCAAGAATGTCTAATTTGGAGAGCTAAGTACTTGATTAATCTTAAATTTATAAGTATTTTCAAGAAGTGTATTAATCTGATTGAAGCAATTAACTGAAAATCTTATAAAGCCTTACTTTATGCTTAGTTCTCCAGACACTCAATACTCACATGTATTCTGAAACTTTATCTCATGGACTGGGATATATTGGTATAGGACTTGCCCAGATATCATGACCATTTTCTTGATGGACAGAGGATATATTATTTCCTTAAGTCAATCATGGAACTAATTTACTTTGGATTCATTGTGTGTGGCAAACTCTTCAAAATGCATTTTCTGGAACTTTATCATAAAAGTCTTTACTTTTTCTGCTTCTCATTGTGTTGGTTTCAGTTGTTTAACTTCAGTGATTAGTGACGATATTTTATCAGCTGGAATATTGCTGGGCAAAATATCTACCTAAATAGATACAGTGGCTACAATAATTTTTCTTCTAGAAAATTATTGATTACTTTTGGTACCTATAGCACTGGCTTCTCCCCTTACTCTATTTCTACCTAACCATGATGCAATCCTGTTAGACGAGAAAGTATAGTTTTTTCACACTTCAGATTACAGAGCTTTTGAAAGCAGGCACTTATCTCTGAAAAAAAAAATGCCCTTGTAGAATATAATTCAAATTTAAATGACTTTGCTAAAATGCTGGCAAAATGCAGGAATACTTATATTCTAGTTTAAGTATAAATATAAGCTGAGATGTGGGACCAATGGCATTATTCCATGCTGATGAAGTATTGGCACACTTCCTTCTTAATAATGACATTATCCTGTGAAACAATGGTTAAATGATTGAGATTAATAACTACTTGTTCATTCATCAGTTTGATGATCATAAAGTACTTTTTGCCCTTCACTTCACAGCACAAAAATATCTTCATATAGTTATTGCCTATTCTTTCTCATGAAACTAGTGTCTTGCACACAAATTTTTCTCTTTTTTTCACTAGATCAGCTACATTTGGAATTATTTTAATTCCTTGGAGCTGTCTTTATTGTTATGTAATCCAAAAGATTTTAATTCCAAGTCAGCCCAAGAGAGATGAAAATAATAAAGGGTCAAGAAATGATCCAGATAGTACAGCAATTATGGTCATTTTTCTGTATCAAGAGTTTAAGTATAGATCTTAGTAACGTTAACTGGAATCATCTTGTAGCCACATGCTATGTTGGAAATACCCATATTATGTGTGTATTTTTTCCCTCAAATGTATATCAGGATTTCTGATCGCTGTTTAACTGGTAAATTACTTCAAAAGAAATCTTATCATTTGTTTCATGGCATTCGACAGTATCCTGTCATTGTTTTTGTAACTTGTGTTGTATCTGGTGTTGCTTGCAAAATGCTGCATTTATTTGCTTCGAATTCTGTACTTAGGAGTAAGTGCAATGGTGATGGCCTTTAACACAAACTGAGTAATTTCTGCTGAAATCTGATTATTTTTATCAACGAAGTTTTTCTAGAATCTCCTGGATCATGGGTGAGAAAACTGAGCCTAATCATAGTACATGATAATTTTTACAGGAATGAACTTCAGATTCATTGCAATTTCACAGTTTTTATAACAGTTTTTAGCCAGTCTGGTGGTTTGAAACTATGTGTAACCCAGAAAAAGATATTCTTAAATCTAATTCATTGCTGTAGGTGTGAACCTATTACAAGTAGGACATTTCCATGAGGTTACTTCAGTTAAGGTATGTCCCACCTCAATCAGGTTGGGTCTTAATCCTATTACTGCAGTCCTTTATAAGAGAATGAAACCCAGGCAGAAAGCCATGGAAGCAAGAAGCTGAAATCAACGAAACCCAGAAGAGAAGGGAGAGACCAGCAGATACCGCCGTGTACTTTGCCATGTGACAGAAGAGCCAGGGATCACTGGCAGCCAGTCTTCAGGAAGAAGGCATCAACCTGATTTGGACATTTTCCTGGTTTCAAAACTGTGAACAAATAAATTCCTATTCCTTAACCTGATCCATTTCATGGTATTTGCTTTGAGCTGCCTAGGAAATGAAAAACATCAGCATCACAAAATTCTGTTCTTTGTCAGTTCTAGAAGCAGGGGCGATTTGAATCTCAACTTCTGCCTTTAACCCTGTAAACAGCAGGGACAGACAAATTTTATTCATGTGCTGCAATTCCTAATTGGTAGTTTGAAGTTTATTATTAACTATATTGCAAGCCAGGCTTTATTCCTTTATTCCACCATTTTTTATTGTTTGTATTTCCAGATCACTGACAGGAATAGCACATGGCATGGATTTGAAAAAGTTATAACTTCCATAAATACGAGGGCTTGTCATTGATATTTACTGAAAAGTTGAGGTTCACTAGATTCTAATAGCTTTGCCACTTTATGAATAAAGCTTCCTATAAATGGCTGGATGCCTTGAGAAGCTGTTTCAATGTCTCCACAGCAGCTAAAACATACTGTATGTTTCAAATGGTGGCTGTAACAAATCACTGCATTTAAAACAACACACACTTATTCTTTTGTAGATTTTGAGGTCAGAGTCCAAAATCAGTTTCACAGGACTGAAATCAAGGTGTTGGCAGGGGGTACTCTGTTGGAGGTTCCAGGGGAGGATTCATTCCTTTCCTTTTCTAGAGCTGCATTCATTGGCTCATGGCCCTTTCCTCCATCTTCAAAGCCAGCAATGTAGCATCTTCAATTATCTCTGTTATGTATTCACATCCCCGTTTCCTCTATGTCAAATCTCATTCTGCCGCCCTCTTATAAGAACACTTGAAATTATATTTAGGGCCCACCTGGATAATCTAGGATAATATCTCCTTCACAAAATCCTAATTTAATCACATTTGTGAAGCCTATTTTCCACATAAGGTAACAACATAAAGTTCTAGGGATTAGGACCTGTATATCTTTGGGGACCATTATTCAGAGAGTGTGTTGCCCACCAAATATTTGTGATGAGGACACAAAGAACAACAGATCAGCATATTCAGACCTGGGGTCAGAGCCACACTGGCTGCTGGCCAGAAGGTTCAATGGGATCGTGTCATCATGATAGACAAATGTGAGGTCAAGGTAGACCCAGACAAGGTGAAGGGCTAATGGGCTGGATATGGTCTTTCAACACAAAGAAACCCAGCAAAGGGGCTGCTGTTGGCCTAGCAAATTCGGCATAATGCACTGTATGTACCCATGGAACATAGCAGGATAGCAGGGTGCCAGGCTCCACCTACCTGCACACCTTGTTTATTTCTACCTTGAATTTTGAATTTCTGATCTGTGATGTTAATTTATATCTATAAGTTCTTGATTATATTTGAGTTGGAATATTGTATTACAGTTTTCTTATGCTTCCTGGCCTTTGTGTATGTGTGTTTTCTTCTTATAGTTTTAGTTCTCATATTTTGGTGTTTTTTTTTTTTTTTTTTTTTTTTTTTTTTTTAAGGAATGCAGGATCCTTTCTCTTGCTCATAGTTATATGTGTTGCATTTTCTTGTACCATCATGCACAGATACTCTTATGGGAGTGGGAGAGTGGGGTAGGGGACTTCCTTGGTTTCTTAGGTCAAGATGACTCTTTTGTTGTAACCATAAAGGGCAGTTTCTTTAATAAATGATGCCTATTTTTTTTAGGGTGGTGGTAGTGGTGGTGTGGTAGATCTCTCTCTTCTTCTGGTTCTTTGATACTATCTTGCTTCATCAGGGTTCTTGTCTTCAGTTGCTTTCATCCTCTCTTCACCACCAAACCTCCAAGGGTTAATCTGTTATGGCAAAGTTTTCTCTCTTTCCCCTACAAGTCGAGCCTATCTGTACTTACAATTTTTAACCCCTTCTTTTGACCCCCACCCCCATCCTGTCCCCAGTATCCAATGCACTGATCTACCAGGTCTCAGCTAACTCTTGGTAATGCACCACTGAGGTAAGGACTCCCTCCCTTTGAGGGTGCTCTTATTAAATGTACTTCAACACCACTGCAAACTTGCTGCATTTGCTCCTAGTACTGGGACTCTCTGCTGAACCTTAGCCCCCTGTGAGCTCCAGGACAAACTCAGCTGGTCTCGGATGTTTCATTTGCCACGTGTAATTTGAAGTTTGTTGTATTTTGTCTTCCAATCGTGCTGTAGGCCTAAGGGTAATGGGTGACTTTATTTGCCTTCCTTATTAATCTGTATTGTATTTTAAAAGCTGTGTAAGAGATTAAATTTATGTGACTACCTACCCTACTGAACCCAGAAGTCTCTATTTTTGAGAAGAAAACCTAGAAAAATCAATTGTTAAGAATATATGTTATCTCATTTTTCCACAAATATTTTTCCTTTGATAAAATTCAGATAAAAATAGCCATTTTGACATGAGGAAATCAAAACACAGCTTTATAAATTGTTTAAAAGTATAATTTCCTTCATACTATGTTATAAACTTACTTTTTATTTGGATCTAATCTAGAAAATGCTGAAAATCATCTGGTGTTAACTGGTATCATACAGTATGTTTAAAGAATTTAGGGATCACTTGTTTGGGGAGAATCTTAGAATTATGGAGTGTTGTTAATTATAAGAGAAAAGAGAAAGTGTCTTAAAAGCTGTTTTTCTTCTGGTAACCTAAGAGATAAAAATGCTGTTACAAACAATGAAACTTAATGAGTTCATATGTTTATTTCAGAGTGAATTTTTAGTTCCAATGGACTCTCAGGCTTAACACTTTTTTCTTAGAAAATGCAATTTCAAAGCTATTACAATAACTAGGCAGTATATTTTTCAAATCCAATTCCATACTCAATGTATGCTAAAGATCCATTGACATCAAGAGAATTAAATTTTGAATTTACTCAGAGTCTTTGAAAAATGTTTTGTTCATTTGAAATAAAGCATTACTTGAGTCTAATTGAAATAGAAAGATGCTTCAAAATGCATTTAGGTTTTTAAGATATACTTATGCATCTTTAATAATTTTAATATTTAAGATTTATGTTGTCCAGGCATTATTCTCAGACTACTCCTATGCCAATTTTTCTCTAGTACCCTTTGCAACAGTTTAACATTTAAATAATTTAAAACATTAAAAAAATATTATAGCAGTATCACTATAATCAAATGTCCTATTTATGATAACTTGTTTTCCAAGTAAATTAGCATTTCTGTCTTAGAAGGAGCTGCCTGATATACTTTAATATTTACCCAATTGTTCAAATAAATAAAAAAATTACTGGCTCATTACATATGAAAAGTGCTGGAAAGAATAGAAAGCCAAATGCAACATATGCCCAACCTTAAGAAGTTTATAGTTTAACATGAGATAATCAAGAATTATAATATATGGATATGAATCTTATGGTAATAAAAGGAGAATATATTAAGGAAATACAAAAGAAATGGAGATTGTCCCTGGAAAGGGAGATTAAGAAAGTTCCAAAGAAAGGTAAGCAGTATGGAATAAGAAATAATAAGGGATCAGACCTTATATTGTATTGGTAAGGATGTGGAAATACAATCTTCGTTCATTGTTAGGAATGTAAATGGTGTAGCTGCTGTGGAAAAGTTTAGCGGTTCCTCAGAAAGTTAAACAGGGAATTACCATATGACCCAGAAATTCCACTCTTTGGTATTGTACCCCAAAGCACTGAAAGCAGATACTTGGACAGATATTTATATACCAATATTCATCACAGCATTATTCACAATAGCCAAAAGGTAGAAGCAACCCAAGTGTCCACCAACAGAAGAATGAATAAACAAAACGTGGTATATCCATGCAGTGGAATATTATTCAGCTATGCAAAGAAATGAAGTATTGGATGATTTTCTAGATCTTGATATCTTATTGGTATGGATTTAAAATTTAATTGATTTGGTAAGAAACCAAAGTTTGGAATTTTATTAAGACTCTTTCTATGATCTTGTATAGGCTTATCTTGGTGAACATTCTATGTCAACTTGAAAAAAATGGTTATTTTGCATTTGTTTAGTGTAGTGTTTTGTAAATAAGGTCAAATTGCTTGATTCTGTTGTTCAGATTGTCTATATCCTTACCGATTTGTGGTCTTTTTATCAGTTACTGGGTGTGGTGGTGCTAAAGAAGTTCAACTATGTTTGTGAATTTGTCTATTTCTTTGTTTCAGTTTCTGTTTCATGAAGTTTGATACTCTGTTATCAGGCACATATATATATATTTAGAGATGATATGCTTTTCTGAAGAATTTCTGATATCAATATTGTCCTGCCAGATTTCTCAAGCTCACAGTTTGTTTGGTATATCTTTCCCATCCTTTTACTTCTATTTGCTTTAAATTTAAAGCATGTCTCTTGTAGACAGCACATAGTGACAATCTCTGCTTTAAATTGGAGGGTTTAGTTCATTTACATTTAATGCATTTATTGATGTGATTTTAAACCTAGCAGCTTGCTGTGTTCTTTTTCCCCATGTCTTAGATTTTTGTTCCTTTCTCTTTTTTCCTGAATTATTTTTGTCTATTTGAAATACTTTTCTTATATTTAATTTTATTTCTTCTAATGGCTTCTTAACTATACAAGGCTAACAGTATGCAGTTTTACCTTATCAAAATCTATTTAGAGTCAATATTTACCACACTGCCTTTTATACCAGATCTTTCTTACTTCCTACTTCCCTGAACTTCCCAATTCCCATTTCAGATTTTCCACATTCCCACCTACCATTTCACAAATGTGAGAGCCTTACAATAATTCCATTACCCAGCCCTCATCCATCATGCTACTGTTGTCATACCTTTTAATTCTACGTATTTAATAAATCCCCAAATACAATGTTATTTTTACTTTTAAAGAGTCAGTCATCTTTCAAGGAAATTACAAGGTAAAAATACTTTTAAAAAAATTTACTGGCTTATTTTCCATTTCTAGTGTTCTTCCTTTCTTACTGTTGAATCTTCATCTGGTATCATTTCCCTTCAGCCTAAAGTCCATTCTTTAGTATATCTTGGAGCTCAGGTATGCTGGCAACAAGTTTTCTTTTTTGAAATTTTATGTTTTCTTAAAGGATATTTTGCTGAACTGCTGAGTTGACAGTTCCTCTCACTGGCTCCCCCCTTCAGCAATTGTAGCAGTTTGAAGTTATTCTATGAATTCCAAAAATATTATGTTCTTAAACTAATCTATTCCTGTGGGTGTGGCATCCTTTGATTGCATTAGGTTCACTTTAGATCACCTGATTAAATTGCTTTTGATTGGACTATGTCAGTGGGGCATGAGTCCGATTGAGTCTCTACTCTTTTACTGGAGCTTGATATAAATGGAGACGCAGAAAGAAAGGAAGTCACTTTATATTTAATAGTTTGATTCTCAGGAAAGTGCTTTTGGATTCAAGTAAACAAATCCTTCTGGAAAGAAACTCCATATAGAATTGATTACTTGCAAATGTCACTGGTAAGCCCTTTTGTGATTAAGCCCCAAATGACCCCAATAACGTGAAAAGTAACAGCATCCATTGGTGGCAGAATTGATGTGGTTTGCTATGGTTTAGAGCTTTCTTTTCTCTATGAAAGATTTTGATTTGAAAACTTATAAAAAAATGGGTATAACTTACCTCCACTTTCCTTAGCACAGCAACTGACTTCTGGTTTTAACAAGTGCTGGGTAGATGGGACTGTAGTCCTAAGAGCTAATAGAATATTTTTAGGGAAAGTATAGTAATTATTTAGGAACATTTATTAATTGCCTGTGGAGGAGAAACACTAAAAGCATAGCATGGATGGTCTGTAATAAAATAAAAAGGGGTTGAGAGTGAACAACAAAGGGACAGGAAAGAGGGAGTTTAAGGAGTGAACAACGTGGAAGGAGGCTGCAGCTGAAGCAGGTGAGATGGCAAATGGCAATGTTCCAGTAGTGGGAACTTCTGCCAGTCGTTTAAGAACAGGTATTGTTAATACTCAGTTTTGTGCTTGCTGCGTTGTTGTCATAGTTTAGATTCCCTAGATCTAGACCCTGAAATAAGAATTTGAGAGTAAATAGTTTATTTGAGAGCTGAAGAAAACACTACTAGGACAAAGGAGACACAAAGCCCTTGTTTCCTACATTTGGGTATATACCACATCTTGAGGAGAATGTCCTGAACCTGGATGGTGTCATCCCAGTATTATGTGTTAATTGTGCCTTTAAGAAGTTATTCCAACATTTTCTCAGATTGGCAGCTTCTTAATTATACCATATAGCAAAATACCTAAGGCCAGGGCCCACTGTTGCCTTCTTTTCCATAAAAAAATTGAGGAGATTTACATGCAGGAAATATATCAGGGAGTGTTCTCAGTATCAACACTTGTGGGGGAAGAAGTAGATTTAGGCAGTTGGAGATGTCACTGCAGCAGTAAAGTCCTCAGCCAGTCACACAGGAAATTCTAGACTGGGAAGGCTCTTCAGAGTTGGTCCCACACTGACCAGTCATTGAATGCAGGCTGCCTCTGGGGAGGAGAATGGCCTTGGGCAGCTTTTTTTAGTTGAAGGCAATTCCCAGAGAATAGCTCAATTGAAAGCTTTCAGCTGCTAACATTTTCAGCAGCTGGATGAATGAATGCCTCCGTTCTGAAGCTGGGAACTGCATGATGCACTACAGACCCTGCAATGCCCATGGTGATAATAAATCACTGTGTGAGATCCTGAGTAGTGGCTGATATGCTACATTTGAAGGGAAAGCTATCCCATGCCCTGGATATGTATCCAGCTCAGTAAAGACTAGTTATTGCTTCCTCCAGAGTGGAAGGGGTACAGTGTAATCAACTTGCCACCAGTGGTATGATTTTATCATATAGGCACTCTGCATTAATTTCTGCTACTGACAAATTGGATGCTTTGAAGGGGCAGGGTCGAGCTCAGCCTTCTAGTTACAGGTTCTTGATTTTTCTTGTTTATAAAGGTCAAGCAAAACCTTTTTTGGCACAACATCTCTCTCTGCCTTAGTAACACCATGGCCTGTTAGCCATTCCCACAGATCCATGCAGGTCAGAGCACCATGGTTGCTATTTTGGCTTTACTGGTCATTAAATCCACCTTACACTGATAGTTAAGTGTAAGCCATCAGTTTTTCTAAGTAGAGTATTAGGCAGGACTGTGTTCAGGTATCCTTGACAGGAGGTGAAATCCTGAATCACAGGAGAGTGCCTCCATATGAATAGACTTTCCTTTAAATAGCCTTGTATTCCATCCCTCCCCTGGTTCATCATCTTCAAGATCACATCTCCTAGACACATACTCTAAGTTCCTGTTCAGGAAGTCCTGCAACATTTTTTGTGCCTTTTCACGTGGTAGCCCCCTTCTCCCCATTTCCTCAGTTAGGCCATGCAGATATTTGACCTTAGTAAATGATTTAGAAGAGATGTTTAATAGAATTTTCTGTGATGATGGAAATGTTCTGTGCTGTTCAATGTGATAGCCCCTAGCCCATGTGGCTATTGACCACTTGAAATGTGTCTAACATGACTGAAAGACTGATATTTAAATTTTAATTAATTTAAATAGATATGTAGCTTGTGAGTATGGTATTTATTGGACAGTACATGTCTAGAAGCCATGAATAGAGGTAAAGGCAGAATTTAAGGATGGTAAGTACCTTATGAGTTACCCACTTTAGGTGAGGCCTTGTCATTGTTTCCAGGCAAGGGTGATGCAGGTCTGGAGGGCTCAGGGGAATTTTGGAGTTTAAGCTTCTCAAGTGCATGTCTTAGATATCTCCACCAGAGTCTTACTTCATCTCTACCAGGGCTCATATTTAACATAGGAGATTTTCTAGACCCGAATTGCACTCCTGATGCCTGAAAGTGGGGTGCTGCTGTGAATAGATACCTAAAAATGTGGAAGTGGCTTTGGAATTGGGTAATGGCAGAGACCAGAAGAATTTTAAGGATCATGATAGAAAAATAGTAGATTGCTTTGAACAGACTGAATAGAAATGTGGATATTAAGGACTCTGCCAGTGAAGTGTCAAAAGGAAGTAAGGATCATAGTAGGGAGGGTCTGTATCATCTAAATCTTCATAAATACACTACTGGTAGACATATAGGCCCTAAAAGCACTGCTGGTGAAGGCTCAGAAAGACTAAGAAGCTTGGTACAGAAAGCCTATACCATCTCAGAGAATGGCCTAAATAATCATAAACAGACTTTTGATAGAATTATGGACATTAAAAGAGCTGCTGGTGAGGGCTCAGATGGAAATATGGAACATGCAATTGGAAACTGGAAGAAAGAGGATCCTTGTTATATAGTGTCAAAAAGCTTAGATGAATTGTGTCTTACAGTGATGTGGAAAGTAGAATTTGTAAGCCATAAACTTGGATATTTAGCTGAGGTATATCTCAGCAAAGTGTTGAATGTGGCTTGGTTTCTTCTTGCTGCCTATGGTAAAATGCAAGAAGAAAGAGAGAGATTGAGGGAAGAACTGTTAAGTACAAATGATTCAGGACTTGATGATTTTGGAAACTCTCAGATTATCCAGATTGAAAAAGATGCTAAAATCAAGTGCATACAGGAAAGTATGCACTTGAGAGAGAGCACCAAGGGTAGGGCTGGACTACCTTTCTATTTGCCACAGATACATTAAAAGGATAGAGTATTCAATATCACAGAGGAATTTTTGAAAAGATTAAGCCTGTGGCTCATTAATCCTCTCGGCTATCTCAGCATAAACTAAGCATATGAGGAAAGAGCCGTGGAGGAGCCTCTTGTCTAATGGAGTAAATCCCTGTGACATACACAGGAGGCCCATGGGTTTTTGAGAATGTTATATCATCAGAAATACTGTCAGCATGGACTGAAAAGAACAAAGACAGAATGAAATTAAAGAAGGCTGTCAGGCACCTAAAGTACTATGGGTAGGACACAGGATGATTCAACTACTCAGCTGCAAACTCTGTGCTATCCTTCCTGACAAAGGAAGTATGATTCTGAAGGTATAGCTGCAAGCCCAGAGAGAATACCAAGTCACTGAGGCTCATTCCCAGGCCCAGCTGGATTTCTAAATTGATTGAGTCTGGGAGACTCCTTTCTTCCTTCAATTTTCTTCCTTTTGGGATGTGAATGGCTATAATTTTTATCCTATGCCTATCCCAACATTGCATTTTGGGAGCAGATAACTTGCTTTCTGGTTTCACAAGTCCACAAGAGGTGATGAATTTTGTTCCAGGATGGATCATATCCAGAGTCTTACCTGATTTAGATGAGATTTGGGATTCTGAGTTGATGCTGTAATAGACTGAGACTTTGGGGGATGTTGCGATGAATGAATATATTTTGTGTGCATGATGGAAATGAATCTCTGGAGGCCAGACTGTAGACTCTGGAGGGCTGAGGAATGGCTCTCAAAGATATCAACATTCTAATCCCCAGAGCTGGAAATATGTTACTTTACATAGTAGAAGGGGATTTGCAGATGTGATTAAGTTAAAGATCTTGAGATGGGTTTTCTGGGAAGATAGCACATCAGAAAGACATGGGACTCTTCTTTCACAGAAAAAATAGCTAGAGGACAAGCAGAAATGGCCTGGAAAAATGTTCTAGGACATCAAGGGAAGGCTGGACACAACTCAGAAAAGAGAGGGGCACAGGAGGAAAACCTTGATGGAAAGACCCCTCCCTCTCCAAGGCCCTTGGAAGCAGGTATGCAACCCATTACTGTGTCCATAGCCCAGATTTGAGCAACTAACAGGGACAATTCTAAAGATCTAGTACAGGTTGAACCAAGAATCAAAGAATGGCAGTAACACACAGTGTCCCATCACTAAAACCCTATGAAAGAGATATTGAGCATCAGAGTAAACTCACCATCATAATCAGATGTCTAGGCATCAGCAAAAAATTACAAGCCATACTAAGAAAATGGAAGAAATGGCCTAAGCAAAGGAATATATCAAAGTCTCAGATGAGACATAGACTTTGAGACTACTAATCAATGAGGTTCATACTAATTTCCAAAATCAAATTAATGAGTTGAAAGACAATATGGCTAAAGAGATAAAGGATATCAAGAAGACACTGAGCGAGCACAAAGAAGAATTTGAAAATCTGAGTAGAAAAATAACAGAAAGACACGATAAGTGAGATTTACAAATACACATAGAGGCATACAACAGCAGACACAAAATGATAGAAGAAAGAAGAAGTGATACAGTAGGCAGAACAGCTGAAATTGAAGAGAGAGAACAAAGAGAGAAGAATGGAAAAAATTTAGCAGGAGGCCTCAAGTAGTTGAATGATAACCCAAAGCGCAACAACATATGTGTCATGGGAGTTCCACTAGGAGAAAAGAAGGGAAAGGGGGCAGAAAGAATATCTGAGGAAACAATGGCTGAAAATTTCCCAACTCACACGAAAGAAATGAATTTACATGTCCAAGAAGCACAGCGTACCCCAATCAGAATAAATCCAAATAGACCTACTCTGACACATATCACTCAGAAGTCAAACATCAAAGATAAAGAGAAAATTCTGAGAGCAGCAAGGGAGAGGCAAACCGTGACATACAAGGGAGACCCAGTAAGACTTAGTGTGGATATGGATGCAAGAAGACAGTGGTGTGTATAATTAGATAAAGAGAAAAACTGCCATCTGAGAATTCTTTATCTGGCAACATTTTCCTTCAAATATGAAGATGAGTTTTAAATATTCACAAACAGAAACTACTAAGAGTTCATAAAAAAAGAATCCACTTTGCAAGAAGTGTTAAAGGGAGACTTACAGACCAAAAGGAAAAGACAGAAGAAGAGAGGCTTGGAAGAGAGTGTAGAAGTTAAGAATAGCAGAAAAGATAACCAAAAGAGAAAAAAGATAGATGAAAAGCAGGTATGACATGAAAACCAAAGAATAAAATGGTAGAAGTAAATAATGCATTTAGAGTAATATCATTGAATGTGAATGGATTAAACTTCCCAGTCAAAAGTTATAGGCTGACAATATGGATAAAATACATGAGCCATCCATGTGCTGCCTACAAGAGACTCAGGGATACAAATCAGCTGAAAGTGAAAGGTTGGAAAAGATACTCCATTCAAACAGTAACCAAAAAAGAGCAGGGGTAGCTATACTAATATTGGACAAAACAGACTTTAAATGCAAAAAAGTTATAAGAGATGCAGAAGACCATTTTGTATTCATGAAAGGAACAATCCATCAGGAAGATATAGCAGTCATAAATATCTACATACCTAACTAGGGTGCTCCAAAATACATGAGGCAAATGCTAGCAAAACTGAAGAGAGAAATAGACATCTCTACAATAATAGTTGGAGACCTCAACATACCACTGTCTAGAACTAGACAGAAGATAAAAAAGGAAACAGAAATTGAACAATATGATAAACAAGCTAGACCTAACAGATATATACAGAAGGCTGTACCCAAACTTAGTGGGTTAGACATACTTAAGTGTTCATGGATCCATCTCCAGGATAGACCACATGTTAGGTCACAAGGCAGTTCTCAATAAATATAAAATGAATAAAATTATACAAAGTACCTTTGCAAATCATAATGGAATAAAATTGGAAATCAATAATAGACAGGAAAGGGGGAAATTTTGCAAATGTGTGGAGACTGAACAACACATTCCTAAACAATCAGTGGGTCAAAGAAGAAATTGTAAGTGAAATTAGTAAATATATTGAGACAAATGAAAGTGAGAACACAACTTATCAAAATTTATGGGATACAGAGAAGGCAATGCTGAAAGGTAAATTTATAGCCCTAAATGCCTACATTAAAAAGAAGAGCTAAAAATTAAAGATCTAACTGAACTGGAGAAACTAGGAAAAGAATGGCAAACACTTCCCAAAGCAAGAAAAATGAAAGGAATAATAAAGATTATAGCCAAAAAAAAAAAAAAAAAAAAAAAGAAATTATGACCAAAAATAAAATAGAGAAAAATCAACAAAACCTAAAGCTGTTTCTTTGAGAAGATCAGTCAAACTGACAATACTTTAGCTAGACTAACCAAGAAAAAAGGAGGGAAGATACAAATTAAAGGGGAGATGTTATGACTGACACCACAGAAATAAAAAGGATCATATGAGGATATTATGAGAAACTATATGTCAAAAAACTAGACAACCTAGATGAAATGGACAAATTCCTAGAAATACACAACCTACATTGATTCTACAAGCAATACAAGGACTTAAACCAATCACATTTAAAGAATCAGTCATCAAAAATCTCCCAGTAAAGAAAAGTCCAGGACCAGATGTCTTCACAGGTGAACTCTACCAAGCATTTCAAGAAGAATTAACACCAATCCTGTTCAAACTCTTCCAAAAAATTGAAGAGGAGGGAAAATTACCCAACACATTTTATGAAGCCAACATCACGCTACTACCAAAGCCAGATAAAGATACAAGAAAAGAAAATTACAGACCAATCTCTCTAATGAACATAGATGCAAAAATTCTAAACAAAATACTTGCAAACACGATCCAACAGCATATCAAAAGAATTATACACCACAACCAAGTGGGATTTATTCCTGGTATGCAAAGATGGTTCAACACAAGAAAATCAATTAACATCATATACCACATTAATAAATTGATGGGGAAAAAAGCCACATGATCATCTCAATCAATACAGAAAAGGCATTCGACAAAATCTAGCATCCTTTCTTGATTAAAACACTTCAAGTATAGGAATAGAAGGAAAAGTCCTCAATATGATCAAAAGCTAATATGAAAAACCCATAGCCAATATCGTACTCAATGGGAAAATGTTGAAAGCTTTCCCTCTAAGATTGGGAACAAGACAAGGATGCCCACTATCACCACTATTATTCAATATTGTGCTGGAAGTTCTAGTTAGAGCAATTAGAAAAAAAAAAAAGGCATCCAAAGAGGAAAAGAAGTAAAACTCTCATTATTTGCAGGGACATGATCCTATATTTAGAAAATTCTGAGATATCTACAACAAAGCTACTGGAACTAATAAATGAGTTCAGCAAAGTGGCAGGATACAAGATCAACACACAAATATCAGTAATGTTTCTGTACAGTAGTATTGAACAATTTGTGAAGGAAATCAAGAAAAGTTCCATTTACAATAGCAACAAAATACTCAAATGCATAGGAATCAATTTAACTAAAGAAGTACAGGCCCTATATTCAGTAAACTACAAAACAGTGCTAAATGAAATTTAAAAAGACCTAAACAAATGGAAAGATATTCTGTGTTCATGGATTAGAAGACTAAATATTGTGAAGATGTCAATCCTACCAAACTGATTTCTAGATTCAATGCAATACCAATCAAAATTCCAACAGCTACTTTATAGAAATAGAAAAGGAATTACTGAATTTATTTGGAAGGGAAAATGCACCTGAATAGCCAAAAGCATTCTAAAAAAGAAGAGTGATGAGGGAGGACTTTCGCTGCCTGACCTTAAAACATACTACCACAGCTACAGTGGTCAAAACAGCATGACACTGGCATAAAGATAGACACAAATGATCAGTGGAATATAACTGAAGTCCAGAAATAAACCATTACCTTTATGGTCAATTGTTTTTTTGACAAATCTACTAAGTCCATTTTAATGGGACAGAACAGTCTTTTCAACAATTGGTCCTGGGGGAAGTGGGTATCCATAACTAAAAGAATGAGAGAGGATCACCATCTCACTCCTTATACAAGAAACAACTTAAAATGGATCAAGGACTTAAATATAAAAGCCAGGACCATAATTAAGAAAATGTAGGGAAACATATTTAAGATCTTGTGGTAGGTGATGGTTTCTTGGCTCCCACGCTCAAAGCACAACCAACCAAAGGAATAATAGATAAATGGGACTTTCTCAAAATTAAACACTTTTGCATCTCAAAGGACTTTGTCACAAGGATGAAAAGGCAGTCAACTCAATGGAAGAAAATATTTGGCAATCATTTATCTGATAAAGGTTTAATATCCATGATATATATAAGAGATGCTACAACTCAACAATAAAAATGACCTGATTAAAAAATGGGTAAAAGACTTGAGTCTGCATTTGTCCAAAGAAGAAATACAAATGGAAAAAAAACACAAAAGAACAATACCAAAAACACACACATGAAAAAATGTTCAACATCACTAGTGATTAGGGAAATTCAAATCAAAGCTACGAGATATCATTTCACACCTATGAGAATGGCCACTATTAAAAAGACAGAAAACTACAAGTGTTGGAGAGGATGTGGAGAGATAGGAACATTTATTCAATGTTGATCGGAGTGTAGAATGGTATAGCCACTGTGGAGGACTGTTTGGCAGTTCCTAAGGAATTTGAATATAGAGTTGCTGCGTGACCTGGCAATACCATTACTGGGTATATACATAGAAGAAGTGAGACTAGTGACATGAACAGATACCTGCACTGCATGATATTCACAGCGGTGTTAATCATGATTGCCAAAAGATGGAAACAACCCAGGTGTCCATCAACCGATGAATGGATAACAAATTGTGGTGTATATACATGATGGAATATTATGCAGCTGTAAGAAGAAATGAAGTTGTGAAGCATATGACAACATGGATGAACCTGGAGGACATTATGTTGAGTGAAGCAAGCCAGACACAAAAGGACAAATACTATATGATTGTGCTATTATGAACTAAATAAATAGAGTAAATTCATGGAGTTAACAACTAAAATACAGGTCACCAGAAAATAGAATGAGTTTAGAGAACAGAAAGCTGAGGTTTAACCTGCAAAAAAATGGTAAAAAGGTTGTTTGTTAATCTTTGGAAATGAATAGAAAAGGTGAAAGTCCAACATAGTGTATGTAGCTAGCAGAGCTATTATATGGGTATGACAGTGGTTGGAAGGGAAAGTCTCAAGACATGTATATTACTAGAAGGAAAGCTAAAAATTGCAATATGAACTGTATAGATAGTAAAACCTCATGTGAAATATGAATGTGGGTAATATTGCTTGTATAAGACTGTTTTGCTTTGAAACTGAACAAATGTATGTTAATGTTACAAGATTAATATCAGGCAAAACCATATTATGCTATGTGAAAGAAACCAAATACAAAGTATTATATAGTATATGATTCTATTTATATAAAAATTGTAAATATGAATTTATAAAGATGGAATTTGATTAGTGGTTATGTGGGCTGGGAAGGATAGAGGGATTAAGGGTGATTGCTAAGGGGTGTGGAGTTTTTATTTTTGGAGTAACGAAATTGTTCCAAAATTTTTTGTGGTGATGAATGCACAACACTGATTATACTAAAAGCCATTGATTGTACACTTTGGATAGATTGTTTGGTATATGAATAGCTCAGTAAAGCTGCTTTTTAAAAAAAGATTTTGACATGGGGAGATTATTCTAGTTTATCTAGGTTGGCCAATGTAATCACGTGGGTCCTTAAAAGCAGAGAGCCTTTCCTGGCTGTGGTCAAAGGGCTGTGGCTATAGAATGATCAGAGATGCAACATTGCTAGTTTTGAAGATGGATAAAGGGATCATGAGCCAAGGAATATGGGCAGCTTCTAGAAGCTGGAAAAGGTAAGGAAGCAGATTCCCCTTCTAGAAACTACAGAAAGGAACACAGCCCTGCTGATATATTGAATTTAGTTCAATGAGACCCGTATCATACTTCTGACCTACAGAATCTTAAGATAATACATCTGTGTTGTTTTAAGTCACTAAGTTTGTGGAAATTTGTTACACCATCAATAGGGAACTAATACAGAGTTTAGTAATTTTGCTTCTCTATCAATCAATTCCTGGGTATGATTTTCAGCACAGTTTACTCTTAAACTGCAGGAGTGGTACTCTCTTTACCTGCACCTGGCTTTCATACTGTGCCCTATGTTAGTAGACGGCTGATGTGACCTTGTAATTTTCTTCCTCCTGCACTTAAACAGCCCTTAACAACCAACAACCATCTCTACAGTTCTGAAATTACCACTGGCCCTAGATCTGTCAAATACTAGAGATTGCAGAAGCTAGTGAATTCCCTTCTACTTCTATTCCATACCAATTTCCACAGGTTAGTTGTAGTAATTATGATACTAGATAGTGCCAGGTTTTATCAAAATGGGTCCTTTTTGCTATTTGGCCAGTGAGTGAATCAGTTTCTGAATATCATCCTGAGAATTCAGTTCCTAGGATCTCTTCTAGTATCAACAGTCTTAGTTTAGGTTTCCCAAGAATTGACCATGACACAAGAATTTGAGTGAAAGTAGATTATTTGGTGAGTTAAAAGTAAAACCAGTAGGGGAAGGAGGAACTGTAATAGGAAAGGGAAAATAGCCAATGTACATAAGCTAGTATAATGCGTGGCAGGTAAAAGTAAAAATGAGTCCTGCTCATGCAACGTTTTATAGGAGATGTCGCTTGTCTGGTTTACCTAATCTAACTACCGGACTCAGGCCTACAAATGTTGATGGTATCTACCTTTTTCAGATATATCTGCTGTGGCAGTTAGTAGTATCCATCAAACTAAATCTTTCCAACTCTGCTTTCTGAGAACAGGGTAGGATTTCTTTTATAGTTCCCTTGTGGTTGGGCAGGGACATAAGACTAGTTCTGGGCAATGATTTGTAAAGGGGAGATATAGAAATATTGTTTATTACTTCCAGGCTGAAGCCTTGAATTGCTACAGCTTGTCAAGATTTATCACAATGGTGTGCTGGTAAAAAACCTCTCTGGAAAAACAAAACCCCAAATAAACCCAGCCTTGATTTGCAAATTTGCCAATTTCCATCATATAGCTACTCCCACCATGGCCAATTCCAGGCTATCTGCATGATGTCACAGAATGAGGGGTTGAGAAGAGAGATGTGCAATCAACTTGCATGAACCAGTATGAGCTGACTCCATCACATCACTGGTTTATTAACACCCCACTTATCACCTGCAGTTGGGTCCTTATTGTCCTTGGGCTGGAAAGTAAACCAGTTCTAGGATCTGTTTTCTAGGATCACTTCTAATACCAACTGCCTCATTTGATTCTCTGGAGCTCTCTTCCCTCTTCCAAGGTGAATAAAATTTTGTGAGATGGTGAATACTCCAGGCATCCAGCAGCTCTGCCAAGGAAATGTAGCATGGAGAAGCAATGAATCTTTTGGGGTTGTTTCAGAAAGTAATCATACTCTATCCTGGATAATACATCTCCCTCAGAATGGATTGTGCGATACTGTGAAGCTAAGGACAATTAAAGGTTTGGATTAGCATAATTGAACCTAACACAGTTGAACTGACTTTATGCAGTGTTTGAAATACTTAAGTAATTAAAAAATACATTTGTAGCAAGCAAATTGTAAGTAATACATGTGATGGCTATAGTGTTATTATTTTTATCTCTAGATAGAATTGTCCCTACAATCTAAAGACTAGTCCCTCTCATTCTTTCATTCAGAATATATATATTTAATGTATTCTGAAAAAAAAATGTATTTTCAGAATACATTAAATACCTACTGAATACTAGATACTGGAGAAAAATAATCTTTTCCTGTGGAAATCTAGAAATATGATATGCTACAATGGAGAAATAGGCTAAGTGTTTTGGGAACACAGTAAATGACATGTTAAACACTGATTTAAGAAGGAGGGACAAGATGACCTGAGTCTTCAAAGATGACTAGAAGGGCCAGGGAAGAAGAAAGAACTTTCCCCTGTTTATGTATCCCATATACCAGACTCTTCCCCATCCTCACTTCTTTTAAAAAATTCCCAGGTCAGGGAAGCAGATGTGGCTCAAGTGATTGGGCTCCTGCCTACCATGGGAGGTCCGTGGTTGGGTTCCCAGTGCCTCCTAAAGAAGACAACGAGCTGGTGCGATGGGCAGGCACGGCAAGCTGACACAAGATGACGCAACAAGACACACGAGACGAAAAACATAATTAGAGACACAACAAAGCAGGGAGCAGAGGTCTCCGGTGCCTCCTAAAAAGGATAAGCAGGATGACGAGCTGATGCAACAAGATGATGCAGCAAGAGACGCAAGAGGAAAAACATAACGAGACACAACAAGTAGGTAATGGAGGTGGTGGCTTAAGTGAGTAGGTGCCTCCCTCCCATTCAGAGACTCCTGGTGCCTCCCAAAGAAACCAAGAAGATGAAAAGATACAGCAAGTGCAAACAACAAGGGGGAGGGGAGAAATAAATAAAATAAATCTTAAAAAAAAAATTCCCAGGTCAACTTCCTCTGGCATATGGGTGAATAGGGTGTCTCATGTTTGGCCCTACATCATCTACTGCCAGGGGCTTCTCTGCAGGGCATGCTCTCTTCACTCTCCTGGCTCCACCATTAACTTTGGTTGCCCCCACACAGAGTGAATGTGCAGTTGGCCTTTCTCATTTTCCCCTAATGCTTTCTTTCTCTTCAGGCCCAAGTAATAAGGCTATATTGGCAAAGCAAGCTTTCCTAAATGGATGGAGATCATAAAAGAGAATAAGAAGGCTAAGGTGAGTAGTTTTTAAATTATAACTTTAATATGACTCTTCCATAGCCCAAAGAACAAAATAGAATGAGCCCTCCCCTCACAAGACTTTTCTGAGCACATCCCAGGGTTCTTTCACATCCACCTTCTCATCACCTCCCTATTCCAACCTCTAATTTAGCGAATATTTTCCACCTATTCACAAGGAATTTCATCTTCCTGACAAACACACACTCATATTAACCTTTTGCTAATAATTCTTTTTCTTCTTTACCCTTCTCACATGCAATTCAGGCAGTAGGCTAGTCTGGGTTTAATGTCCCAGAACAAAGAGTTAGTTTTACTTAGGTTTGAGTGTCAAAAGTCTTAATCTTGAAGGAAATAGGATTCCAAGTATAAGTGAGAGACTTGAAAGGCCTCAGGATCGATTAAGTCAGGCTTCCCACATTAGAGACTAAAATGTCCCGAGTTGTAAGAAAGAGACTCACAGGAAAAGGATAAATGCTGCTGAGTGCCAGAGAGTGGGCTCCTGAGCTTCGCCTTCAGCACAGGGCAGGAAGTCTCAGGCTCAGGGGGGAGCTAGAATTCCCAAATTGATTTTTTAGACTCCTAGAGCAGAAGGAATCCAAGCCCTCATTCTAAGAGTCCCCAGGAAAGGTGGTAAGACCCTATAGAAGGAATGGCTGGGAAGTATGTCTAGGTAGAAAGGGCCCGATCATGCCCAGGAATTGCCAAATATTTCCTGTGCTTATAAGTGCATTAATTCCTCATTTCCTTAACAAGTAATTTCAGAATGCTTATTCTGTGTGCAAATCTCTCGGAAGAAGATAGTTTCAAGAATTTCTAATTCAGTTGTGGAGACAATGCACACACACTTGGAGTACTGAGAAATGATACAAAACATCATCAGGCAAGTCCAAGATAAAATATAGTTAAAATATATAGATATATCTAGAAGTATGGTATGCTATATATATATATATATATATATATATATATAAAGAGAGAGAGCTCTAGAAATATGATATATATGTAAAGTTCTTAATTCTTTAGGTTATTTGTAAAGTTGAATTCTAATCCTGTTTGAAAAAACAAAGTATGTTGGTTAATTCTTGCAGGAAACAGATGAATCTCCTGACATTTTACCCTAAGCATGCAAATTGGCACTTACCTAAAATTCAAAAGAAAAAAGAATATTTAATTATTGCTTTGTATAGCAACTTGGTAACATTTCTCTCTCCCTCCTCTCCTGCCATATCTACAAGAATGTTTACCCTGTTGAGGTACATTAATCCTTATTTTTGTTGTTTTGTTATGGGAGAATGGAAAACTGACTATTTACAAAAGACAGCTGCAAAGTAGTTTGCTATTTTCATTTTCTTTACTTGCTGGAAAACAGAGGTTTATGACAATTGTGCAATGCAGTTTGGGAACATACACTGCTATTACGTAAGTTTTTAAATTTAGATAGTCTGTCTTCACACTCAGAATGATCAGTCAAATGAAAAAGCTTTAATAGCCCAGTTAAAATTCTTTCTACTTCTAGTTAGAAGACATACAGTCTAAATGCCAAATGATTTGAAAATATTCCTTTTTCCTAGGGAAGGACTAGTTTTGTAGCTAAGCAAGGTCATGGACAGTTTTATAGAGGGTTCATAATTGATTAACTCTGCACAGAGCCTTGAAGGAATATTCTAGTTGAGCAAATGACTAGAGCCCATGGTCTTTATCTTCAAGGAGCTTATGAATCTATATCCATGAAACACTTGGTGAGAACATTTATATTTTTTCATAAATGCTAAATAATATCACACAGAATAAATAAGACCTGAAGAAACAGAATGAGTGCATGCTTCAAGTAGGCGTTTTCAGAAGTCTTTTCTCTGAGCACTTTGACAAAATAAGTAACGCATTGCTGTTTCCTTTTTTCATGCTATTTCTCTTACAAGGAACATCCTAAGTCTTCCTTTTAGTTCTCTTAAAATTCTAGGCATTCAAGGACCCATTCAAGTTCTATTGTGAATTTTTTTCCAGCTTCTATAGTCTGATCTCTTTTTGTCTGACTTTTTGTTGCATTTTCAGTGCAGGGGTGCTAAAGTCGGACTGCTTAAGTTTGAATCATGGCTCTCCACTTACTGCTTGGATAACCTTGGGTAATTTAATTGACCTGTCTCATCTGTGACATGGACATTGTGGTTGTTTAAAGCTGTATGTGCCCCAGAAAAAACATGTTCTTAAGTACAATCCATTCCTGTGGGTGTGAACCCATGGTAAGTAGGAACTTTTGATGAGGTTACTTCAGTTAAGAAGGTATAGTCCACCTCAATCATGATGGGTCTTAATCCTATTACTGGAGCCCTTTATAAATGGAGTGAAATTCAGGCAGAGAGAGAGAGAAGGCCACAGGAAGCAAGAGGTTGGACATTGATGGAACCTAGAAGAGAAGGGAGAGACCAAGAGATGATGCCATGTGCCTTGCCATGAGACAAGCTAAGGACCCCAGGATCACCAGCACCAGTCCCAGACTGCTGGTCTTTGGGAAGAAAGCATTGCTTGAAAACACCTTGATTTGGACTTTCTTTTAGCTTCACAACCATAAGCAAATAAATTCTCTTTGTTTAAGCCAAACCATTGCATTGCTATTTGTTTAAGCAGCCTAGGAAACTGTATTAGCCAAAGAGGTGCTGATGCAAAGTACCAGAGATCTGTTGGCTTTTATTAAGGGTATTTATTTGGGGTAAAAGCTTACAGTTACAAGGCCCTAAAAAGTCCAACCCAGGGTACCACAAGAGGTACTTCCTCACCCTCTCTGTTGCCATGTTTTGAATCAAGATGCCTGCCGATATCTACAAGCATTCAGCCTTCCTCTATCCTCTTATGGCTCCGTGAGCCCAGCTTCTTCCGATCTCAGCCATAGGCTGGCATAGGGCTCAGCTGTTCTGTTCTCTTCTGCTGCAAACTATCAGGTGAATGGTTTAGCTCTCTTCCTGGGGCTATATGATCTTCTTCTGTGTCTATGGAGCCCCCTTCCTCTTTTCTCACCTATCTGCTTCCCTGTTCTCCTTGAGTGAGTGTCCATTTACATAGCCCACCCAAGGGGGCAGGGACTCAACACTGCATGTCCTAATGACATGGTTGAAATCTTAATTAACGTAAAACCTTTGAATTTAATACAATCAAAGGGTATCACACCCGGAGGAAGACCAGTTTACAAACATAATCAATATCTTTTCTTGGAATTCATAAATAATATCAAACTGCTAAAGAAATTAAAACATAATAGTACCTCTCTCATAGGGTGGTTGTGAGGCTGAATTAAAATATGTATAGGGATTAGAACAATGCCTCCTAACTAGTAATCAGTAAGTATATATTAGCTATCATCATTACCTTACCATTTTTACCATATTACCATTTTTGTACTACTTTGTTTTTTATTTGGTTCATATATTAGTTCCACACCAACTATATTATAAGCTTTTTGTGATCAAGAACCTTTGCTTAGGTGACCTTTACGGTGCTCATCACAGTAATAGAACACATTTGATGCTCAGTACCTGTGAAATGAGTTGAGTCAAGCAAAGTTATATGCAAATTAGTTAGCTTGAGGGAAGAACAAAAAAAACATCCCTCTATGGAGTGTTACCTATCTACATCATATATATGATATCACTTCATCTTCACAGCATCCATATGTGAGGAAGTTTTTTCTACTACAAAAATAAGGCTTTTGTGAAAATTAAACAATAATGCATGTAAATCATTCATTATAATGCTTAGCACATGGATGGCTCAAACAATAAGACAACTAAATATTAGTAGAAGGGAGGAAGTAAAAAGTTTTCATATTTTCATACCATTTTACAGATAAGGCAATTCAGGCTCATGGAAATTAAGTCAATGGCTTGAGGCCAAACAGGTAGTAGGTGGTACAACCAAGAACTGATACCATGACTTTTGACTTCAGCACCTTTATTATACCAAAGGTTTTCAGGCTGTGATGATGGGGGGTGGGGCAGGGCTATTAAATGTTCTAGATATATTGTTTTAATTTTCTACTCTTGTAAAATAATCTATAGACAAGGAGCTGGCTATTGGATGGATGGTAGGGTTAGAGGAAAGAGCAATGAATTAGGAACCAGAATCTGTTCTAATCTTGGGTTTGCCTTTATGTAATAGTTTGTGATTCAACCTCCCTGGGGCTCAGTTTCCCTATCTGTAAAAGGTGAAGGGTGATTTAATGATCTCTAAGCTCTTTTTAATCTCTAACATTCAAAATTATGAAGTTATTAGAGAATCTGAACCAACTGATGGCATTCAATTTTCTAAGAAAAAATTTTCTTGTTCTATGAGTCGGGACAAAATTTCTTTCTACTTTCATGGAGAAGCTGAAAAATGTTTTAAACTACATGCTTGAATAGGATATTTTTGTCAGTATATATTGCTTATTTGGCCCTGCTGTCCTTAGTTGCATAAATACAGAAACACTGAAATCATTCTTCATTAATTGTGAGGAAACATTTAGGGACAGTCAATCTATTTCCTTTGCTTCCCAAAATGCAGAGTAAACAGCACTTTCCAACCCCATTTCTGGGGTTGTCTAACCATTTTAGAAGTTCAGTAATGCAATATAAGTTCTCAAGAAATACACACGCTATTCTAGGGAAAGTCAGGTGGGGGGTCTGTGTAATGCCAAATATTTGGAGGATTGAAATTATTGGTTTCAAGGGGATATTTTCATAAATATATTGGGTATATTTTCCAGATGTTCTGGGTGGGGGACTAATGCTAAAGGAAATAAAATATTCCCAAATGATGACTAATGATTTTATATCAGAGCTTTTATAAAGAAAGTGCCTTGCCTTTAACTCAAGGCATATTTGAACCTCTGATCTGCATCTTTATGGAGTCCTTAGAATATCATTTACTAATTGTCCTTATGGGAGGAAATTGCAATGAATTGTTAAATTCTGAAAACAACAGGGTCTCCACATTGCTTTGAACTAAATGTGAGCCATAGGAAATCCTTTATGGAGAAAAATATCTGTGTTCCCCCTGTGCACTCCTGTGAAGACTGGCAAATAAACCCTGGTAAACCAATTGCCAGTAGAAGTGATTAAGACCGAAGGAAAAAAAAAAACAAACAAAAAACACATGAGCAGAATAAGCCTATTATATTGCACCTAAATTGGTCTAATCCAGGAAAGATTTCAGGGGGTCTGTGAGCTTGGACTGAAAATTAAAAAAAAACAAAAAAACAATATTCTTGTGGGGACATGTTAGTGCAGGTGTGATATATTTATTAATTTACACACAGTATAGTGTGGACTTAGTAAGGGGTCTGTGGTTATCACCTGACTGGCAAAGGGGTCTGTGGAACAAAAAAGGTTAAGAACCCTGGTAATCCAAAGAAACAAGCCAGTAGTTTGGTAATATGACTTGAGAGAGCAGTATCATTAAATGTTGTTCAAAGCTGTTCCAATAGGTCTTTTAAACTAGTAACTCCTAGGAAACTCGGATCCAATAAATGGGAATAAATAATGATTAAAAAAGGAAAATCAGATCAAACAGAAAACATCAAAAGTAATGAGGTTAGCTGAAGTTAGACATACTTGGACACACTTTTGCTCTATGGATTGCAAAGTTAAAGAAAGTTCAAGGCTCGTCCGCGTGGCATAGTTGGCTGGCCCAGCGAGCGCGAGCAGCAAGGGGGGGTAAATGAATAAATAAATAAAAAAAAAAAAAAAAAAAAAAAGAAAGTTCAATTTGTAAAGCCCTGGCATAATAGCAACAACTGACCACTAAACAAAGACAGAAGTGTATTTCTTTGCAGCCACCTAAAGGGACCACAGCACGACTTACAGTTCAGCTGGACCTTCTTCGCACATACATTTTTCCCCTTCAAGGGAGATTAGCAGAGAGAAGAAGGGTAAAAAGGTCAAAACTTTCATTTTTGGATCTATACCAAATTCCACCCCCCCACCCCTGTTTATGCACAAACTGAACTAAGAAAATGCTTTCAAACAAATTGGCTCCAATGATTTTTCAGTCTCTTTACAGAGTATCCAGCAACTTAAGTCCTTTTAGAGAGAGAGAGAGGAAAAAATCATTGTTTTAAGAGGAAAAGTACAGCAATGCCATTCTGGTGTTGAACTACAGGATTAAATAAACTTCTCTGCTTGAAGGTAAAATGTTTTTGCTGAGGGAATAGCATGTTATTACTTCTTTCACAGGTAAGTTTTAAATTTTATTACTAAATCAATATGCTCTGAAATGTACTAGACCTTTTGAAAGCAGAAAAGATACTCATACATGATTCCTGCATCAGGAATGATTAGTTGAGCACAACAGTTGGGAAACAGAGGAGGACAATTTCTGAAACACAAAGAAGTACAAGATGTTTAAGCATTCAATTTGGGCTGAGCTGACAAGGAAGTTTTCAGGGAACAGTTGTGACTTTGTATTAGACATTAGGTGTCATTTCCCCCCTCCCCCTACCACCAGATGGCTCTCTCATTGGTTTGCTTGTTGTCTGTTTCTTCTTTAGGAGGCACCAGAACCACCGAAGCTGGGACCTCCCATGTGGAAGGCGGGTGCCCAACTGCCTGACATCTGCTCCCAGGTGTCATTTTAAGACTATGCCAAGTAATACTCAGTAATAGGGATATCAATAACATTTTATTCTACTTACTATTTCCCAATTTTTGTCTTTGTTCATGACATCCTTTCCTATTTGGAATGTTCCTCCTGCCAATGTGATAAATCACTTTTTTTTTTTTTTTCAAAATCTGGTTCAGAACACACCTTTCCAGGAAACCCATTCTGATAATTCATTTGCACTTAATCATCTTCAACAATCCCATATGATTGTGCTATTTTGCATTTTAATTGTTCATATGTTATTAGCTTGGGTGTATTGATCTTGCTGAACTTTAACGAGAAAAGAATGTAGCACCTTGTTCATTTGATGTTTTAGAAAGTTATTTCGCTTTCATTCTTTTATTACCTAGTACAAAATTTTGCACCTAGTATATTGTTTGTTTTATGCAAATTTTCTGAACTTTCTGAATGAAGTGGAGTTCAGAAAAGTTTTCTTGAGTTCTCAAGGCTCCCTTCCAACATAACTTTACTTTTATTTTTTTTTAAATGGGGCCTTGTTATCTGTGTTTTTCCTGCTCTGTTTCCTTTCTCCCACTTTGGTATAGACCATTTCTTTCATTTGTCTTTGCTGTCCTTGCTTAACTTTTGAAATCTGCTTTTTTGATATATAATTTGTATATAATAAACTGTACAATTTGATGAGTTGATCTGATGTCCATCACTATAATTTTGTCTTTTCTAAAATGTTATATAAATGGAATCATATAGTATATAGTCAGACTGTTTGAAATTAAAGTCCATGCTCTTTACCTATACCAACTGCCTCTCTTTAAAAGTGAGAAAATGGTGAGGTGGTTAAGGGAAGTTGAAATTGAACCCTTTAACCAGGTTGCCTCTAAATTGCCAAGGGAATCAAATCTGGTCCCATCCAGGCCCATGAGCCTCATTAATAATCAATCAATAAAAAAAATGTTGTACTATGACAACTATAAACAATCAAAAAATTGAGAGATACTGGGAGTCCAAAAATGAATAAAATATATTTCCTGCCATCTCTAACTTGCTGCTAGTAAGAGAGATAAGAGCAGAAATAACTCTACTACTCTCCAAAAAGTAGAGAAGGGGTTACACACAAAGCACTCAGAGGAGGAGAAAGAGCATATTTAACTAGGAAATCAGAAAAGAACTTTAAATAAAAAGTAGCTTTGATTTTGGCCTTGAAAAATGAGAACTATTTTAGAAGGAGGTGATGGTGAGGTGGTATTTCAGGTGGAGGCAATAAACAATTGTGGAATGCAGAAGAGTGGCCCCCCAAAGATGTCCATATCCTAATACTGGGAATTTGTGAATGTCACAAACTAAGTCAAGAATTTTAAGATGAGGTGATTATCCTGGATTATCTGGGTGGGCCTAATGTAATCACAAAGGTCCTTATAAGAAGGATGCAGAGGGTCAGAGTCACAGAAGGAGACAGGATGGCAGAAACTTAAGTCAGAGAAAGATTTTTAAAGATGCTATGTGGCTGGCCTTGAAGATGGAGGAAGGGGCCATGAACCAAGGAATGTGGGGAACTTGTAAAAGCTGGAAAAGGCAAGGAAACATTCTCTCCTAGAGCCTCCAGAAAGATCACAGCTCAGCCTACGTCTTGATTTTAGTCTCCAGGATCCATTTCTGACTTCTAACTTTGAGAACTGTAAGAAAATAAATTTGTATTGTTTCAGATCACTAAGTTTGTGGTAATTTGTTACAGTAGTAATAGGAAACTAATACAATGAGCGAAGACAGCTTTTTAGGAAATAATAAATAGTACAGTTTGGATGTAGTCTGAGGTATTTGTGGGGAATCTTAAGATATAGGACTGATTGTGTAAGTTGGGACAAGAGAATGGATTTTTTTTTTTAACTGAGTACATTCCTTGGTGCATGGCAAACACTCAGATATTTTCTAAATGCATTTGTTGTATATATTTAAGAAAAAATGAGGAGACATGAAAAGGGTCAAAACTGAAATATAAAGTAATCAGCTGGTGTGTGGGATTGTCTAGAGGGTGAGAAGAAGTAGTGAGGATGAAATGGGAATACAACAGAAGAGAGAGAACTGAGGGTTTGTCAAGTAGTGCCCTTATGGTGATCATACTTTCAAAACCTAAAGTTTGATACCTAATGCTTAAGGGGACAACAGGGAAGAAGATGTGAAATCATGGCTTTCCTAGGAAACATGATCTGTGTCATAACTTCTCTAAGTGCATTACATGGAGCAATACTCCCACAAACTTTGAAAGAACATTTTTACAGTCAAAATAGAAAAACTCAATATTTCAGAGTATTGCATCTCCAAGAAGGTTTGTAGGAAAGAAATCGATTCAACTTTGTATGATTCAACACTTCTCAAACTTATTTGAACATGCAACCCCTTTTTCATGGGACACCTATCATTGGAACATTCAAGGACACCTCGCCCCAGGTGTGTCCCATTCTGTAGACCAACACTGCCAAATACAGTGGTCACTAGCCACATGTGGCTAGTGAGCATTTGAAATGTGCAATTCTGAATTGAGATGTGCTGTGAGCATAAAACACTTGATATTGATTTTGAAGCCTAAGTACAAAATGGGAATGCAAGATCTCAATAATTTTTATACTCATTATGATGTTAAGGTAAAAATAAATTTCTCCTGTTTCTTCAATTTTTAAATGACTTTTAGAAATTTAAAATTATATACATAGTTAAAATTATATTTCTGTTGGACAGCACTGCTCGAAGCTATCCTATTTGCTTAGTATTATCTCTGATTTCTAGGTTCTTTTCAAGAATTGTAAAGAGTCTGAGATTTTGCCTTATTTGCAAGCTAACAAGTTAGCTTGCCACAGTTACAGTGATGTTGGATTAAGACATGAGAATTTTGGCTCAAAAAAATGAAGGCTAATTTATTATTTAGAGCAATAGCAGTAGCCAGAGTACAAACGCTTTTTTGTATCAGTTACCCGAATCCCAGCTCCCAAAGGGTAATATGATGATACCTACACCCTTGCCCTTTGCAGTGGAAGGAGACACTATATCTTCTAAGAAATAAGTAAACCTGTCCTTTGCTTTAAGTGGAGATCCCAACCCTATCTTCGCTATAGAAACATCCTTGCAAAGATAATCTGAAACTAATGGAAATCAGTGCCTTGCTCACAAGATATGATCTTTCCCTGCTATTTTTGTGCCCTTCTTGGTATTGTCTTAAGAGCAGAAGATAATCTCTAGCACCTGCTTAAGCTTCTGGGACCACTCTGACGAGGTGTCAGAGCCTGGTGAGAGATCAAGCACAGGATCTAACACACCTACCATCCATCTTGATCCATAGCTTTACTATATGTTTTGTTTGCTTTCAGCATCATAATAAAATGCAATATATAATAATAATGAAGAACTATACATACCTTATATAACCAAATACATAATAAATATTATGTATTATTCAATATGTTTGTATGTATTATCATCAAATAAATAGCTCTCACCTTTAAAAATGCTTTAGGGTAGCAAACACTAAATCTAACAATAATATCATTGCTTAAAATACCATCTGTAATTGTCTTCTGCACCTGTGGAAACTTATTTTGACTATTTTTAGTGGTGGAAAATATATTCCTTTTGGGAAAGAGCTAGATTTCTGTAAATATCTCAAAGTCAAAATTCATAGCCAAGTCTTGTGAATAAGTTGAGTAATCCAGCAGGGTACTACTACTTTTAAAAATAAGCAAAGCATGATTTTAAGAGTCTACCTTATTTCTTCAAGTAACTCATAAATTAGTTTTAAAGGCAATTTAAAGAGGTGATCCAAAATTATTTTGAGTGAAAGCAATGTTCCCTGAATAAGTAAACACCTTTGTAGAGTGACTAATTTGAAAGCATACGCTGTTTCTGCTTGGATAAATGATACTAATAGTGCTTTTAAATCATTCTTTCATTCAATATTCATGTTCTGTTCCTCTGTGAGGATATTAATAATAGCATATAATTTTTGATCATTTCTACTACTTGAGTTAAATACTTTGTATGTATTAATTATATATTTAAAAAATCCTATTTACAGGGAAGAAACTGAGGCACAGAGATTTAGTAAATTGTCCAAGATTACCCAGTTAGTTTGTAACTACCCAGAATTTGAACCAGGGCATAATGACTGCAGAACCTATTCCCCCTATTTGCATATGTATTGTTTCATCAAGCCAAACTAAAGAGAAAGAATTTGAAATATGTATAATTATATATCAGCTTTCATATTTTCAAAAACATTCCACTCTAGATTTATGTACATCTTGCCAGAAAAGATAATGTCCTTTTTTGAATTGAATACTCTATACTATATATATTGATTCCATTTGGTTTCAGTAACTCATTTTCACATTTAATGTCTCTGTTGGGTATAAAAAAGAATGTGAAAATCTCACGAGAGATATAAACATAGTATTACCTTTAAATGGGTTTCAAAATAATAGTCAAGAGGAAGACATATGAAAGCCTTTGAATTCCATTAAAGCATGTATAAAACCCCTGCAAACCCATAAAAAGGACATAGCCACCTTCAAAAGCTCAAGGATCTAAGTGCCAGTTTTATGACAGATTTATAGGCTACTTTATGTAGAAATTTCTAAATTAGGAGAATATTGTAATTGAAGTCATTCTCTGAAATCTTGGAAATAGAATAGTAAATGTTTGTCTCTGATTTTGAAAAGCTGTGTAAAATTATACTTTTTATAATTGATTTTGAAGTATTTTCCTTTAAAGTTGGTCTCTTCTTATTTTAAAGTCTCAAGATTAATGAGAATAAAGTATTTCCACATCCAAAATCAAAGTATTCCCACATAGAAAATTAACCATAAATGATTGGATTTAAAAACTATTTATGTGGAATTTTCATTGTTAAAGTAAATAACTTTACTTCTTTGTCTTTCCTAATTCTAAACGGTTATAAAATTTTATCTCAGAATAAAGACAACTTTTCCGATGACTCTAAAACTGCACTACATGGGTTTCTAATGAGGAGTTTTATTCTGTCACAGAGCCCTGAGCATCTACTAGAGCAAATGGCATGAGGCTGGAATCTGGTGGAAGATGATGGAATGTGGATGAGGTGGAGTCATAGAAATATGTCAAATGTTTAAGTGATCTTAATTATAGTGTAGTTAGATAGAACACCAGGGCTAGGACTGGTTTGCTTATTCATAGATGGAAAGAAAGAATGAGAAAAAATCTCAGGAGCACATAGTTGCTTTAATAAAGTGAGTTTGAATGTTTGTTTTAAACAAATTTTTAAAAAGGCAGTATGTAGCAATGACTAATGATTTAGAGCCAGGTTAGCTGGGTACATATTCAGGCTTTATTGCTTTTTAAAATTTAGACAAGTTCCTTAACCATTTTCTGCCTCAGTCTCCACATCTGTAAATTGGGGATCATATTAATACCTCATCACAGATTTGTTGTAAAGAATTTTGACCAGTGCCTGGAATAGTAAGTACTCAAACTTTCAACCCTGAGAGTCAAGCTTTATCAAAATCCTTACTTTATAAATGAGGAAACTAAGGCACAAAACAAGTAATTTGTTCAAGAGCACATAGCTGGTAAGTGGCATGTTGAATCCAGGTACTTTTGAGATTTTATACAAGGAATCCAGTATATATGAGAAATTTTGGTTAAGTTTTAGTGACATTGTCAGGATTAGGTTTCTGCTTGTTAAAATGTATATATAATAAGGAAAATGCCTTTAAAATATAACAAAGACTAATAAAAACATAGTTAAGTCTATTAAGCCTCAAGAAAAAAGAAAAGCTTCTTAAAACTATGTAACTGAACTCTTCCTCATTAGATAAAGGGAAAATGGTATCATTGTAAAAGTAACATTTAGCCAACATTTGCTCTGGTGAGTAAGGATGAGGGCTTATTGTACAGTTCACTCACTTAGGTATATTAATCTAATGAAACAGAATAAATTCCTTCCATTATTTTCCTTGGCCCACTGGGAAGTCAATAAAAGCTAGAGTATGTTAGAGTCACAACTAAGAGTGCAAGAGTAGCAACAAGATTGTAGATCTTGAAAACATTTCTGAAATCTTATGCCTTTTGGCTTCTCTGGGTTGAATGGAATTTAGTTTATACTGAACTCAGTTTCTGCTAGCTACAGTTTGAAGTATTTGGTTCCAGAAGCCACTCGCTCACCAAAGCACTAGCGCACAAGATAGAACACTGCAGTATAGTGTTCTATACTATACTGGTTAGGAGCAGGGGTGCCGAGTAACACGAACTAGGTTTATACCCCAGCTCTGCCACTTCTTTGCTACATGGGCCCGCACAAGTTGCTTAATGGCCCTGTATTTCCGTTTCTTGTACAAAAGGAGGATAGTAACAAAAGCCACCTCACAGGGTATGTGTGAGGATTAAATGAGTTCACATGTGTAAATCTTAGAGCGATGCCTACCACAGAGAAAGCACAACGTAGGAATTAGCTACTGTTAATGTTCTTGCCGGCGACCCAAGACTCTTTTACTAGTAAAGAACTGGAAAATATCTAAATTTTAGTCACAGTGTGCGTAATAGAGTAAAATCTCAGTTTAAGCGTTGTGAGGATAAACAGATCTGTCAGGTAACAGAATTTAAAAAGAATGTGGCTTTATAAGAAAAAAAAGTAAATTAAAACGGCACCATTATATTTTAAGGACTAAGTAAAAGAGACAAAGCTTAAACAAAATGCCAGGAAGCACCCAATCTCAAACCTTTCAAGATATCTCCTAAGGTTAGTTCTAATTTAGCCCCATGTCTAATGGCTTAAAAAAAAAATTAAATCTATCATATGACACGTTCATTGTTCATGACTGACAATATTCTGACAGTACTACCCATGTACCCTAATACAGTCCCTTAACATTTCTGAGCCTCAGTTTCCTCACTTGTAAAACCCAAGTACTCCTTACCCTGTCTGACTCATTGGATAGTTGGGAGGGAGATGAGATACTTTAAAAGAGTTCTTTGCAAGCTATTAAATGTTGGGTAAAATATGGTATTATTTTAAGAATGGTTCTTAGGTATCACAAGATACCTCAGGCTTCAAAAAGCAAATTAAATAAACCCAAGTCCCCTAAAATAACCAGCGGAAAAATAAATTCGCATTTTATAAAGGTTTTCATTAAGTGTTAAAGTAAAAAGATGTGCCGTTTAAACTAGATATGTAAATTCCTGCCAATATGTCAGGGAGAATGTTACCATTCCCAAGTTTTGTAAGACCATCACTCCACTCTTTAGTGATTGAAGTGAGGATGCAGAAGGCCACTAAGGGCTTTAGTTTATACTGGGAATCCCAGGGTTTTGAGCAGGCTGGGAAAGAGATGAGTTCTCCCAGGGAGGCTTTCTCTTCCTAGGTGTTTGAAATCCTCTTCTCCGGTGCCAGATCCTGGAAAGGTAAAAGCTAACAGGGCTGCAGTGGCTGATTCTGTCTCTGCAGTCAAAATGTAGAAGACCACGTTGCCCTAAAAATTCTTGTAATAATTGACCCTGCAAGAATACTTGCACTAGCATGCATTTTTATGTGTATTTACCATGCAGCATTGCTTGCAATATCAATAGCTAAAAACTGGAAACAACCTGAACATCCATTGATTAGGAGTTCTTTAAATAAATTATGGTACATTTAATCTATGGAATGTTTATTCTATGTATTCAACAACCCCCCCAAAAAACAAAGTAGATTTATTTTAGCATGGAATAGTATTCACAATGTATTAAGTGGAAGCAGAAAGCCACACTACAGTATGTATGATCTCATTTTTGGAAAGAAATATAAAGCACTCTCTCTTCCCCTTCTTACCTATAAATAAAGTACATATATATCTGTAAAAACGCAGAGAAAAACATTTGTGAAAATGTATACCAAATGTTAACTGAGCTACCCTTTGGGAAGCAGGAGTTAGGGAAGAGGAAGACTCATTTTTTACTTTACGCATTTCTGAAGTGTTTGAATTTGATGAAAGCGAGGATTACTTTTTCAGCTAAGAAGAAAATTTGAATGCACACACAAACTAAAGTCCAGGTAAATGCTGTGACCTCTGTTTTTAGCACCTGCCACTTTCTTCCTCCCCATTATCTTTACCTTGCCTGGAGAGTCAAAGTTTAGTTCTGGGGTTCTAACTGTTAAACCAGAATCCTTGAAATGAACACGGGCATGACCACTTCCCTCATTTTAGAATAGCATTTTACTAGTACCACTTTATGTACCTCTCTTTGTGAGCCTACACCAAGCTACTGCCTACTCATGCTGTACTTATTATAGTTCAGCCCTGCATTCTGAATCCCTGTGTGCCTGCTGAGATTCTGCTTTCCTTCCTTCCTTTTATGTGTGTCTCCTCAAATTCAAAAGGTTCCTGCTGGGTTCAACTTTATTGTATCTAAAAATGCAAAATTTGTATGTTTTTTCCTAAAATGTTCTCTGCAGCAACATGTTCTTTTGGTCCAGAGTATATATTACAACTGTAAGTCCTGTTAAACTGGTCTGAACGTCTGTTGAAACTGGAACTGTTCTATTTATGGGATTGCCACCCATGTTGGGCAGCCATGTGATTACGAAGTGTACCAGCTTGAGCGGCACTACCAAATATGCTTGCTATCTGCCTTCATCTCTTTCCATTGCATGTCTTAAAATTTTCTCATGACAAATGAATGCCTTTCTGGTCTAGAATCAAGAGACTCTCTGGCATTTAAATAAACAAAATAAACATTAATATGGACTCCCGATGTTTGCAAAGATGCCCAATGTTTTGTAATTCCCCAAACACTGTGATAACAGTTTCACCCAGAAGATGCAATGAAACATTACTAAAATATGGAAGCAATTTTATATAGCTAAGGATTCTATAATACAATACTGAAGTAACGTTGGAATCATCTGACATTTGGGTAGTTTATAATTTGTCTGTTTTTGATTGTTTTGTCACTTAAATTCCCCACGTACAAAAAAATATGTAGATACAATGAAATGAGCCACAATTATACAGTTCCTGTGTAATTCCTGAAAATTCCATCAGTCTTTAAGTTCCCTCCCCAAATCTTTACATGCGACCCAGGGGAAAAAGGTACAGCTGGGACAATGTATTTGTTTCAAGGTTCATGTTTCTATTGGGAAGAGAACTAGATTTGGAGTCTGGATAGCTGCCATTTCTAAACTATAATCTTGATCTTAATCACTCTGGTCTATACTTTCTACATCTACAACATAACATGTTGGGGGGTGAGGGGGTGGAAAGATCTACAAAGTTCCCAAGCTTCAGAATTAGATGCCCATCTGCCTACTTGATAGCTCCACTTAGGTATCCTGTGAAATCCATTAAACATCTTAAATTTTACATGTCAAAACAGAGCACTTAATTCTCCCCATCAGATTTGTTTCTATACTGGTCTTTCCCCATATAAGTCAAGGATTCATGTAACCAGTTTTTCAGGCTGAAAACCTAGAGGTTATGCCAAAATCCATCTATTAGTCCTCAGCTTTATCTCCAAAATATATTCTAAATCTGACAAGTAATCTCCACTTCGTATCATCTCCACTGCCATCACCCTAGTCCAAAGCACCATAATCTCGTACATAAATTACTGTAACTTTCTATTTCTTTACCATCTTCCAACAATCTATTATATACACTGAAATTAGAAAGATCTTTTCCAACAAATAATCAGATCATAACTCTACCTGCTTAATCTGCTATTATGACTTCTCATGGAATTTAGAATAAAATTGAAATGTCTTTCCATGTTCCACAAGTTCCAGATAATCTGGTTCCCACTTTCTTTTTCAACCTCAACTATCAAAATCTCCCAGGTTCCCTCTCCCATACCTACAATTAAGCACAACCTCCTGGTCTTGAAAATGCCAAATTTATTCCAAACTTAAGATCTTTGTTATTTCTTCTTGAAAAGGTCTGCTCCAAGTTCTAGGTTTGAATGTCTCCTCCTCTTCATCATCCAGTTTAGTTCAAATGTCACCTCCTCAGATAACCTGCCTGTCCACCCAACAGTGGCTTACCCACCTTCCAGTTACTCTCTAGCTCAATACTTTTGTACATTTTCTTCATAGCACTCATCACCATTGAAATTATCTTAATGTTTGTTAATTGAATTATTTTTATGCTCCACAAGGAAGAGACTTTGTTCTGATCACCACTGTAACTCTTGTGCCTCCACTGGTATCTAGCATATAGTATGTGCTCAATAAGTATTTCTTGAATGAAAGAATGCAAAGGGTGTCTTTAAATCACTGATTGAACATTTTCATCAGATACTTTCCTGCAGCCTTGCATGATCTGGAGACTCAAGGATTCTGGAAATGCCAGCTTGAGAAGATAACCTTTGCTATTGTTCTCCAAATATCCTCACACCCTGAAGCTGACTGCCTTAACAGTGGCTTTTTTAAAGGCTAAAAAAGTATTTGGTAACTCATTTCTGGTTCTTTCAAAATGAGATCAATTTGGTCCTCCTATCACCCTTGTTTTTATTTGGGGGGAAATGTTGACTATACCTACTTAATTGCTATTGCTCTTCTTGGATGATAAAGTAGAAGAACCCATTAGAAAGGAGGCCTAGGGTCTCAGTTGCTTTTCAATATCTCCTCCCCTTTTCTGCATCCACACATAAAACCCATGACACTATTTTCCATTGTAATATAAATTGGATTATGAAAAATTATGAAAGAGCTTAGCTGGCTTTCATAATTGTCTGTGGCATCTCACCCTCAACAAATTTAGATTACCCTAAATTTATTAGGATACCAGGCAGGGTTCTGAGTTTTGCATTTAAGGGGGAAGCTTTGTCTGAAGACTTGAGAGAATAAATAATGTGTCTCAGAACCAAATTTGCCTTGGAAAGAAAAACTGATTTATTGAGCTTTTCAATAATTATTAGATCCACTACTGATGGGTTTGTTTTTAATATTGTTTTCATGAAAATATACTTAAGTAATTTACTCTCTGTGCCCCCAAATACCATGATGGCCTTAAGAAATAAAGAACTATGTTCAACGTTTCAATTCCTCTTTGTTAAACAAGAAAGGGTGAGAGTAAGAAGTAATGTTGAAATCCAATATAGATTATATATACATGAATATATGTAATATGTTAATATATAGACTATAAGTCTTAGTTTTCTTTTTAAAAATTTACATTTTCCTGCCTGGAGCAATTATATTTTATGCTAATTTAATTGTAAAAGTAAAAGAGAAAGCCAAAGTACACAGGATTTTCTATCAGTTTTAAGAGAATGTCTACAGCTCTTTTAATGATAATATCCACTTAGTATTTACTAAACACTTCTTTCAGTCATCTTAAATATCTATATAAATTTATATGTTGCCACAACAAGCATTAACATAAATTTATGGGTAAAATTAAAGCAGGTATTACAAAAATCCTCACTTGTAAATATAGGCACAGACCAATATAATTGAGCAAATTAATTAGACCACTTTTGTGCTGAAGACAATTTTGGCTTAATCAGTTTGATATGCTTAGAATCCAGCCTGTACCTAAGCTAATCACAAACTGATTACAATAGATCAATATTTCAGTGTTGACTCAGTTTGTACTTAACCCAAAAGTAAAAAAGAACAAAAGTAGCAAACAAATAACTTATTGTCTTGCTATATTAGTTTTCTACTGCTGCCATAATAAATTACCACTAATTTAATTGTGTAAAAGAACACAAAATTATTAGCTCACAGTTCTGTAGATAGACGTCCAGGTAGGCCTGAGGCTGACTAGTTCCTCTGCTCTGGGTCTCACAAGGCCAAAACCAAGGTATTGGCCAGCCTTGGCCTCTTTTCTGGAGGCTCTGGGGGAGAACTCACTTCCAAGCCCATGCAGGTTGCTTGCAGAATTCAATTCCTTGAGGTTCTACAGTTGAGGTTCCCATTTCCCTGTGGTCGTCTGCAGGAAGGCCCCCGGCACATCCCAACACACTGCCACCTCCTTTTTACACTTTAAGTCTCTCTGACTTCCCGTCTGCCCCACCTTTCCTCCTCCAGCTGGAGAAGGTTTTCTGCTTTTAAGGGCTTTTGTGATTAGCTTGGACCCACCTGGATAATCCAAGACACCCTCCCTATTTTAAGGCCCTTAACCTTAATTATGTCTGCAAAGTCTCTTTTTCCATACTCGAAGTTTTCAGAGATTGGGGTCTGGACATCTTTGGGGGGCCATTCTGCCTACCACCCTGGCTTAGAAAGCTCCATATGATATGGGGTCTACCTTACTTCCCCGTTTCAGTATGCTGCATTCACACTGGCCTTCTTTCTGTTTTGTGAACTTGCCAAGTCCTTTTTTTTTTTTTTCAGGGCCTTTGCACTTGCTTTGCCTATTGCCAGGGATGTTCTGTCCCCAGAGCTTCATAAAGATGATTCTTTCTCATCATATAGTCTCAGCGTAAACGACACCTCCTCCGAGAGGTCCAATTCTTCAGTCACTCTATCCCACAACTTGGCTCTTTATAACATTTATTGCTGTCAATAACCTTTTAAGAATTTGTTTGTGTCCATGTTTTTTGTCTGCCTCTATCCACCATGATTTAAGCTTCCTGTGGCCAGGGACTATCGCCGTCTTGTTCTCTACAGCATCCCCTGTGCCAAGAACAATGCCTAGAGCAGGGGTTCTGGACAAGGGGTCCGTAAGCTTGAGTTGAAATTAAAAAAATAAAAAAAATATTATTCTTGTGTATAGTGTGGACTTAGTAAGGGCTCTGTGGTTTTTACCTGACTGGCAAAGAGGTCTGTGGAACAAAAAAGGTTAAGAACCCTGTTCTAGAACATGGGAGGAATACAATGTTTGCTGCCTAACTTGAATGAATAAAATTAATTTTGTATTATTTTATATTTTTAGTTATGCCAACACATTATTCAAAAAAAGATATTATAATGAATACATTTTACTGGCTATGAAAATAAGTACACATCGAACTCCAGATGAAAAGGAAATCAGCAATTGTCTTAGACTCTAAGTCTTGAAGCAGGGCTTCTCCAGCCAGGCTGCACAATAGAATCACCTGGGAAGCACTGACAAAAAACTGATTCTCAGGTTCCACACATGACCAATGAAGGCAAATTCTCCAGAAATAGGATCCTGATAGGTTTTAAAGCTTTCCCAGGTGATTCTAATGTGCAGCCAGTGGTCTCCTGGGACTACCAGTACCTTAGCAGGAGCTCCAGAGGCTGAGAGGCAGAGCTGGGGTGCAGGACCCTGCCTAAACCCGGAGTGACTTGCCAGTGAAGGCGAGTCAAGAAATTTGCATTGAAGGCTGAGTTGCTAGTGCTGGGCTTACTTCCCTACCACAAACAAACATAGAACTGGAGAAAAGATTTAAAGTGGCTGTTTTTAGGTTTTGGACAACAGGTCGGACTATGATCCAAGAGAGTGGAAGTATAGGGAGTAAGCCCTCATTTGCCCAGCTCTCAGGTGGGGGCACTTTCGAGACCTAGGTAGGTGGAGGCAAGCCCAGATAGAGCAGAGATGGATCCAATTTCAGGGCTGAGGAAGTAGCTGGAATTTGCAGGGCAGATTACAGGAGGGTGGAGGGTGCTGTGGAATTGGCTGGGAGGTGGGGGCAAAAGTCTACCTGGCAGTTCCTAGCAGTCCTTGTCCAAGGGCAGGGCTGCACATGCACAGGGCGAAAGTCTAAGAGGCCTAGAAGAGAGTGGCCTCTACAGAACTGAAAACTAAAAGGAGATACCAAGAGCACAGTGCTGGGGACACTGGCCTGCTGGCCAAGCCAGAGTGGAGAAACCAGAGAGAACACTTCTGACATTCTATTGAGACCTCAGAAAGTCAACACCTTAGGAGTAAGGGCCGTCCCTTAGGACTAAAGGCAGAAAGTGAAATATATCCACCCTAGCAAAAATAATAGATGAATGAAACCAAGCCTGACCAAAATGGTCATTAACTTACAATTAATCCAGACTTCCTACAAAATGTTATCCACAATATCCAGCATAGTCTAAAAAAATTAAGAAAATAAGAAAATTGTGACTCACAAACAAAAGAATAATCAATAAACTTTGACTACTATATCACATTATACACCAAAAATTAATGCAAGATGTAACAAGATACAAATGTAAAAGTTAAAACTTCAAAACTCCTGGAAGAAAAGGTAGAACAATATTTCCATGACCTTGGGAGTAGGCAGGGATTTCTTAGAGAGCACACAAGAAACACTAACCATAAAAGGTAAAAATGTTACATTGGACTTCATCAAAATTAAAACCTCATGAGTATCGAAAGACACCATTTAAAAAATGAAAAGATTAGTTATGGATTGGGAGTATGTATTTTCAATCCATATATCCAATATACACCCTTATTACTAAGTTGTATGAAGAACTTCTACAAATTGATAGGAATAAGACAAATAGATGAAATTTTTTTTCTTAAGAAACATGGCAAAAAACTTCTTTCATACAAGAATATATACAATGACCAATAATCACATGAAAAGGCAAAAAGCCAACCAACCAAATAAAACACTAGGGTCAATTCACACATACTAGAATAACTAACATTAAAAAACTAAGACAGAAAATAACAAATATTGGTAAGGATGAGGATCAAGTGTAATTTTCATACACTGTAGATACAATGTAAAATGGTACAACCAACCTGAAAAATTGCTTGGAAGTTTCTTATAAAGTTAAATATCTTCAAAGAGAGAATGAATAGACAAAATGTGGAATATTTATAAAATGACATACTAGGAAATTTTAAAAAAGAGTGAGTTACCATTTCCCTCACCAACATGGATGAAAACTCAAAAACATTGTATTGAGTAAAAGAAGCCAGATACAAAATGTTACTTTCTGTAAGATTCCATTTATGGGAAGAAGTTCAAGAACAGTCAAAATTAATATACAGTGATAGCAATCAGAATGGTGGTTGTCTCAGGGAAGTGGGGATTGCATTGAATGGGACATGAGGGAAATTTCTAGATTGATAAACATGTTGTAATCTAGACTGGAGTGTTGGTTATACAGGTGTATCCTGTCAAAAGCTATCATGTACACTTAAGTGTTTTTTACATTATGTATAGTTACCTTATTAAAAATATTTAATAATTAAAAAATTAAAAAGAGAAAGAGAAAAGAGGGACTACTATGGCAGAAAGCACTCCCCGCCCACCCCCATACCCATTCTCTGCTCTGCCCTGCTCTGATGATGGCCTGTGGGTTGGTATGGGTTGGGTTCCAGGTGGAACACTGTGGGATTCTAGGCGGTTTGTTATAGGCTGTTGGAGCTATGGCTACCCAGTGGAACTCTGTGGTGAACGTCAGTGCCAAGAGGGATTGTGAACCATTATGGAGTCTGGCTTTGGGCTGAACCTCAGGAAGTCCCCAGAGGTGGTAGCAGAGCTGTTGCCAGATGACATGAGGCCAGGTCTTGTCCACCATAGCCTCCAATGGGAGTCAGTGGTCTGTGCATCTGTCATTGGCTTTTTGGTGGGTCTCTTATATTTGTTCCGACTTATGCATTAGGTTAGAAGCTGACTTTATCTTAAAAGAAAATGCAGCTTGCATAAATACTGCCTGTGCTGATTCACATGAAACATTAACTTCTTGACACGTTTTGTTCTGTTCAAAAAGAATCTATAGATAAGTCATTTTTAAAGGATACCAAATTAGAAAAAAAGTCTTCAAAAATATAAACGTTGGTAGACATATATATAAAGCAGAAAAGAACCAACTCCGTCCGAAAGGAGGAAATAACTTCTCTAGTAAGAGAAGTAAATGAAGAGAGATACAGACCCTCAAGACAAAGAAGATGGTGGCTAAAATTTTACGAATCATCTGGTCACTAGAAGATGACTTAGAAGCCATCACAGCACAAAAAGCTTTTCTAAACAGTGCAGTGGCTGGGAGCCGCTCCCTGGTTGTCCTCCACCAAATGTTTGAGAGAAGACCTCTTCTCTCCACTCAGACCCCTTGTACTGCCAGGCTCCTTTAACCACATCCCTCTAGATTACGAGACCTTTGTTGTCTGTGGATCCAAGGGGACAGTTCCTGAGAAGACTTCCTTTTCCACCTTATCTCTTCTGGGAAGCGATTATGAACCTCCTGCCATACTGGAGTTTTTGTTGATCTAAATGCTCTGAAAACAGAGTTCCTTCAAAGTTAATTCAAACTTCAAATGAACCAGCTGTTGGGCTTCCAGAAATACATGAAGAAACTTGGAACTTCTAAAAAACTTGTCTCTCTTCAAAAGGAATTTTAATCTCATTCATTATCATTTTAAGAAAGGATGCTGCTTAATAGATCATACTTTTGCTCAAATAAAGGTTGCTGGAACTTAGTTTTCAGAAAAATGTTTTGTAAATATTATTCATTTAAATTTTGTAAGTAAATTATTTCTATTTTAGTTTTAGCTCTAAAGCATATAAATGTTGTGTTTAATTACATGTATGGTTTAACAAAAGGAAACCATTTAAAATGCAAAGGCAAATTTTGTTAGCCCTGACATGTATTTACTATAGTTATAAATCAAATGAGAAAGTAAGATTTTTTTTAGCTTACTAAATAGTGGTGATTAAAGAAAGAAAATTTTAAATGGATATACCACATATCATAACTGTGGGATATAGCTAATGTGATCTAGAGGGAAATTTAGAGCATTTAATGTTTCTATCCAACAAGAATAATATAAATGTTGATATTCCATAAGAATAATGGCAAAAAAGAGTCAAGACTAAAAGGAAAAAACAAACAAACAAACAAAAAAAACCACTTCATCTTACTTTACAGCAGCTTTTAACAACCCTAATTTCTAGGGCACACCCAGACCATTTAATCATAACTTCAAGGAGTGGGACCCAGGCATTAGTAGTTTGTAAAGGTCTCAGGTGGTTCTCATTTGTGGCAAAAATTGAGGACCACTGATTTATATAGTATGCAGTGCATTATTACATACATGATTTAATTGTAAACCCATGTAAAACAGATCTTACGGCTACTTTGCCTTAATTATATAAACAGAAATACTACAACCTCAACAGACTATTCCCATGAAAATTGAGTATGAAAAAATAATTGTCAGCAAAGAAATACTTCCATATATATTGATAAATAAGATGATGATGTGATATAATATAAAGATTAAAATTTTAATCAGGAGATATACTCATGGATATATTAATAAATTTGTCAAAATTTTAAAAAAATTCTCATTTGTTTTGATTTTGTTTGATTTGGTTCTTATTCTGGCTTCAATGTCCTCATTTCTAAAATAAAAGGACTGAACTGAAACGATTTCTGAAGTCTTCTAGCTTTAAAACTATGATTTTAGCATGAGTTTTGGAGATCTTATATTGGGATCTTCTACCTTTAATGCAAAGAACGATGACTTATCTTCTCCATACAGATCTTTATACATTTCCAGCCTCTCTAATTCCCTATCAACCTTTCTTCTGATGCTGGAAATTCTTTTCTTCTTGATTTTCTATTCATAGACTCCAGAACTCGACTCTGAATAAATCTCCTGTTATCTGAGTATAAATAGCCACCTTTTTACAACAATTACAAATTATTAGTATGGTGACCAAACTGAAAATTTCACATCTTCAGTTCTTCAGATCATGAATATGAATTATTTTCTAATTTTATCAATTAAATGAAGCAAAAATTTGTACATATAAATATATGCTTACATATATATCAATAAGCTATTGCCATAATAATGCTGTTACACAAACTACAACAACAAACAAAACTCAGAAGAAAATAACAACTTATTTCTTGCTGCCATGTATGTGGAGGCAAGTTAACCTGATTGAGGTTGGGATTGGCTGGCCTTGTTTTTAATCTATGAAATAGGTCCAGGTTGTTCCATGTCTCTCATCCTCTATGGTCCAGAATCTACTGGAAACAAGTTCTCACAGCAAAAGGCAGAAATATAAGAGGGATGAATGAAACAAGCAATGCTTCTTCAGGTCTGGGCTTAGAAGTGACACACTTGGAACTTCCTCAGAAACTACATTCCACTGGCAAAATTTCATTGCCAAGCCCCAAATCAATGGGGCTGGAAGTACACTCTACCACAGTGGAAAGGAACTGAGTATTTATTTAACAAGAGTTCACACTTTTATACCTATCTAGAGACATGTAAAATGACGGATAGCTGTTTCCTACATGATCTATAAGTTTTGTTTTCTTAGAATGCCCTTTTCACGTATTTGCTTCAAAAAGGATGGGTTTACATCCTTTTTTGCCCTAAGATGGGCAAAGCAATAGATTCAATTGGCTAGAAAGGTCCCAGGTAAGGGAAACGCCAATAAAGATTTAACACCTAAAATTTTTAGAACTAATGACTTTTCTCTTAAAAATCATAGTCTTGTGTGGAAAAAGTTGATTTCTAGTCAAACAACTTCAAAGCAAATGTGGCAATCAAGAAATAATGATTTAGGGTTGCTTTCTGATGGATTCTGCACTTCTCCCCAGGAAGCAAAAAAAGTTTCTCTTAATAAAATTATTTTATTTCTAAGAGAAACAAGATGAGGACTTATAGGGATTGGTTGCTAAGAGTACATTTCCAGACACTCTTATTATTTGGTTTCCCACAACAATAGTACTTGTTATACTTGCAAAGTACAACAAGTAATTCACAAAATGAGGATTGCCTTGAAGTCTGGTAGGCAAATTATCTCATTTGACGAAAAGCAAAACAAAATTAACATTTAACTGCTAGACATAGAGATGGCTTAAAAAACAAAACAAAAACATCTTGACTTCATGCCATTGCCAGCCTCCTGACTTTCTGACCATTCATTGAGGTTCTTCTTTGTCAGCTCAGATCTGAGTTGGAGTTCTGGTTTATCATAATTCTTTCTTCTTTCTCTACTTCTCTAGCCCAACCAGGTTAGTCAGGCCTGTCCAGTCAGGCATCTTTGTTGATTTATCTGCCAAATAATCCACCTTCTTTTATGGTAGACTGTTCTGCTTAATCTCTTGTCGTTTCTTCATTTGGGTCCTGGGGCTTGCTTCCCACAAAGCCCTAAGTGAATGAACTAGTCTTCCATAACTATGATCAAGTCCTGTCCTCCTCAGACTCCAGCTGAAATGCTGCACAGCTAAAGTGAATATCCGACAATCCACACCCCATAATTTGCTCCACTATCAAATACCTGTATAAAGTAGATCAAGACATGGGTCTCTTAACTGGCCTGCAGGTGTTAGAGTCTGTAATTTGGGTAATTCCCCTATCACTATCATATTAATTCCAGCTTTATCCTTCCTCTCCCACCAATTATTGCACTTGAAGTTTTTCCCAGTTTACCAAGGGGTGATATCCAGCAATCTACATGCACAATGAGGGTTGAAAACTGCTATTTGCAAACTATCTGATATTATGATGGATCTTCAATTAAATTTGTGTTGAGTCAGTGATGGATGAATGAAGAAACTCTGCCACTACACAATGTATTTTTCTCTAAGTTATATTAGTTTTACTTTTAAGAAAATGAGAACTAGCTTAGGATTTGCATTTGAAGGGCAGTTAATTGGATCAGGAGCTCTTAACAGTGGAATTTTACATCTTTATATTTTAATCAATAGCCGTTTTAAATATAAGATTAAAATGTCATAAGTCTTATAGTGAGTAAAAAGATCTCTGAAATGTTCACTTCCCATATTTGTGTCATTGCTCATATTGATAACTATTATTATTGTCTTTTTGTTAACTGAAATCATAAGAATGTCATAGATTGGGTAATTTTAATAAAGTGGTAGTCAACCATGTAAATTATTTGTGTCTTGCAAAGTCCTTCAGAATAATGTGTTCAAATTTCTGGTTCTAGATGAACATAACATAACAAGAGTCTGAAGTTTTTTAAATCAGGTAACCATATAACAAATAGATGCCTTTAAAAATCTGAAAAAAAAAAAAATCAAAAGGTGAAAAAGTCATAGGATTTACAAATATCCATGGCTGTGCGTGTCATCTGTCTCCACATTCAACAAGAGCTAGGAATTGGCCAAATTTAAATGATGCATAAAGCACCAAGCCCAACTATGCTGGTGGGGCTGTTGTTGGCAACTGGAGATCTCTAATCATCTAAGCCATTATAACTGAATTTGGACCTTGCTTTTTGGTATCTACCATACAAAGGAAACCTTGGGGTTCACATAACCAGATGGCTAAATTTTGTCTGATAATTGCTCATTTCAGTACATCATTGTTCCTATATCAAGGGTGATGACAAACATTCTGAGGGAGAGGTTTATGTCCTCAGGGCAAAGGTGGAAAAGGCATGTAAGGAAAAGGCTGAATATTCTCTATTCAGCCTGCTTTTTACCTATAACCAGGCATCTGTTTTTTAAAAGGATTAACTCTTAGAAATGTTTGCTTAATGGTCTCATTGAGGTTAGGAAGCATTTGAGGTATCCCTGGCAGTGCTGAGAATGCTGTTTTTACCAAGATAGTGGATTTAGCCTGGGGTTTTTCTATAACAGTTTTCCCCAGGATCCCAGGGTAATGTAGTTATGATCTAGGTTTATTTGTTATTCTATACTTTTCTTCTCAATCTAAATAAGGCTTATAGATCCATTTTTCCTTAGGGGAAATATATTCTAAAGTTCATTACTTCTGCTTTCAATCAGGTAACATGGAAAAATCATAAAGCATAAGAAAATTAAAATTTCCATAATAATGATAACTTTTCCAATTATAAGTGTTATATGCTTACATGTAATATCTCTGATCTCAAAAAATAAAACAAGAACAAACCAAAATAAACGAACAAAATCCTGAGAGGTAGAGATTACCCTTATTTTACTAGATGAAGAAATAAAGAATTAAGACAGTCCAAGCAAACTAACTGGTATCAAAATGTTCCTAAGTAATGGAATTTGAACCTCTTTCCCCTTAGATCCAAGAATGTGCACTCTCCTTGAATTGTTAAAAGGTATATTAGGAATGAATTTCTTAATCATCTCAGTGGTGTTTCCTTGGTGGAAACTTATTTAATTTAATTAGTCATTTCAGAGCAACAAATACATATCATCAATCCAAGGATATTGAATAAATTGAGTTTTCTTTAATTGAAAAGTTAGCATTGCTTATTATTTACAACATTATAGACTGCAGAAGGGAGTTTCATTAGCCATTTATTTTAATTGGAAGAAAATGGACTAAATATTTTGTCTGAGAAACAATTGCAGTGACCCTACTAGAAGAATTCCCCTAAACAATTCTCATATAAAAAATACAGTTATCCTCTTTGAACTACCAGATATATACTATTTTGGAAACTATGATAAATTTCAGGCCCTGATTTATAACAGCTATAGACTATTAAAACAAATTCTCAGACTTTATAGTGACACCATATTATTAATAAAACCATTGTACTTAGACTAGTTTTTCTAGGGAGCATAGTAACTCCTGAAGTATTAAATAAAAAGAATATATGCAGAAGAAATTAAGTAAACCACTTAGGACCAGAAAAAAATAGTTGGGGTTCCAAATTTACTTGGCTAAATATCAATTTCCAGGTGTCTCTAGATAAATTGTAATATTCTAAATATTGTTAAAAAACAAAACAACTAACATGATTGTTGAACTGAATGTTAAAAAAGTTAATGGGTGATTTTTTCATTGTTAGAGTCAGTGTTTGGAGAACTTGTCCCAATAAAGGTGATGGGATTCATTCAAAATCACTTTTTATTTTATGTTAAATAAAAGGGCTGAAGAAGGGACAGTTATTTTTTAAGTAGTTTTTGGTGCAGCAAATGTCAGAAACCCAATTGTCTGACTTGGGGGATACAAACTAAAATTCTGTGATAAAAAGAGTCAAAAGCATTATCTGAATGAGAATTTTGTCAATATACCTGGGAAGAATTTGAGTTATTTGTTATTGGTTAATGGATGACACTAGGAAAGAATTCAGTAAGTCAATTGCCTGCATATCCTTTCCTACAAGATACCAAGAGTAACATGATCATGACCAGACTCTGTAGTTATCATGAAATGCAATTAAAATAAATCAGGGCTCCCTTCCCTGCTGTGAGTACTTTATTGAGATCAAAGGCAGATTCCCAGCGATTTCCCAATCTGTAATCCTGGCTACTTGCCTATAGCCTCATGATATCATTTACGCAGAGCTGGAATTTCCCAAAGTTTCACCCCTAACAAGAGAGCTAAGACAGGAAACCTGCTTGGTTGCACGGTGGTACAACCCATTAAAAAAGTATCATGTCCCTGGGTACAGACTACTTAATTCTAATAGGGAAACTGGCTAGTAGAAAAACCTGGAGTTTAAATTATTTTATGGGGACAAAGCAGACATTGTTGGGGAAGAAAATAGTACAGACTTAGCAAGAGACCCTAAAAGCAGTCAAAATAGCATACTATTAAAGATAATTTTCAAAAAAAGGCAAAACTTGATTCTCATACAAATATAAAACGAACATGTAGCAAAGATTTTATTAACCTAATTAATTAAATTAGGGAACCAGGAAAGATGTTACAATTGTTTCAAAGGAGAATCCAAAGAACAAACACATTTATGGATCAGGAATATTGAACTTGCAAATTGATCCTAAACGTTCCATCAGGAGAGTTGTCCCTCCACTGGAAAGAGGGCATTTGCAGGTCTATAGACAAGAATCATTTTGCATTGCCAATGGTTCTCTATAAATTAAATTTAATTTCTACAGATCTAATTTCCAATGATTTGTCAAAGATAAAGGTACATAGCCTATATGCTCCCATTGAGACTCCAACATTCCATTAAAAGAATAGTAATCTGTGCATGGAGCGGAGGAGCAGTGGTACACTGGTATGCTGGTCAATGTTTAACAATTAACTCTCCAACCCCATGCCCCCACCCCAACCCTAATACTGATTTGTAGTATTTGCCTGTTTCCATGGTGTAAATGCTACCACCATGGTGGATTTCAGGCTAACAGTGTATCATTACTGAAGATGGATATGGGAAAAGAAGGGCAGTAGCACCATTTTATAGTATTTCCTCCACTCAAGTATAATAGACATAAAACATCTCAAGAACACAGATAAAAGTAAAATAATTAGAAAATGATAGGGTTTGAGAATTTATTACCTTCATTGGTTTACTATGAGTTTTGACACATGTATAGATTTATGTAACTAACAACAGAATTTGGATGCAGAACAGTCAAAAAAAAAAAAAAAAAAAAAAAAAAGAAAATACTCCCTCTTGCTCCCCCCTTCGTAGCATACCCTCACATATCTTGCAGCCCTGGCAATCAGAGATGTGTTGGCTATTACTATAGTTTTTCACTCTTTAAAATGTCATATCAATGGAATCATACAATATGTAATCTTTTGAAACTGGATCATTTCACTCAGCATAGCACCTTTCAGAACCATCCATGTTGTTGTCTGTATCCATAGTTTTTTCCTTTTTATTACTGAGTAATATTCCATTATTTGGATGTACCACAGTTTATTTATCCATTTACCTGTTGAAGGACTTTTGGTTGTTCCCAGTTTTTATGAATAGAGATACTATAAACAATCATTTTTATTTATCTTGGGTAAATACATAGGAATGGGATTGCTAGGTCATATGGCAAGTAAATATTTAACTCTATGAGAAACTGCCAAACTGTTTCAAAGTGGCTATAATATTTTGCGTTATCAACAATGAATGGAAATTCCCATTGTTTCACACCTTCACAAGCATGTGGTATTGTCAGTATATTTTTAAAAAAATTATTTTAGCCATTCTAATAGGTGTGTAGTGGTATCACATTGTGGTTTTAATTTGCATCATCCTAATGGCTAATGATATTGAGCATCTTTTCATGTGCTTAATTGTCATTCTTATATCCTCTTTTGTGAAGTGACTGTTCAAGTCCCTTGCCCATATTTTTTTTTAACTGGATTATTTCCCTGTTGTTGAGTTTGGGACTTTTTAATATATATTCAGAATATAATTTCTTTACCAGATATGTGATTTACAAATATTTTCTCCTAGTCTTTAGACTTTCATTCTCATTTAGACTTTCATTCTCATCCTTGTTTTTGCCAAATCAAAAGTTTTAAATTTTGATGAATTCCAATTTATCATTTTGTCCTTTAATGGATCTTGCTTTTGACATATCTAAGAACTCAAGTCTAACTCCAGATGATGAATACTTTACTTCTAACTTTCTTCTAAATGTTTTTATACTTTTACATTTTACACTTAGATCTATGATCTGTTTTGGGTTACTTTTTGTATAAGGGGTCAGATAGGTTACAATTCATATTTTTTGCATATAGTACAATTGTTCCATTATGATTTTTGAAGGCTATCCATTCTCCCTTGAATTGCCAAAAATCAGGTGATTGTATTTGCATAGGCATATTTCTGGATTCTCTATTCTGTTTCATTGCTCTATGTCTCTCAAGTAGTGTGAGTCTTCCAACTTTGTTCTTTTTCAAGATTATTTTGGCTATCCTAATTTCTTTACCTCCTTTCCTGTGAATGTGATCCTATTTGGAAATAGTGTCTTTGAAGATGTTATTAGTTAAGATGAGGTCAAAGTGGATTAAGGTGGGCCCTAATCCAATATAATGTGTCCTTATAAGAAGGGAAGAGTTGAGCATGGAAAGATGGCCATTGATGGAGGCAGAGATTGAGTATACCGCAGATTGCTGGTAAGTCACTGCCTATGCACTTCAGAGGAAACATGGGCCTGCCAACATCTTGATTTTGGACTCCTAGCATCCAGAACTATGAGACTAAGTTTTAAGCCACCCCGTTTATGATACTTTGTTACAGCAGCCCTAGGAAACTAAGCTACCATATATATTTTAGAATCTATTTTATTGTATATGCAAAAAAATTTTTGCTGAGATTTTAATTAGAATTGTGTTAACTCTATAGATCAAATTGGGGAAAACTGATATCTTGTCTACACTGAATCTTTGAACCCATGACCACCATATGTCTCTTTGTTATTTTATATTTTCTCTGATTTCTTTCCCCAGAGTTTTGTAGTTTTCAGCATACATGTCCTGAACATGTTTTGCTAGATATATACCTAACTTACACTTTTAAATGGCAATTGTAAATGGTTTGTGTGTTATTGTTTTTATTTTAGTTTTCAATTGTTCATTGCTTGTGTATAGAATTACAATTTATTTTTGAGTTGACCTATCTTGCGACTTTGCTAAACTCATTAGGTCTAGGAGCATTTTTTGGGGTATATTTCATGGAGTTTTCATTGTAGCTATCATGTCTTCTTCAAAAAGGGACAGTTTTATTACTATCTTTCCAATTTGCATGACTTTATTTCTTTTTCTACATATTGTTCTGGCTAGGACTTCCAGTATAATGTTGAATAGTAGAGGGGGTGGACATGCCTGCTTGTTCCTAATCTCAGGGGAATACATTCATTCTTTCACAAATAATTATGATGTTTGCTGTAGGGTTTTTGAATTTTTTAAAGATACCCTTGATATTTCCTTATATTCCTAGTTTTTTTACTGTGTTTTATCATGAATATCTGCTATATTTTGTTAAATGCTTTCTCTGCATCAATTGATATGTTCATGTGGTTTTCATTATTTTAATCAAGAATGAATATTTTAGTGTTCAATTTTTTTCAAACACATTTCAGCAGCATTGGAAATGATACATGGACTTTCTTCATAGGTGTATTAATATGATAAAATATATTTATATTCTAATATTAACAATCCTTGTATTTCATGCAAAAATTCAATTTACTTATGACACATTATTCTTTATCGTGCTGTAGGAATCTGCCTACTGATATTTGACTTGGTATATTGCAATGATATTTATAAGTATAAAATTGGTCTTCTTTATTATATCTGTATTAGTCAGCCAAAGGGGTGCTGATGCAAAATACCAGAAATCTGTTGGCTTTTATAAAGGGTATTTATTTGGAGTAGAAGCTTACAGTTACCCCAGGTCATAAAGCATGTTACTTCCCTTATCAAAGTCTATTGCCACATGTTGGAGCAAAATGGCTGCTGACATCTGTGAGGGTTAAGGCTTCCTAGCTTCCTCTCTTCCCGGGGCTTTTTCTCTTTCCTCACGACCAGGCTCCTCTGTGTGCTTACCTCCCAGGGCTCCAGATCAAAAACTCCAACCTCCTTTCTCTGCAGTGCGGTTTCTCTGTGAGTCCCCGCCCACCAAGGGGGCAGGGATGAAATGTCCTACTGACATGGACCAATCAAAGCCTTAATCATTATTTAATCAAGTAAAAGTAAAACCTCTGAATCCAATACACTTTAATACACCCAGAGGAAAAAACCAGTTTACAGACATAATCCAATATTTCTTCTTGGAATTCATCAATAATATCAAACTGCTACAATATCCATAAGTAAAATTCATTTTTAAACTTTCTTTATAAAAACATAGAATATTTCCCTTACTTCTAGACTCTGAAACATTTTAAATAGTGGAATTTTTGCTCCTTAAAGGTTGGTAGAATTATTTTGTGAAACTGAGTCTGAGACTTATTTGGGTTCAGTTCCTTAAAACCATTTGCTCTTTCTTTTTGAAGCAGGATGTTTTAGACTTTCCTAATCTTCTGGGATCAGCTTTTTTCATAAAAAAGTATTCATTTGTTTGTTTTATATTTATTTATATAAAGATATTCAAAGGTATCTTTTAAGAGTTTAAAAAATAATTCCTCTCTATTTGTTTTTATTTCCCAATTGCTCTTTTCTATTTTGTATATTTACGCTATCTTCCACCTGCAAATTTTTAGTTGGTTAATAGTAGTTTATCTGTTTAATGATTTAGTCAAAGAACTTGGTTTAGTATTTAATTATGAGTTCTACTCTTTTCATTTTTTGAAGTAGCTGAACAATAAATGATTAAATCACAAGACCCAGGTTGCTCAAGTTCTGCATCTTCCAAAAGGCCTGTCTTCAGGAGGATGGTCCCTTAATCAGCTCCTGGGAGATAACCTTGGAACTCTTGGAATATCCTGCCTGATTTGAGTATTTTTGTATTCCTGAAGCCTTGGGCCATGTTATATCATTTTGACCTCTGGAGGAGCTTGACTCTGCATAGTTAAAGTTAGTCCTGCAAGTGCTATATGCCAGAGTGACTGACCCCAATAAAAACCATGGATACCAAGTGAGCTTGTGTAAGCTTCCCTAGTGGGCAAGACTTCACATGTATTCCCACACATAATTGTTGGGAGAATTAAGCACTGTGGTTTCTCCTGGGGATTACCATATGTACCTTTTCCCTTTTCTGATTTTAATCTGTATCATTTCACTCTAATAAACCATAACAGTGAGAATAAGCTTTTCTGAGTTCTCTGAGTCCTTCTAGTACAACTTCAAGACTGAGAATGCTGTTGGGGACCTCTGACACAATATCTATAAATGTTAAGGCTATAATTTTTCCTTTGATCACTGCTTTAGCTGAATTGCATAAGTCAATATAGAACATTTTAATAAAAATTATTATTTATAAATTCTATAATTTTAGTTTGTTTTTCCTCTTTGACACAGAAATTGTTTAAGAGAGTTTTAAGTTTTCAAGTGGAGGGACCATTTTGTTTTCTGATTTTTATTAATGTTTTAGGTCAGGTATAACAGAGTCAGAGCCAGAGATGCGTGCTCATACAAATGATATATTGAAGAAATGCTCTTAGGAAAAACCAGAAAGGATATGGGATAAACAGGATAGGGAAGGTGGAAAAGTCAGAAGGGGTGATTCAAGTAAAGCCCAGACTCCTTTATTTATTTATTTATTTATTTTTTATTTTTTTAAATTTTATTATTTTTTTTTATTATGGGTAAAAATCAAAATTCTCACAATACATACAGACATTTGCAAAATGATATATAAATATATACACATATATGTGTATTTGCTTACAAAAATGTTATTTATATATATATATATACATATATTTTAAGGGGTGCTTAGATTACCCAAAATATTACTCGGAACCCACTGGGATTCCCATGTTGCCCACCTCCCACACTTCCCACCACATCCCACACAAACATCTCCCACAGTGTGGCCCACCACCCTTAATGAACTTACACATCCTGGAGCCTTGCCACCAACCATAGACCAGAGTTCACAATGTAGACCACACTCTCTCCCACTCAGTTCTGAGTGGTG